>VBSM01002217.1:6208851-6261428 GCA_008086735.1 Cheirogaleus medius
AAAGCAAAAAAAAAAAATGAATTCCCTTTTCTGTAGGAATCTGAATGATACAATCAGAAACAGAACATTGTTCTCACCCAGTTCTCAAACAAAACAAAACTTTTCTCTAATCCATTATCTAGTTTATGTTAAAGTAGTTTCACTATCTAACCCAAAAACATGTCAATGTACCTGTGTTTTTATTTTTCAGGAATGAGTGCAAGCACACGCAGACACACAGAGATCTCTAACACATATTTTTATGACAGTTTCATTGCAAACAAGATCAAACAACATTGGTCCGTGACTCATCTTTCAGGAGTCCATTCATCCCAGGTGCTTTTCCTGTTTCCCTGCACGGAGCTGGACAAGCTCTTTATTCTTCCCTTAGGATTTTTCATACATTCACCAACTCAGTTTTGCAATTGCCCTTCTAATTGTCCCTGGCACATGAAAATCGAAGGTTGCACAGCAAAGAAGAAAATGTTATGAGCACCTAAATTCCACCTGTTGCATGTTCATAAGGGCTGTTCTGTACCACTTCCATGGTGGCTCATACACTCTCTAGCCAGTCTGGCCACTCACTCTCTTGTCACTGTCCAGACTGCACTTGGCTGCCTACGTTCAGCCATCTGGGTGCTGCTTCCAGTGATGGATCCCTCTGCAACAAGCACGTCAATCCTGGCATGCACATAGGCACAGAGAGCTCCCCAGCTGGTGGAATTATCCAGGCACATATCTTTATTTGGCACGTTATCAAAATCATTTGCCTAAATCTTGCTATTCTATGATCTGTAAGATCCTTGCAGCCATAGACTCTGCTTACTCATGTTTGTGTCTTGAGTGCTCAGCACACTACAGCCACTTAATTAATATTTGTTAAATATTTAATCAAAGAAATTTCAACAGGAAATTAACAGCATGAACAATTTTATGCTTGGAAAGAAGGGCTACTACACACATAAACAGTTTCAGCTTTATGATTCAATCCCTTTTTATTCCATACATTATGTTCAAATACACACACTGAATTCTGCAGTCTAATGTTTTCCGTCCCAGCTCCTTCATCTGTCTTCCTATTGCACAGCTGATTCTGCCAGCAGCCACTGGAAGTTTTTGACAAAATGGAAAGATCATTGCTGTATACTTATAGTTTAAATAGCAAGCATTTAAGCTTTCTCTGAGGCAGCTTCTGGAAAGTTCAAGACTAATGAGAAAATAGCTGAATAAACTCTCCCAGATGAGTTTATGTCCCTAAGCAACGGATTTTTGAATGGTGCAATGTTCTCACATGTGATGGGCAGTGAATTCCCAGAGAACCATCAAGTACACTCCAAAACAAGTAAACAGCAGGACATGTTCATGCTCTTTCAGGAGTGCTGAGCCACAGTGAAACTCCAGAGAATGTTCTAATTTATTGATGTATTTACTGGCTTTCTTCCTAAAAAAACAAGAAATGATTAAAACAAATATACAAGGGGTGAGTTCTTATGGTCCAGTGATAACAAAATCATTAATTCTGTGATGTTTCCCAGATCATAAGCAAGTAGCAAGAGAAAGAAATCACTGAACTTTGAAGAAATCTCTTTGAGAAAATTTCAAAATGATCCAAGAGAAATAGGAGAGAAATGGAAAATAACCTGCTGCTCTCCAGATAGATTTACTGGGGAAACTGCAAGATGAGATTGTTAAGGAAGAGTCAGGAGATGGGGACAGTAAAATGCACATGTTTCTTCATATCACACTAAGATTTCCAAGTGGCAACCGACATCATAATTTGGAAAAAGACAGAAGCATTTCCAAAGCGAAAAAGGGAGAGAGCAAGTTACATGCACAATTTTTAGAAAAGCAACATCTGAGGACTTGGCACCCAGCAGCACATATGTGTGCTTTGTCCCTTTAAACTGGACTTCTCACCCTTCCTGTGCCGCCCGGCAGTGAGCTGCTTCTGAGCTTCCTATTGTTGTCACCGTAACCTGTCCCGAAGCCTTCTTATTCCAAGCAGATGGTTCCTCCTCCACAAGTATTTCCCTGACCTCTAACTAGAAGCAGTTTTTCCTACTTCCTGAATCTCAGAGGACACCATCTCTTATTAACAAAACCCTTCCCTCACTCACCACCCCCACATACCTAAGTGCAGAAGGACCAGGTCACCATCAAGGGATGAATGTGGAGCTGACAGCCACAGAGCACACAATCCCACAAGGAGTCCAGAGGGTGGACACATCTCTGTGGGGAATTAAGTAGCTGCCAAAGCCTGGGAAAGCAGGCAGTGGTCTGGAAACCCGGCGTATGGGAGAAAGCAAGTGGGGAGCATTGGCGGCGGTAAAGGAGGAGAGGAGATGAAACGGTCACCTTGATGTTACCTCTTGCCCTGCTCACAGTTTGCTCTACTGCACTGTTAGCAGAGGCTGCATGACCTTCCAAGTGTAATGACCACAGTCAGAGAGGACACCAGAGCCCAACAGAGTCCCACCTGGAGTCTTCCTGGATTCACCTGCTAGAAGCCTATTCTAGAGCATTTTGTAGCATTCCTATAGTGGGAGGATGGATTTTCATGATTCTGTTTTCATTGGTCCATTATTATTATTGCATCAACTAATACAGCTGCCCTGGCCTTCACTGGGGCCAAGCCATGGTCATTAAAAGTTTGCTCAGGACCGGGGGTGGCTTACATCTTTAATACCAGTATTTTGGGAGGCCAAGGTACCATGATGGCTTGAGCCCAGGAGTGTGAGGTTGCAGTGAGCTATGATGACACCACTGCACTCTACCCAGGCAGCAGAGCAAGACCCTGTCACAAAACAAAAAACAAAAAACATGCTCAGCTTACTGACATGGCCAAAAATATACTACAGGACCTCGTGGAGAATGCTACTCTTCCTACTACTGCCAGAAACTCTGATGGTGGAAATGGCCAGCAATAAAGGCAGCTGGTAACAACGGAAGTCACAGTTGCCAGCGGGCCATGTGTTTTACCTTGGGAGTGGTGGTGAATTGTTGTAGGCAAATTCCACAATGGTGAAAGAATGAATCAGTCCACTCATAGGAACAGTAGCAATAGTGCTATTCTGCTGAGAATCAGTAGATTCTTACCTGTTCTACCTGGTTGTCCCCTATAAGGGTTGTACATACAGCGGCGGGTATATCCAGTTGCACACACCTGCCAACCTAGAAAATATGCGTGCTAGAGAGCCATGGAAGAAGTATGCCATCTTTGTGAAAATATCTTTCACCTTCCAGGTGGTGCTGTGCCCAAGGAAATGGAGCAGATGACAGTGCCTATGGCTATATTTCATGGACAACTGAAGAGTGGATGCAAGGAGATTAATTTATCTGTGAACTAGGAGCAAAAGTTTCAAGTGCAGTATATTGAAAACTGGCATATCAGATATAAGGCCATTGGAAATCCCTCAGATCCCACAATCCATATTTTGCATGGGCATTGAAACCCTTGCAGAGGGATCCTTTTTGTGTTTCAAATCTCTTCTTCCTCAGGAGTCAGCTTGGCCCGTTGCAGCCCTGGAGCAGCACACAGTGGGACTCAGGCAGCCGTGGGTGCAGCACACAGTGGGACTCAGGCACCCGTGGGTGCAGCACACAATGGGACTCAGGCAGCCTTGGGTGCAGCATTCTGCCCGTGAGCACCAAGCAGCTCTTGACTGGGACCTCGGTGCGGACCAGCTGGTTACTGGACTCACCATAGGCAGCACTGGTGACCCTTGTTTTGCGAGTACAACACTCCAAGCCCCAGGAGAAGTTTCCACGTCCAGCCTCAGGGCACGGTGCTGCTTTTACCTCCCTGCACACGACTGTCCATCTTGCCATAGCAGCAGGGAGTCCCAGCTCGTACTTCACTTTCTCTCGCCCCTGTCTTGCAGTTCTTGTGCCAGTTGTCCAGAGATCTTCCTCCACCTCTGCTCAGTCCTCACATTTCAACAAGTGCTCCTTTTCCTTTGTTCTTCTTTGAAATTTTAGTCTTCTCAGGATTTGTATGTATTCCTCTTTCTCCACACTTCATCTTTAATGAACACCACCCTCTCCATGGTTGACATGTCACAGCTGTCTGTATGTGCCAAATCTTTCTCCCAGTCCAGACCTCCCTGCTGAAGACCAGTGCACCCACTCAGATCTCTGCTGGCCCTCTCCCTTTTGCTTTGTAAATCTCTCCCTATCTGCCCACTGCTAGCCGAGGCCCTCCAGCAGTGTCACTCGGGCCGTGGCTGCAGCCAGCTAGCTGACGCTGGGGCTCTGGGCTCCTCTGTGTTCTCAGTTAAACCCTGGTGTACATCAGAACTGTTTTTCCAAAATAGGATTTTTTTACTCTATTGCTAACCCTCCCTCGATGGTTCTCCATGACCAATACAGATTCTTAAACAGTGGTGTACCCTAGAATGTCTTCAAAGAGATCATGCACAATTTGCTTGCTCAAGAACCATTGAAAAAAAATATGGAAGAGGACCTCATCAAATTCACCATTGCAGTGAAGTCTAAACTCTGCAGCGTGGCCCTCGAGACCCTACAAACCTGTCCGGCTCCAAACCTCACCACACTCTATCTCAGCCCACGCTCCAGCAATGCTGCACTAAACTGCTGGCATTCTCAGAGTTTGCCTGGCAGGTGTCACCTCCACCTTTCCACACTCTTCCTGTTCCCTGGATGCACCACCCTGGTCCAACTTGCAAACTCTGATCTTACCAAGAGCAGGCACAAAACTTCTCCTGTGAAGCTGTCTCTGATTTCCCTCCTGCACTTACAGCTGGTTGTACCTTTTTCCTGTTACACCTATATCCACTATTGCAATTTATTCTTAGGATTTTAGGCTTTTGTCTTCTCCACTAGACTGCAAACATTCAAGGGACTTTATATCTATGGACCCCAGACCTAGGACATGATTGATAGTAAATAAGCATTTTTGGGTGAATAAATGAATGAATGAAAGAGTAGCAGAGAAAAGATTTTGTTCAAATGATATGGAACATGCAATAGAAAAAACAACTAGAAAAACAAAATGATTGCTTGCATTTATGTAACATAGTTCATACTCCCATGTAACTTGTGATTCATTATATCCTAACAGTAAATGTTCACAGAATTTACTGTGATTTAACAGGATTTTATATTTTCTTATTTTTTGTCTTGGGAAATTATGGACCTTAGTAGGTTGGGTAGTCATTGTGTCCTTCCTCCTCTGCCTCATCCCCTGTCCCCACACCACACCCACTCTCAGGACGTTGAGTGAGAGCCTCCCCATCCCATCTGGCCACTGTGGCTGCTCTGCTTCTCAGCACAGCCGGCCAAGCATTTGAGCTCAGGATCGGACGGAAGACGCTGGCTTCCCTGGTTGACCACACATTTACCATGGTTCTGTGTGAGAACACCAGAATCACTTTCCTATGGCCCAGCTAGAGCATAAACCCTGCTACCTGCCTTATCCGACTCCTTTTTAATCAGCTCTCCAGAGTCAGAATACTAGACCCTAAGCCTCTGTGAGAGGATACCCCCACCACCTGCTGTATAGATTCATCAAGGCCCTGTGGGGTGGATGTGGAGGAAGTGTGAATGAGGACAAGTTTTCTGGGTAGTCCTTTGGCTGTATGTGGAAAGAGACAAAGAATGTTCCTGCCTTTTCCCCTAAGAATCCACTGAGAATGTATTTTAAGAAAGTAATCTGAAATGCACACAAAGATTAAGGCATAAAGATACTAATCACAGAAATACTTATAATGATGCAAATTGATGTACATGTATATGTGTGTGTATGTGCACGTCCTTGACCTTAAATTCTGACATTGTTGCTTACTTATCTAAATGGAAATGTTGGTAGTACCGCCATCATCTCACAGGGTGGCTGGGAAGACTGTGCATATGCACGTATGTATACACACGCAGAGGGAGGCCTGTCGGCACAGGGAAAGGAGACTTAACTTCTGAAGGCAGCATAGCAAGTTTCTCTTTGTAGTAGGCCCAGAGTCAGCTACTTTAGAGTCTTGTGCTTCTCCAGTTTTCTTTTTATCTCCTATCCATTTTTTTTTTTTTTTGAACTTATCTGTATTTGTTTCAAGTTTTAAGTGGATTGTGACTTGGGCACTACATTTCCATTCACAAGGCTCACTTTTGAAAACAGCTTTTACAGCACACATGGGGAGGGTGTATAATTTTGCTCCTCTAAACAATACTTTTTCTTTAGAAAACAAGCCCTGTGTAGAGTTTCATCAAGTTGCTTCACCTTAAACATACTTATTTCTAGAGGACTAGTACATGCAGAAACTACAAGGGGATGAAAAGTTTAAAAAGTAGATTCTAGAAGATGAACTCAAGTCATTTTAACAAATACTTTTCTTCTAAACATCAAGATATATCTTGGAATACACAGTGACAAAAGATTTGGTCTACTAAGGAAGCCAGCTTGATAGCTAAGCATTCTAGGCCATGAAGTTTAACAGAGGTTAGATACATCTTACAACACTTTTTACCCCATCTGTTAAAATAAGCCAATGTGAAACCAGAAAAGCATTACTAGCTCTGCTTTAGTGCCTGAAGTATCAGAGTATCACACTTAGAAGTAGAACGAAATCTTATCTTCCCCTTAAAGTAGTTATTGTCATGCCACACTGATTTTTTAAATGTTAAAAGTGAAGAAAAACAATCCTTGAAAATATATTACCAGAGGGAATGAAGTATTGAACACATATATAAGTCATTCTTCAGGGAGAGCTTAGTCTACTTCTTCCATGCGTGATGTGTCATCATCTCCTTCAAGAGGTGCCATCTCTTCAATTTCAGCAGCATTGGTATCGTCAGCAGTAGAGTCATCCTCATCAAGACCCAGACCAAGTTGGATCATCTTGTAGATCCTGTTAGCATGTGTGTGGGGATCCTCCAGACTGAAGCCAGAAGACAGGAGTGCAGTTTCATAAAGCAAGATGACCAGATCCTTCACAGACTTGTCATTCTTGTCAGCCTCTGCCTTCTGCCTTAGGGTCTCGATAATAGAATGGTCAGGGTTTATTTCCAGGTGTTTCTTCCTTGCCATGTAACCCATTGTCCAGTTGTCTCTTAGGGCTTGAGCTTTCATAATTCTTTCCATGTTTGCTGTCCAGACATATGTGCTTGTGACAATGCCGCATGGGGATGTCACCAATCAGTTTGACACACCACCTTTTCAACTTTTTTCTCCAAGATGTCTTTCATGATTTTGCAGAGGTTTTCGACCTTTGTTTTTTATCTTCCTGTTTCTTTTTCTCTTCTTCATCTTGTGGAAGTTCTTAGCCTTCTTTGGTGACTGACACTAAAGTTTTCCCCTCAAATTCCTTCAGCTGTTGGACACAGTACTCATCGATTGGCTCAGTCATATAGATCACTTCTAAGCCATGCTTCCAGAGATGTTCCATGAAGGCTGAGTCAGATACCTGGTCCTTGGTCTCACCTGATACAGCAGATATGTTTCTGGTTTTCCTTCATTCTGGTGCAGTAGTCTTTGAGACAAACCATCTCATCACCAGAAGCAGATGTGTAGTATCGTAATAGCTCTGAAAGCTTCTTCCCATTTTGAGAGTCTTCATGTATTCCAAGCTTTATGTTTTAGAGAACTGCTCATAAAACTTTTTGTAGTTCTCTTTATCTTCTGCCATTTTGATGAAGAGCTCTAAGCACTTTTTGACCAAATTCTTTCTGATAACTTTCAAAATTTTGCTTTGCTGCAACATCTCACAGGAAATATTTAGAGGGAGATCCTCAGAGTCCACCATTCCTCTAATGAAATTCCAGTATTCAGGGATTAGCTCCTCACAGTTATCCATGATGAAAACTGCGCACATACAACTTAATGTTTTTTTTTTTCTTTCTGTTTTCATGTAGGTCGAAAGGAGCACGTCTTGGGACAAAAAGAAGAGCTCTGAATTCCAACTGTCCTTCAACCAAAAAGTGCTTCACCGCCAAATGATCTTCCCAATCATTGGTCAAGCTCTTACAGAATTCTCCACACTCTTCATTAGCAATATCATCAGGATTTCTGGTTCACATAGGCTTTGTTTTGTTGAGCTCTTCTTGATCAATGTACTTTTCCTTCTTTTTCTCCTTCTTCCTCCTCCTCCTCCTCCTCCTCCTCCTCCTTCTTCTTCTCACCATCCTTCTTTTCTTCTTCCTCTTCACCAGAACCAACATCTTCTATTTCAGGCTTGTCATCAGATTCCAGATTCCTTTTCTTGTTTTTCTTTCTCCTCCTCCTTGTCTTCCTTTTCTTCAGCCTCATCATCGTTGACTTCTTTATCACGTTCCTTCTCCACAAACAGAGTAATGGGATATCCAATTAACTGAGAATATTTCTTCATAATCTCCTTTATTCTTCTTTCCTCCAATACTCAGTTTGGTCTTCTTTCAAATGGAGGATAACCTTTGTTCCACGACCCATAGGTTCAACCTGTGTCAGTTCTAACTGTAAAAGATCCCCCTGCTGAGGACTCCCAAGCATACTGCTCATCATTGTTATGTCTGGTGATCACAGTTACTTTCTCAGCAATCAAACACACAGAATAAAAATCAATGCTGAACTGGCCAATCATAGATATGTCTGTACCAGCCTGCAAAGCTTCCATGAATGCTTTGGTCCCAGACTTGGTGATAGTACCAAGGTTATTGATCAAGTCAGCCCTGGTCATTCCAATCCCAGTATCCACAATAGTGAAGGTTCGATCTTGTTTGTTTAGTATGAGATTAATGTGCAGCTCTTTTCCAGAGTCTAGTTTACTGGGATCTGTGAAACTTTCATATATGATTTTGTCCAAAGCATCTGATGAGTTTGAAATGAGCTCTCTCGGAGCTCATTTGTTTGTTTGAGTAGAAAGTATTGATGATCAATGACATCAGCTGGGCAATTTCTGCCTGAAAGGCAAATGTCTTAACCTCTTCCTCCTCCATGGGTTGGTCTTGAGTCTGGGTTTTCTCAGGCATCTTGGCTAATAGACCACACAGGCGCTGATGCTGATGTGCAACTTTATCTCCTATCCTAATCCTCATTTTGTCATGCAAATAAACCTGCTTTGCATTATTTAAAAAAAAAAAAAAGATCTCCCCTTTTTCTATGAAGCCTCAGGACTGGTTGCTACACTATTTCCTAAGAGCAAAGGTGATAAGCGATCCACAAATACATATATCAACCCTTTAGAACATTGCCTGATACATAGCAAGTACCTAGTAAATGCTACTTATTTTCATTATAATTTGATTTCCGATTTTTTACCAAAATAAAATTATAATGTAAATATCATCGTGTGACTCAGTTTATTCAGTTTGTAAACATTAGTCCATATTAATAAATACACTGCTTATCATCAATTTTTAACTGATCTATATTATTTCATACTTTATTGTTTGATGCAACCATTATTTTGAAGGCACTTTTAGGTTAACTTAATTAACAATCCCCTTTGTTGGACACTGAGGTTGTCTTTAATGTTTTGCTACATAAATAATAAATGACAGAATAAATATCTTTGCAACTAAATTCTAATATATAATTAATTTTTGTTAATTAACTTAATTTACTTATTGACAAATTAACTAAACAGGAGAATAAATGAAGTTTTAAACTTTCTAAACCAACCTCCTCCAACAAGCTTCAACAATTTATGGTGTCCCACCCTCTACCAAAACATGTAAGGGTGTAAACACCTGCTTTTCAACCACAGAGATCCACCCTGAGTCTGAGCTTGATGACCTGCAGGTCACATGTGGCTCTTTGCTTTAAAAGCAAACAGGCTTCCAAACTGAGGTCTTGTGATTCATGGCAAATCCTGCCCCTGAGGAAAGAATCTTATCATGAGTTCCTCAAATTGTTGACATACTGATTAACGTGTCCCCTCCTGATATTGAAAAGGACTCTGATTTATTTCTGACTTAGGAAGTTTTACTGATTGTCTTGCACATAGACATTTTAGCCTGCATGTTGCCATCTGCAGCCAATGATTGTAAGTTTTGTATTGTACCTTCCAATGAAAAAGGAAAACTCCAGCATGAGGAGTCTTCTCCCCTTTTTCTGAACTCACCTGTAAAACCCTTCCACCTTGTAACCCACTCCGGGACACTTCCAACCTGCTGGTGTGTCTTCCTGGGCTGGTCCCCACATTTGGCTTCCAATAAACCTTGATCAAATTAGTTGTGTCTCAACAGCGTTAATTTTGGTCAACAAGCATAATCCCACTCATTTATGACAGTTTGTATTTTAGTTTAGTAATGGATTATTGTAGCTTAACCTAGATACAGTAAAAACTGGCTTTGGCTAGAAGGAAAAAGGATATAGAACAAGTAAATGTGCAACTATTCCAGACTGGGCTGAGTTAATCTCTGAGAGAACGAAGCCAGACCATACTGGCTGCATTCTGCTGGACCACAGAGGAATTCGCTCAGAAGCCAACAGCTGCTTGATTCCTCCAAGCCCCATGCAAGGAGAGGGAATAGTCCTTGGTACATTACATCCTGATGGCAAAGAAAGCCTTCTTCCCTTCTCTCCCATTCCCACATGTGGAAAGCTCTTCCTCAGCAGATCCCAAATCCAGGCTGTCCCATCCTGGGGATGTGTGTGAAGCAGCTCACTTTTGTCTCTGTACACAAGCCTGTGCATTAGGGTAGATGCTGCTTAGACAGTGTCCTTCATCCCACTGGGTGGGCCGTTTGTAACTAACCCCTTTGTTACCATAACAACATACTCAATTAAAAGAACCCCTGCAGGTTCTGGTGGGCCCATAGTCTGGCTGAACTGTGGGGTGCAGCAATTGTTCTCTGTATAATGTCAAGGTCCTGAAGCAGCAAACCCTCTCCTCTCCTCAACACAACCCACGTCCCTGCCCTCCTCCTGCCCAGCTGCCTTGAATGGTCCCTCTTTTTAGATGATCTCAACTCAGTCATCACAGCCTCTCTCTTTGATCTCCTTTAATTTTAAGACTTTGGATCAGTACACAGAGATTTTGGTTGAGCGGATATCACTTCTGTTACCTCACTCTGCACCAACAACCCCCACTCCATAGCCAGAGGTCCAGTAAAGCCTTGCTCCTAGCCGAGGTCAAGTTTTGGAACATGTACCCTCAACCTCCCAGCCTGTCTCTCTTCTCATGTAAAGGGAAAATCTGAGTGGTTCGGGTTAGCAGGCTTTCGTGGGGCCCAGTTCTCTGAATGAGAAACACTTAATACCAGGGCATGAACCGGGTTTGTCCTTGTGTGGGAAAGCCATCTCCCACACACGATGACAAAAAAAGGGACAGAATAATTCTACAGAATTGTAAGTGCTGCGAGCATTTAAAATAATGTCCTATTTTAAAGCCAAAAATGAACTTGGAAGCTTTTCTTCAATCTTTCTGGATAGTTGATATTGCCTTTGGTTTCTGACAGAACTTGGTGAAGGAGAAGGTAAGATTGCTTTATGCTCTTATTGACATCTGATGAGAAATTCATTTTATTCTTTTTAATTTTTCATGCTTTATTTACCTATATTAACTTGCTTTCCTGCGACTTAAAGGTTTAGAACACATTGGGAATGTACTGCTACAGATAAAAGAAAAATGAAACACTAACATTAGCACTTCCTATGACTTCAGCTCCTCAAAATGTCCCGACATGCAAATGACGATGACTCATAAGAAATACCTTTCCTAAATACATAAAATGATAATGCAAGTTAACCTTGTATCATATGGGTAGAAACATTGTCAGTAATTTTCATATAGTCGAATACATCAAAGGCTGCAGTGCTATCAGCAGCACAGGCAGCAATAAAACACGCTCCAGACTGCCCATCACTGGGGTTCTGTGCGTGCACTAACTCATGAGGCTCAGCACCCACAGTGATACACGCTCTAGGTGAGGGTTTGGGAACACAACGAAGGAAAGGAAGAATAAGGAGAAAAAGCATTGTCCCTGACTTTATGGAGGAGTAAACCTCAAGTCAAGGAATAAAAGGGACAAAAATTAAAGAGTAAGAAATGTGGAACAGCAATGCCAATGATGACAAGGGTTGAAAAGGGAATGTGCCTGATATTAAGGGAGTACTATAGAAAAGTCGTGATGGGGCTGCTCAGCCGTTCTGAGGACAGGGAAGGACATGAGCAAATGTCCTCTGTCAGGAAGGAATGCAGTGAGATCCAGGAACTGGAAGACCCTGGTGTCAAGGATGTGGAGAGCGAGTGGGGCTTGGTGCTGTGTGAGGCTGTGAGACCTGTGTGGGCAGGTATGTGAGGACATGTTGGGGAGTTTTATCTGAGTCTTGGTTTCAAGAATTAAAAATCACTAGAGTGATTTGAGGGTGCTCCCAGGGACTTGGGAGGTGACATAGTCAGATTTGAGGCTCAGAAATGGCATCATTTCCTCTGTCACATCCCCTCTGTGTGTCTTTACAGCTTTCTCGTGACCAGATAAGGACCCGTGCGATTACACTGAGTCCACCTGGATAAGGCAGGGTGTCTCCCCATCTCCAAGTCCTTAACTTAATGACATCTGCAAAGTCCCTTTGGCCGTGGATGTTACTACATTTATAGCTTCCAGGGATGGGGTGTCATTATTTTGTCTGCCACAGGTACATAAGTAGAAAATCTGGGAGGCAGCAGCCTCCTGAGAAATGAAGGCCCCTTGACCTTCATCTGCAGAGGAGAGGGACCGAAAGGGAAGGTCTGAGAGGCGTTTGAGAGGCAAAGTTGGCAGGAGTTCATAACAGACTGGGTGTGGAAAGTAAGAGGAATGGAAGTACCCAAATAACTCTCACTGCATCCTTGAGTTGCAGTGTGAGTTCTAAGGGCATGAGTGTTACGTTCGGAAGGGATCAAGGTGTGGCAATAAAGTCCATGAATTTGATTTGGGTTATATTGAGTTTAAAGGCCTTGGGGTCATTCAAAGGGAGATTCCAAGTAGATAATTGATAAACAGATGTACAACTAAAACAAGGTTTGTCCATAATATAACTCTGAGATACAGATTCTCAAACTGTCCTCTACGCCTCATGTAGCAGCAAGAAGGTAGAGAAAAGGGGGAGCAGAGGAAGGTAGAACATACCTCCTCATGTGGGGAGGGGGTGATGGAATGTGAATATTGGCCGCTCGCTGCAGGAGAAGTTTACATTTGCTGTCTCACTTCGTTTCACCCAGCACTGTGAGATCAGCATTATTATCCCCAGCTTAATAAAATGGAAATTAGAAATGCGTTAAGTGACAGAGTGTGTTATGGGTTGAAGTGTGTTCCCCAAAAGATATGTCGAGTCCTAACCCCCAGCACCCATGAACGTGACCTTATTTGGAATAATCTTTGCAGATCTAATTAAGTTAAGACAAGGTCATTAGGGTGGGTCCTAATGCAGAATGACCAGTATCTTCATAAGAAAAGGAAAACACACAGTTAAAGTGGCTTTTATCGAAAAGACAGGCAATAAGGAATGCTGGCAAGAATGTGGAGAAAGGGGAACACTCATACACTGTCTGTGGAAATATAAATTAGCACAACCACTATGGAGAAAGTAGAGAGGTTCTTCAAAAAACTACACATAGATCTACCATATGACCCAGCAATCCCTCTACTGGGTCTATATCCAAACGAAAGGAAATCAGATATAGAAAAGATATCTGTACTCTCATGTTTATTGCAGCACTATTCACTATTACTAAAGTTTGGAGTCAACCTAAGTGTCCATTAGCAGATGAATGGATAAAGAAATTGTGGAACATAGACACAATGAAATATTATGTAGCCATAAAAAAGAATGAAATCCTGCCATTTGCAACAACATGGATGGAACTGAAGAACATTATGTTAAGTGAAATAAGCCAAGCACAGAAAGACAAATTTGCATGTTCTCACGGTATGTGGGAGCTAAATATTAAAACCATTGATCTCATGGAGACAGAGAGTAGAATGACAGTTACCAGAGAATGGGAAGGGTAGTTCAGAGAGGGGTATAAAGTGGGGATGGTTAATGGGTGAAAAAATATAGTTAGATAGAACAGACAATATTTGATAGTAAAACAAAGTAACTATAATCCACAATAAGTTAGGGTATACTTTAAAATAACTAAAAATTGGAATTGGAATGTTCCTAATATAAAGAAATGATAAGTGGTTGAGGTGTGGATACCCCAATTATCCTGATTTGATTAATATGCATTGTTTGCCTGTATCAAAACCTCACATGTACTCCATAGAGATACATAATTATTATGTACCCATAAGAAGAAAAACTAATATTTTTTAAAAAAGGAAAACACAATGTGAAGACAGGTGCATACAGGGAGAATGCCAGGTTGTGACAATGGAGGCAGAGATTCAAGTGACATGTCTTCTGGTCTAGAAATGCAAAGGACTAACAGCCACCACCAGAAGCTAGAAGAGGCAAGACAAGATTCTTGCCAGAGCCTCAGAGGAAGTGTCGCCCTTCCAACACTGGATCTTGGGCTTCTAGACTCCAGAACTGTGGGAGAATAAATTTATGTTGTTTTAAGCTGCCCAGTCTGTTGTACTTTGTTATGACAGTTCTAGGACAAAGATATAGGACCCAGTCTAATTTCCAAACCCTATTTTTCTGTACCATTCCATTTCTGAACAAGATATTCAGTGCTATTTTTCTCTAAATTAATTCATATGGCTGCTGTCTGACCCCATTTGGGCTGTTATAACAAAATACCATACACTGGGTGGCTTATAAACAATAAAAATTCATTTCTCACAGTTTCAGAGGCTGGAAAATTCAAGATCAAAGCACTGGCAGATTTAGCATCTGGAGAGGTCCTGCTTCCTTGTGGAAGGTGACCTTGCTCTATGCCCTCAGGTGATGGGAGAGGTGAGAGTCTCTCTGGGGCATCTTTTACAAGGGCACTAGCCCCATTAATGGGGTCTTCACTCTCACAACTTAATCACCTCCCAAAGGCCCCACATCCCTAAAACCTTCACCTTAAGGATTTCAATACACAAATTTAGGGAGAAGAGGATGCAAACATTCAGATCATTGCAGCTATACTGATTGGTAAAAGCATTTGTTCACATTAAAGACCTTCTCAATGACTAAGAGCAACTGGGAAGATCAAACAAAAGTCAAGTTGTGGGTGCAGTTGGAAAAAGAAAGGCGGCAAATACCAAACTGAGAATTATCTCATTGTTTTCAGGCCCCATGTTTCAGTGTTAAGAGGGTGGAATAAGATAAGGACTAAAAGAAGAGTTGCTATTTATGTTTTCTGTGTTAAAGACTAAAGGAAAGATAAAACGGTAAACTGGAAAATTAAAAGGGGGATTGAAAACATTTCAGAGGGCAATGGCAGAGTGGAGAAAAATAAAAGTTGAGGTCTAAGAAGAAAAATTCAGAAACAAAGTTTGTCCCAGTGAGGCCTGGTGGATCCCCAGTTTCTGCCTCTCTCTCTTCTTCCATTGTCATAAATCCCATGCTCTTGTAGGTTCTCTTCAGGATCTAGACTTGTCCCCTCCACTCCAGACATGACCCAGCAGCCAGGCAATTTGAGAGTAGGGAGAGATTCTTACCGAGGCTACTGTTACACATGGCTGTGCTTCCTCTGGCTGCCTGCACACCTGTATTTATTTCTATTCTGCCCTACGCTGACCTCCTGCTAGAGACATCGACTGTCTCACAAGCTTCAGTAACCACATTCCAAGTCCTACAAGAAAATTCCTTCCAAAACGCATCTAGTTTCCAGTTCCAGTTCCATCTATGACTTGGGTATCTTTGTGAAAATAATTTTTAAAATAGATGAGTGTCCCTTTTGCCTTTGCAACCAAACACAGGATATATTATCAGTATCATATCAGTAATAATAGTGTTTTCTGCTTATATCTGATGGACAAAGCATTTTCTTCCCTAGAGGTGCCAATTTTCTATTAAGATCTTGCTACCAACTTGCTTGCAGGAAATGAGATTAAGTTGGTGTGTGGGAATGTGTCCTAATTACCTCATTAAACAGCTCTGGGCTCATGGGACCTGAAGGCAGGTCATTTTTTTCTCCCTGTGGACATTACAGTTGCATGAGGGATGGCTCCACATTTTTCCCTTTGAATAAACTGAAGGAAAATGGATACACTTTTCATGCACCTAAAATGTGCAAGCGTTTTCTTAGAAAGCAGTGAGTAAGTGTAGGGTTTTCAAGGAGAGCACAGAATAATCCAGGTGGCCTTGCAGCTCTGGAGGACGGGGACTCCAATGCTGTAGATGGCCGTGGGTTTTGTGCTGAGGCTTTTACACCCAGGACATCTTCCTACAGCCTAGGGCCGTGGAGCCATGCATGCTATCTCTGTATCGGTGAGCGCTGCTGCAAGTGTTGTGCACAGGACTGTGTTGAGAACTGATACGGCCTAACAGAAACGAAGGATTTCTCACTTTGAATAAGTCACTGCCTCGCTATTGCTAGTTTCCAGCAGTTGTCTCAAGTGGTGATTACGCGGTTTCTCAGGTTGAGGTGGCTCCTGCCTCCATCCTCCTTGTTGTTTTTACTTGTTCCTTTGGCAAGACCATTCATACTGTGAGGCTCTGGGAATACAATGTTGCAACTGATTCTGAAGTTATCTTTGGAAAATTTTATCATCTGTAAGGAAATAAATACAAAAAATTATAGTTATTAACAATAAAGGCATGTATAGGAATCAAGATTCTTGGAAGTGGTCACAATTAACTCTGTCTGACCCAGGGAGAGGTTTGAGGAAGAGTTAAGAGAGGAAATAGTAACGCATCTTGAGAAAGTCCCTGGAAGGCAAGAGACAAGCCTTGGCAGGCGGAGCAAACAGCATGTGCCACACGCGAGCTGCACAAGAGCCCGGCTCGGTGGCAAGGCTGGAAGTCGCGGGTGTGGGGGGCAGACGCTGCATGGGAAGGAGGAAGGGGGACAGACCGGAGGGCAGCAAGGGACGGGGAGGACAGGCCTTCCGTGACCGAGTTTGACTCTGGAAAGCCAGCTGGGCGCAGCAAGGACGGCTGAACAGAACCTGGCAGGTGATCATCAAGGGGTCCCGCCAGGGGCTGCTCTAACGAGCACTCGCAAGATGAACAACACGAGGGAGACAGGCGGGCGGGCTCTCTTCCTAAATTACGGACCTAATCAGCATATGGCCCTGGTGCCAACCTTCCCTATCTGCTCCTGTAGGTTTGCAGGGCGAGTCCAGGTCTCGGGGCTGCCCAGGGCCTGACCCTCATCTGCCTTCCACGATATTTCCTCTCATGCGTGCTACAAACATTTCAAGTTCTTCCACACCTCTGTGCCTTTTCAGGACTAAATTCCCTCTTCAGAATGTGGCTATTTTGTAATGGAAGTTACAAAATACAAGTATTATAATAAAAGATTATGTAATGAAAATGCCAGGATATAGCTAGAATAATTGGTGGTAAATTTGTAGCCTTTAATGCTTACATTAGAAAAGACAAAGGGCTGAAAGTGAATGAGTTAAGTATGCAGCTTAAGGAGACAGAAAAAAGGCAAAAGAATACATTCAAATAATATAGAAGGAAGATAATAATAAATAAAAGAGCCCATCACAACAATGTATGAAGTAGCAAGGACATAGGGTCTAAAGCAAGCATCAAACTGTGAGCTCCTCAAGGAGAGGAGTGCGTCATTGTATTTACCTTATTATTGTTGTCTTTTAAATTTTTACTGTGAAATATATATATACACACGAGTGTTTATAATATGTATATTCTTTTAAAATTATGATAATAAAACAAAAAGACCCATATTTCTCAAAAAAAAAAAAAAAAAGAATGTGGCCATTTGCTATATAATCAGCTCCCTCACCAGCTCAAATGTCACTTTCTCAGTTCATCTTTCCTTGACTTTCTTGGTACTTCAAGGACACTTTATGCTGCTGACTCGGCCTCCCCACAAAACACGACCATGGAGGCCCAGGGAAGCCTGGATTGTTCTGAGAGGAAAATCAATGCTCAGTCACCCATTCACAGATTCGTTTCAACAGGTATTTATTGATCACTTATTCGGGGCCAGACACTGGGCATAAGATGGAGAAAGGAAAACACACACACACAGCACTGTCGCTGGCCTGATGGAACTTGCAGTTTAGTGGGGGAGATAAACATGTTTCCGGTAATTGCGCACCAGTCATATTATAATCACGTTTGCTCTGAAGGAGATGTTCGGGGTGGAAGGAGAGGGATTACTAGAGGGAAGGCCCCTGCGCCGTGTTCGGGAGAAGGCCCATGAGGAGAGACGTCTGTGCTGACATACGAAGTGTGAGGAAGTTAACTTGGTAAACAAGAGGCCAGGAGGGAGAACACGGCAGAGGAAATCACAGGTGAGCGTGCTCCACAGCAGGCGGGTCAGGGCTTACTGGACAAACACAGGCGAATGCAGTCCCGTTGCTGGACAGGGAGGTCTGTGCAGGACAGGCCAGGTAAGGTGCTCCAGGCATTGTTCAAAATGTTTTCTTTATCCTGAGAGCATTGGTAAGGCTCAAAGGAGTGACATTCTTGGCTTTACATGAAAAAAAAAATAATCACCCCATCAAAAACAGGGATGGCAAATGGTAGAAAGGAAAAATTAGATTAAAGAGAAACTGATTAAAATGCTGGTACTATGGTAAAACTATTGTCCAAGTGAGAAATGACGGGAGCTTTCATTAGGATAGTGAAAGCAGAGGTGGGGAAAGTCAGCAGGAGACATGAAGGAAGATCACGAGGACGTCCTGAAGAACTGATTCTGGAACACAAGGGAGCAGCAGGTCTCGAGGACGGCCCGTGGAGCCCCGCTCGTGGAACTGAAGGTTGGGGGTAGTGTTCTCTGACGTGGGGAACAAACAGGCGATGAATGGGTTGCCCTGGAGAGAAGAGACATGCATTTGTTCTCTCGGTAAGTTTGATGAGCCCCTGAGACATGAGTAGAGACACCAAGTAGGCTTTGGAACATTTCTGGGCTGTGGAGAAAGTGATCTGTGGGTCGTCAGCGTGTGGTGGTCGCTGGTGAGGAAGAGATTGAATAGGAGGGCCGAGAACTGGGCCTGCAAAGCCCCCGCAGTACATTGCCACGTGAAGAAACATTTGCCTAAAAATGAAATTAAAAAGAGGGAAAGAAAACCAAGAAAGTGTACAGTCATGGGATCCAAGGAATAAAACATTGCAACAGAGAGTGGAGTGGATGTGACTTTAAAGTGTCTTTTGGACTTATAAAGATGGAGACCCCTGGTGACCCGAGCCAGGGCGGTTCTGATGGCATAAAGGGAGCAGTGCCCAGAGTGAACAGCAGGGGGCAGTGGGCGGAGGGGAACGTACGTCAGTGACACAGAAATGTCTTCCCAGACTCTGGCTCGCAGGGCAGGAGGAGATGGAGTGGATGCTCAATGGGATTGTTGAGTTGTCACTGATGTGGCATTTGCAGAGTATTTTATAAAGTGGGAGAGATAAAAGAATCTTAAATGTTGCTAGAAGGGCCCAGTTCTACAAGAGATAATGGATACATAAGAGAAAAGAAATGATCATAAGAGAAAGATTCTAGAGAAAGAAATGTTATATTCTCAGAGCATAACATATTTCAGCTTGTAAAATTTCATAAATATTATTGGATAGATTTTATCAGATTATGAAAGTTATCTTGTAATTCTAGCTTTCTAATATATGTTATCATCTATTTTGTGAAATATTTTTTCTTCATTTGAGACAATGCATATTCTTGCCTTTGAATGCAATGACATTCTCTAGATAAATCACATTTGATATGAGACATATTGTATACACTACTGAATTCTATGTACTAATATATCTGTATCCATGTTCATACATTAAATTGCTCTATAGTTGTCTTATTTTCTATTCTCGGACAAATTTTTGTACCAAGGTTATACTGATGTCATAAAATGAGATAAATAGAATTTATTTTCTGAAGTAGCTTATATAATAACGAGTTTATCTCCTTTAGTGTGATTCATTTGTAAAACCATCTGGGCCTGCTGTCTTGGGATGGGGTATTGGTAGGAATGTACTTGTATGACATTTTACTGTCAATTCATTTTCTAGAGTGGCTATTGTTTTCTTGAGGAAGCCTTGATTCTTAATTGCTTACTAAAAATATCATGATTTCATCTGTTTACAAATATTTCACATAAAGTTTTTCATGTTATTCTCTTATAATTTTTTATTTCTAAAAAAATTAGATTTGCTAATTTTGTTAAGCTTCTTAAAGATCTTTTCATTATTGTACAGTGAGGAAATAGAAGCATAACAGAGCAGATCCCACCTCCGATGGGTGGTGGAGCCAGGTCTCTTGACCACCAGCCTAGGAGTTTCCCCCAGGACTTGCTGCCCTGCCCTGGTTTGTGACCCCAACTCACTTCGGTTTATGCTGAGGCAAACAATGTTTCCATTTGGTTATGCTGGGGCAGGAAAAGCCCCAATATGACGCTGAATGCAAGTGTAACACTGGGGCTTTTTCTCAGCTATTCCCTATGTAATAGGCAAAGATTGGTAGGAAGTGATGACTCATCACCCAGCGCGGCGCCCACAGAGGGTTTACCTGAGCCGTATTCACAGTACCTCATGAACAAAACCACCGGCCAAATGGAACCCCACCACTAACGGACGTGATTCACCAAAACAAATCCATACCCATGGGACATAAATGCAAAGGCAAATATGTTGTTCACAATGTAGCCTTCTATTTGAAAGAAGAATATGTTCATAAAATTTCTTGATGTGTTTTTTAACCAGTGAATTTTGCGAGGTTTAAGATGTATCTTTAACTCCGTGGACCTCATTTTTCCTTAAAACATTTTAAAAAGTATTTCCTTAAAACACTTTAATATAAAGAAAAAAATATAATGGATTCATTTATAGTGAAATATAGTGAAATGTCTCTTTTGTGACGACAGGCAATAGCAAATAATTAAGAAAAATGTTTCTGACTTCTTTCAGCACCGAAACCCTTTCCAGCAGGAGACATTTATCCATTAAAGTTCTCAATAGGAATTCTTACTGTGAGAAAATGACAATGCTATTTATTTAGGCCAAATGGAAAATATCCATAAAATTCTTTCTTCTCTTTATCTACTGCATTCAATTTGACAGTAATGTTTATAAATATAAATGGCATTTTCTCTACAGATCTTAACATATAACTTTAATTATGAAAATACTAACACTCTTAGAACCTGGACTGCCAAAAATAGCCACATAATTTCACATTACCTAGTTTACTAAACATCCCCAAAATGGAATGCATTTTGTGTCCCTGCAAAGTAGCCACAAAACTTTTGTTTGCTTTCCTGTGGCAGTCATTGCTGGCTGGCTGTCTATCTAGTATCAATTCAGTTCTTCTTACATAGAATCAAAACTCTCATTTCATTTTAGGGTTGTCAGAAGCCTAGCTGAAGACTGCATTGCCCAAACATTGTTTAGTTAGTTAGGAGTATGTGAAGATTTCTGGATGATATAATATAAGGCTAAATGTGCAGGTTAGGGTGCTGGTAAAGTTCTTTAAACAGGTGTGCTTTTATCCTCTTAGTCCAATTTCTCTTTTTATTTCCGCTTTGAACATTATGATCACTAGAGCTTTAGCAGCCACCTTGGAATGCAAGGGAAATTCTAAAAATGATGTACTTGGAGTTTTGATGTCTATGGAACCACTGAATCAGCTACTCCCAAAGTAATAGGCACACACCCATTGCTCATTAAATATCCTTGACTTGCTCTGATATTCCCTTAGCCTTAGATGGCATTTTCCCCATTTTCCACCTGTAAAGGCCCACCCAGTTTGTTCCTACATCCACAATTTGTTCCTACATCCTTGGTGACAGAATCACTCTGTGGCCTCATAGCAGGGAGTATCGTTGCTTGTAGATCTCACCTTGCCACTGCCACCTGCTTGTGTGTTCCTCAAGGACAACAATTGTGGCTTTTTTTATCTATTAGTACACTGCCCTCCTGTTTATAGTCCCCACCACC
Source organism: Cheirogaleus medius (assembly GCA_008086735.1). Lineage (NCBI taxonomy): Eukaryota > Metazoa > Chordata > Mammalia > Primates > Cheirogaleidae > Cheirogaleus > Cheirogaleus medius. Next base: position 6,230,744 of record VBSM01002217.1, read on the forward strand.
TACTTAGATACATGGGATGGGCTCAATAAATATTAGCTGAAAGAATGAATGTGTGTGTGTGTGTGTGTTTGATTCTGTGGTATGTACGTTTGTGTGCGATATGTGCATGTGTGTTTATATATGTGTAATGTGTGCATGTATATGTGTGTATCTGTGTGTATGTCTGAAAGGGATTTGAACTATTCAAGTGTGTGAAACTGAGTTATAACATATCATAAATAAAACACTTTAATATAAAGAACAACAATTGAAATTAAATAAAATTTCACTGAATTAAATAAAAGTTCGCTGAAACTGAAATAGTGCAACAGACCAAAGCAAAAGCCAAAGGAGGAACATGGTTAAGCCAGTTTGAAAATTTAAAATGTCTATAATCCCCAGCTGGGTAGAAAAATTCGTGATTAAGCAAATATTCATGTAATTCTCATGAACACTCATAGTGTTCACGTGGGGGGATTGTGGTTTGTGTGTGAGTGTGTGTGTGCATTTTGTAAGATGTTTTGGAGTGGTCATGTTGAGCTATTTTTCAGTTCAATGGCCATGAAACAAAGCTATCTATAACCTTAAGCCACCTAGCCCTTACTATTCTGAAAATATACTTCTTATTTGCTTTTTACAATCATGATTTTGCATGAGGACTTTAAATATCATTATCTGTTTAAATATCTGAGTAAAGATAAACTATATAATAAATACTAGATTAGGGGAACTGAAATCATCACTGTTTTATCTCTGCCTTAGAAAGTATTCTACTTGGAATGATTTCAAAAGAAGGTAGTTTGTTTAAAAGTCTCAGTTGTTGACCTTAAGCCCAAAGGTCTTAAGACAAATGTTTAACTCCAAAGGCATAAAATATCTGCGTACTTATAAATGCAATGACATTTTCAACATTAACATAAGATTTGACCTTTCGTGTCCAGTCTTCTGGGATGTGGTGTTTTAGCATGTTGGGTTCTTTTTCTTCCTGTTTATTGTTCAAAGGCACACCTTGAAGTATAAACTTTAAGAATACAAGCAGTTCAAAACCCAGAAAAGAACCCCTCAGAGCAGAACATAGCAGAGTAGAACTCAATTAAATTTTAACCTTTCAAGCTTTAAAAGATCTGGAGTGGCTTCATTTCCTCCTTGCCTAAATTAAATTGGATCCCTAAAGACACAAATAAAGATGCAAGGAAATATATTGGCAAAAACACAATTACATTACCAGAATCAGGTTAAATTAAAGCACATCTCATTTATTTACTGCAGTTTAAACATGTTCATGTTTCATAAATTGGTATTTATTGATTCAACAATAATAAAAAAGATTACATCTTTTATTTTGACAATAAGACTATGTTATAATTGGAGAAAAAAATCATACAACCCTAAATTGTAACTTAAGAAAGCATAATTCACATGACACATGAGAATCAGAATCACTCACATCAAAGTTATCCGTGATTGACTTAATCCTTAGCATTTAAAAAATATCTCTGATATAAAATGATATTTGGGAAAGAAAGATTTAATGAGATCTTGCTTTGGTAAGGAAATGTAACAAGGGAGTGTTTTCCTTTGATCACAAGTTACTAGTACTCAATGCTAATGTTGAATAAGGCCAAATAGTAAGGCCAAATGAGATTAATGTGGTCTTCCATTGAAGGTTTAGAAAAGGTTGTTAAAAGAATATTGAGAAATGTCTGACTAGAAACTATTTTCAGTTGTAGCCAGACTGGTTTTATACATTTCACTAAGTATAGGATACAAAATATCAAGTTTATGTAGCCTTTGAGAGCTACATCTCAGCATTTTATATTTGAAAATACTTTGAGGACAGCAATTCTGAAAAATGGCATAATTTTTAGAAATTTTTAAGTTGAACATGAATGTTTAGTTATTACATACTGTGCTGATTTTGCTTGTATAATTAGGAGGTTACTAGCTATTTCCTTAGGTCATGGGTTTTCAAATGGGAATATGCTTGTTTAAGCCCCAGAGTTTGAGATTCACTGGGTCTGGGGTAGAGCCTGAGAACCTGCATTTCTTACAATCTCCCACGAGATGATACTGTGGCTAGTATGGGGACCACAATTTGAAAACCATTGGCTTAGAATAACAAAAACCAGCAGTTGTTCTAGAAAATTAAGACAAATAAAATATATACACATTCTATTATTTTCTATACTTTCATAAAATTATAATTTGTGAGAGTCTGAGTAAAATCGTTATAAATGGTTCAGAATAACTAGTTCAATTTATTTAATTTTGCTAAAGAGTTGACAAAAAAACTCTTTAATTCTTATTTTTTTTAAAAAAACACCTTTTATATGTAAAAATAATTGGCAATTTTTTCATGTCATTTCATATAATGTCATCTAGTATTAGGAAAAGTTTGCATTTAAATCATTGAATTTTTATTTAAAAATAGGTAAGCATATCTAGTAAAAAAGATGACAAAAATAGAAAACAGTTCTTGATACGACTATCTACACAAATAACTCAGGGAAGATTTTTAACCTTGGGCGGTAGGGTGGGGGGGGAGTGGGGAGAGCTCAGTTTCCTTAGCAGTGAAGTGAGATGTTCGGAGCAGGCGCCTGTGACAGCCGTTCCAGCTCCAACTCCCAGTCTGCACTCTGTCGAGTCATTCATGCCTCTGTCACAAGGAAGCTGGTGCCCATCTGGCACGGCTAAAAGAGTAAATGTACTGGAGGAATTCCCCAACAGTCTACACTGAAGAAGGACCTTCTAGTTTGCTGGTTATTAATCAACGAAGAATTTCAAAATAGAAAATGAAGGAGAGAAGGAAATTTGATTGACTGGAGCATGTCTTCCAACTCCTTAGCTGTGCATGTGCTGGTTTGATCCTTGACTATTAATTGTAAAGACAAGGCTTTACTCCTTACGAAAATTTCTTCTTTGAGCACTTAGATGGGCAGGTGTTGTGGGTGATGATAATCAGTGGATGGAACTAGAGTAGGCTGTGGAGTTTGCTGCTGCTCATTAGCAAAATTAATAAATATCTGTAAGAAATTATAAAAATAGTTGTTAACTTATAAGAACTCTCAACCTTTTGTCTCAACTATTACATGGGGAGAAACATCCTCTCCAAACACTGCCCAACTTGTACTAAAGGTCACAAATCATTAATTCATATTGCCCCCTCCTAAATCACCATAAATATGTAAGTCCATTGAGGATACAACTCCAGGAATGATAAATATTTCTGTACAATTAATAAATCACCTGTAAATTCTCAGTACCTTACGCATGGTTTTAGAAAGAAGCTGTGATGTATTTTTACATTTCTGGTACTCTTAGTAAATCAAGTCCTTATGATTTCCCCCAAAGTTAGTTATTATTTGATTATAGTGGAGCCCCCAAGCCTTTCAGAGGCTGAGTAAAGTGGATTAAGGGGAGGTTGCTGGGACAGGATTTAACTTACCGGATACCCAATGTAATTATGAACTAATTAAAGTCCTATTAAATATATATCTTGAGTGGAGGGCATACAATAAACAAATCTCCTAACACTCACCATTCTTATCAGAATTTTGTAAAGTTGAACAAGATTAATTAAATGAAATGGTGCGCTGAAGAAGCAATCTGGCTAATTTAAAAATTGGCTGGATTAGGCCTGATGAGCAGACCAAATGCAACCTGCTGCATCATTCAAGGTACTACACCTGTTCCAAAGTGGTTTGGTTAATGGAGTAATGCTTGATATTCAAGAAGGTCTTATTGTTCTCCAGAACTTTGAACAAGTCAGCTAAGCATCCCCATCTTTTTGGCACATGATATTCCAATAAATTAAGGTGCTGTCCCTAAACGCGAAAAAATAAAAAAAAAAGTGTCACATGATTAGCAATCATTAAACAAAATTGATCTCATGCTACATTTAATTGCCTGATAAATTCAGTTATGTTTTCTCAAACCACACACATAAACACCAGCTACGGCTGCAGGTTAATTTCTGGGGTCTCCAATGAATGCTTATTGATGAAAATTTAACGTGAGGCATCTTTGATAAATGGCATTCATCTGAGTTGTGTTGCTCTTCTGTGCCCTGGTATGCTCCCACCTTGCACGAGCATGGGGAAAACCTACAGATACTCACGGTGTCAGCAGTTAATGTGACCTAACAAAGGTGGATGGAGGTGCCCTGAACTTCACAATGGGACTTAGGCTTGGCGCTCAGATGTCCTCACCAATATCTTAGCAACTCTTGATAAGATATTTAGCCATTCTGATCCTTGTTTTCAAGTGTGCCAATGGAGGAAATGATATCTATTTTACAGATTTGTTCAGAGTGGTACTTGAGCGTGAATGATAGTGTCTTACACAGCATGGTTCTTTCATGGTAGGATTTCACTCAATGGTTGTTGTTGAATTAAGTAGGGAATAGCTACTTTATGGGCTCCAACCTGTTAAAATTTATGATAAACTACTATCATACCTTTATCCAAAAGAATTTTAGACAGTGCTTATTTATCTTTAATATGCATAGGAGTTACATGGTCACCATGTTAAAATGCAGATTCACATTCCGGACGTTGGGGCCTGAGATTTGGCATGTCTAACAGGTCCCAGGGGATGAAGATGGGGCTGCTTCAGGGACCACACTTGATCACATCAAGTCTGAAGGGGATTATAATCCCAAGCACATGGTTCTTCTTCGAAATGAAAACACCAAGCCTCTAAACCCCACAGCAAATATTAATATATGGAAGAAATTAACTTTTACAATCTTCCATCCCAAACAAGATGAGCTATGCATTGGAGGTGTGCCCATAGACAAGAAGGGTGATGCAAAATCACAGGCTGCTCTGGGCAATCCAACAATTAGCACCACAGGCTGGGCATTCTTCAGAGTGGTCAGACAGTATCATCCCTCTGTGCTATTTTGAGTAGGGAAGCCTGGCCTATACTTTGCAATGAGGCCAAGACAACAGGCAGTATTTCACAGCAGCATAGAATAAAAACAGAAAAAAATATAAGTACATTTACGAGCAGGCCCTTGACTGCAAGGGAAGTCACCTGCCTCAGAGGCCCTGTTCCTAACGGTATTATAGAGCTGCAGATGGTAGCGTGTTCAAATGACATTGCAGGTGGTCATACTCATGTCCTAAGGTACTCTCAAAGAGAAACCTCAAAGAATGTAGGGAACTTCCAAAAACTATGTGAATTATTCTACTGCCGTATCCCAGGTACTTAGCACGGTGTTGGGCACATCATAGCATCTCAATAAAGATCCGTTCAATTTAGATTTTAATAAATCTAAATTTCAATATTTAGTACATTTATATTTGTACTAAATATAAGTACATTTTTTTTAGCTGAAAACAAAGAAGTAATGCAGAACATTAGCACTACCTTAAACTGGATTCCCGGGAAGTAGAGCTTCAGGCAGTCAGAAATAGTGCTGTGTTGACTGGTTTCCTTGCAGAGCCAAACTTTGACTGTATAACCATCACCAAACCTGAGTTAAATAAAATAAAAAATGGTTACTATTATATTACCTAAGGTGTGGAAATTTTAAGATTTTCATACAGAGGCAGAACATTTTTGAGAGATTTTAGATTCTCAAAAATATAATCTGCAGAAATTAATTGTCTGTCAATCATGCAGTTTGCTGTCATTCCATTTATATTGACACACACACTGATTTATCTTAAAAGATAATAGGCAGCAAGTCCTAGAATCAACATCTAGTCAATAAAAGAGAGAGGGTAAAACCGTAAACTGTGAGAGTACTAAATTAGAGGAGGTCAGAAGCTGGGCTGGAAACAGGCCCTGAGAAGCACTACTGCTGGCCTTATTGCTTCAAGGTCTGCAGTGATTAACATGTGGCTGGGAAATGAAAGAGAACGCATAATTAATTTAACCAGGCACTGGTTTGTTTGTTTTATAAGAGAATTCTCCCACTTGTACTTCAACCCAGCCTGGGTGAGCAGGCCCTTGACTGCAAGGGAAGTCACCTGCCTCAGAGGCCCTGTTCCTAACGGTATTATAGAGCTGCAGATGGTAGCGTGTTCAAATGACAATGCAGGTGGTCATACTCATGTCCTAAGGTACTCTCAAAGAGAAACCTCGAAGAATGTAGGGAACTTCCAAAAACTATGTGTATTATTCTACTGCCGTATCCCAGGTACTTAGCACGGTGTTGGGCACATCATAGCATCTCAATAAAGATCTGTTCAATAAAAAACAAATACATGAATATACCATGATGATTACAGTTTTTATCTATTTTGCTCACTGATGTATATATTCCAAGTACCTAGCACCTACTACCAAGTACCTAGCACTGATAAATATTTAGCTTAATGAATGAATGAAACAACAAATGGCATGTTCAAAGTCTTACAATCTTACAATAACCTCGCAATACAATACAATTGCTTACAGCACTCATTTACAATACTCACAAAACAATCTTACAGCACCTCACTTAAAAAACATTGCTGGGGGGAAATGTGTTAAGATTATGTGACCATTATTATGTGACCTTGTTTCAGTGGCATGGATCACCCTGGGGTGATGATTTCCTGCCTCCTGCGTTGATTTCAGGGTATCAGCTGGCACCCCCAACCCCGAAGGTCTGTGCAGGGCCCCCACAGCCGCCCGTCATTTTGAGTCAATGGTTTCTAATCTACATATGGCTGAGAGGTTGTTGGGGACATTGATAAAATATAGGGAAAGCATTCCGAGGTGCACCTCTGTTTAGCTTCCTCTTAGAATTTTTAAAGGACAAAAGTTTGGGTGAGTACAGGAGCCGGGTGTTCAGTGGCCACGTCTCCTCTTCTCAGCAGCACGTGTCAGAGGCTGTGCTGCCGACTGACATGGATCACCCCCCTCCATTCTCACCAAACCTCCAGGGTGGGTGTCACTTCAGTATGTCACGCAAGGGAAAGACTGAGGCCCAGACAGTTGGCGGGGCTTCCCGAGGTGACAGGCTGTGTCACTGGAGCTTTGTAACTACTCCAGGGAGAGCGCTCAGCTGTGTCTGGGCACACTGTTGTGTCCTGGGGGACTGGGAAAGAGACATGTTTGTGGATGGAGATGTGTTTATGGCCTCAGGGTAGCTAACGATTCTGAGGGCAAGCTGCGATTAGTTTGCTCTATTGATGCTGGGTCCTGACAGCCTGGGTTTGAATTCAGCTCCTCCAAGTACTAGTTGTGTGACTCCGAAAAATCAGGATAATTTTCTAACCTTAGTTGCCTCATCTAGAAAATGAGGCCAATGATGGTAACTGCCTGGTAAGATGGTTAGAGGAATGAATGAATTAATTCTTATAAATCACTGGGAACAATTTCTGGCACTACATAAATAAGGAGATAAGTAAATAGTGAAATTTAGGTTTTATGCAGTATATGACCAAGTGGAAGAATTCTCTATTTAGGGTGAAAAAGCTCATAATTTATTTGGGGAACTTAGATGAAAGCAGATGCGATGATCGGAAGATGAACTGGGAGCACTACATAGAAATGTGGCGGTGGGGGCGCGGGAGGAGAAACAGCTGCACGCTCTTGTGCACATCAGCACCCACTTTCACTCCAAGCAGAAGCTGCAGCCCTATGGGCATATTTTGCTAATGAATGTTGAAAAATTCATGCTAAATTCCAATAATTGTCTAATAAATTCTCTATAAGCATATATGCATATTAATATTTAAAATTCTTTGAAAATTAAGTTCCATTTGAAATAAGACACTTTTAGCTTTACTATAGAGAATCTGAATTACAAAAAAATAAAATTAGATCACTCTTAAAAAGCAAAAACAAAAACAAATTTAAGAGAAAATATTCCTGAAATAGATGGGCAAATTACTCAGAATCTCTCTAAAACAGTTAATAAGACTTCTAGACATAAAATTATAAAGGCATGGCACCTTCAACATTTAAAAGAATTTTTATAGATTATTACATTCATTATGATGCAAGTATCTAATTTGTATTAACTTTACTTTCTTGTTTCTGCCTGTAACCTACACATTTATGCCACGTATCTAAATTCCCTGAGGGATTTATTTGATTATCATGCTTCTATAGAATAAAAGGTTTCAAAATAGCCAAGGAGTCATTTATTTATATACTTGTTCATTGATCTAACATTTCTAGATAATACACCATGTACACATCATTTACATAATCAATGACTACATAGAGAGTAATAAGCAGCAATATCTGCAGGTGCACGTGCTCATAAGAAATATTCTACAACTTTCTATGATACAACATTTTGGTACTACAAACATTAATTGTAATGTATGTAATAAATGCTAAAATAGAAGCATGAGTAATGTGCTAGAGGATAGAAAACACACATATACATATTTTAAAAGACAGACACTTCCAGAGCACAAGGAGAGAGCTGATAATACTCCTGAAGAGACATTTCTGAAAAAAATCACTTGTCCAGTTATACCAAGAGCCTATGAAGCTTGAATTCCTGGGCTTAAGACTCTACTTATAATTTTCCCCCAAAATTAAAAGTCAAAGGCTTATGACAAATATGTTTATTTCAGCCGCAACTATTAAAGGTATCTCTACAAAGAATAGTAATGGTGAGAAAAATGCCTATTATATAATATTAAGTGCAAAATACAAAAGAGGAATTATAGACTCAGTATGATGTCAACTATGTAAGTATATCTACATACTTTTACAAAATCAGACTCAAATAAAATTCTAGAATGGTATGTAGACAAGAGGAATAATAGTATGACTGTTGGCTTTTCTTCTTTATATGCTTCTGAATCTGAAGATAATGAGTACATACCACTTTTATAGATAAAGAGAATAAATATAGGTTTCTAAGGTAATAAAGGGAACATGCTCATTAATGTCCCATACTCTACAACTACATTTCAGTTTCTGATTGCAAAACCATTTATTTAGAAACATTTTGTCATATTGTCTCCAAAAATTAAATGCATAAAATTCTTCTTGGTATACAAACTAATCTTGGACTTCAGAAAATAGTAAGATACGTAAGCTGTGTCATATCTGTATTAGGTGTTTATATGTAAATATATACACACTCACTTATTTCCATCATCTGCTCCACAAGGAATCTATTCACACACACACACCCTTCCCCACAAGTATCACACTATGAAATGACTCTAAAAATGACCTTTCCTATCTCACAGAGCGAGAGTAGAGAGAGCAGAGAGCAGAGGGCGACCAGGCCTCCTGTGGTCAAACACAAAGCTCCCATCAAACACACGTGTCACATGTCACGGCACCGGCTGTGGGATAGGGACCCCCACTGCCAGTCTCCGATGCCCATCTTCCTGCCTCAGCACACCACACCCGCTCCTCGTGGGTCGGCCCCTCTGCAATTCGCCAAATCTCGGGGAACCGTCCTCAGTAACTGCATGGTAATCGCGGGTCTCTGGGATGCATGAAGAGGAGGCGAGGGTGGCACTGAGGAAGGGCAGCCGGACGACAGGTGGGAAGCAGGCATTCATGTGAGCACCCGATGCGTAGCTGGCATCTGTGCATTAGGAATGTCCTCCCGTGCCTGCGATAGAGACAGGGAACCCGAGAGAGGACGGAGGGCCGAGCTCTGTCCTGCAGCCTCTGTGAGTGAGGTACCCGGCATGTTATTCCATTTAATGCCCGCAGGATGTTGTCTCTGTTTTTACAGCAGTGAAGTGGCAGCTCACACAGGTTAGGGAACGCGTTCCGGTCACACACTGCAAGGCAATGGAGGGACGCACGGCTGCAAGGCAGCAGGCTCCCACGCAACGGTCACCGCTCCTGCACGCTTTGTAGCAACACTTTCGCATCAATACGGTCACTTGCTCCTTACAACAACCTGCATGCTGATTAGAACAATAGCATTTCCTCTTCAAAATGCAAAACTCTGAGGCCCAAAGAGGCCAGAACATTTTTTCTTTGTAACTCAGCTTATTACCTAGCAGATCTGGGACCAACTGGGGCTCACTCCACAACCACCTGTGCCAAGTACCTTCATTATTTATTTCAACTTCTGGTAAGTTTGATTAGGAGAACTTTCTAATCATTGCATATGCAAATCAGAATGGCTGTCAGGATTGTAGATCTAAGGTACATGTTAACATAAAGAGAACCTTTGACAAATAACAAATTAAAAACAAACAGTGTTTGGCAGCTGGCGCCCGCATTCCTCCTGGGGAAGAAATCCTCTTTGAAAAGAGCCTCAGTAAGCTTTCGAGTATAAAGACAAGGCCATGCACGTAGATGACACAGCTTCACTATAAAAATAGGCCTGGGCCATGTTCGCACATTTCTCTATAAAGATTCCTCTCTGTGGCTGGAGGTGTCACTTTCTTAAATGACTCTACCAGCCACAGATCCAGAATAAAGAGCGTGGGTCAACGTTGCCCCAAGGAAAGTCCAACAGGATGTCTCAGAACTCAGGTGGCCATGCAGCATCAGGACTGAAGGACTTTGACTCAAAATCAAAGTATTCAGCTCTGTCCACAAGGCTGTCCACGACGTGACTAACGCCTTCCTCTCTGACTCCTCATCTAAGAGTACCCTTCCCGCCACCCACACCCCGTCTCCTTTCCTACATTCATTCAGTACTTATTTAGTGCTCAGTGGTTCCAGGCCTCTTCTGGGGGTGGGGCCCTTCCCTTGTGCATGCAGGCGTGGGGGCCTCCTTCCATACCATCAACGGTCACAGGAGACCTCCTAGAGGATTCGGCCCACTGGCTTTTCTGCCATGACCCTAACGTCCCACAGGTGCCCAGTTTACATTTGATGAAGTGATGAGTGGATCAAACTCCGTGTAGACTTTGGTGTAATGGGAACAATATTTCTTTCTTAAACGAACAGCAAAGGTACCATTTCTATTGTCTTCTTTCCTCCTTTGGAGTAATCAAAAGGGATCATTTTAAAGCATGGGGCAGTAGTCAAGCGAGCACGACATAAAACGCACGGCCTCAGCTCCAGCACATCTCACGCCAAACCAGCACAACAGACAGTTTTCTTTCAGGGTGGTGAGGTGACAGCTACATGGCTCAGCCCCTTATGTGGCCTCCTGCATTTTTTTAGGGCCTCTAAACATGATTTCTTCACTTCAAAAATACTTTAGAATCTAGATAAACAAAAGATACCATTTAAAGATAACAATATTATAAGAATGATTTTCTATATTTCTCACTCTTGACCAAGTAAACATGTCTTTTTTCTTTGGGCTGGGCCTGGTGGTTCATGTGTAATCCCAGCATTTTGGAAGGCCCAGGTGGGAGGATGGCTTGAGGCTAGAAGTTCGAGACCAGCCTAAGCAACACAGCAAGACTTTGTCTCTATACAAAATAAAAAAAAAAAAATTAATTAGATGTGGTGGCACGTGCCTGTAGTCCCAGCTACTCCGGAGGCTGAGGCAGGAGGATCACTTGAGCTCAAGAGTTGGAGGTTTCAGTGAGCTATGATCATATCACTGGGTGGCCGAGTGAGACCTTGTCTCAAAAACCCTTGTCTCAAAAAAAAAAAAGAAAGAAAGAAAAAAGGAGAGAGTAAGAAAATTAGAAAATAAATGTAACAATTATTCACGAAGTTGAAATCCTGACACCATGATTTCTACTTGAGTAATAACAGACAACTTTTGCTTGGAGCATGGAGGAACCCCTAAAATTTCTTTATTGTTGAAATAAGTTACGGGTGTGATTTTTCTCATTAATAGGAGCATAACAAAAGCTTATAGATGTGTACTATTCCTCCTGTAAAGTAAGGGTCAGTAAGATGCTATGAAATGGTTTCAGTTGGCAGACATTCTGATGTAGTAGAAATCCTCAAAAACTACCTGGAAAATAGACAAGAACAAAAGTCGCTCACTTGGTCTTATCTTATTCTTCAGAAATCCACACACAGCCCTAAAGTGAAAATCGTATGAAGCGGCATATTTTCTTTTTCTGTTTGAGACAGAGTCTCTTTCTGTCACCCTGTCTAGAGTGCAGTGGTGTCATCATAGCTCAATGCAACCTCAACTCCTGAGCTCAAATGATCCTCCTGCCTCAGCCTCCCGAGTAGCTGGGACTACAGGCATGTACCACCATGCCCAACTGATATTTTTTTCTATTTTTAGTAGAGATTAGGTTTCACTCTTGCTCAGGCTGGTCTCAAACTCCTGACCTCAAGCAATCTTCCCACCTGGGCCTCCCAGAGTGCTGGGATTACTGGTGTGAGCCACTGCGCCCTGCCAGCTCATTTTCTTAAAGTGAAGAAATCAAAAGCCTGATTATCAAAGACAAGAGCATTTCTGTGGTTTCAGTGTCTATCCATTCTAAATAAAAGTATCAGAGGAGAAGTGTCTTTAGGAAAGAAACGTTTCTAGCAAGCTGAATCAAGTCCTTTCCCATCCTCATCAGCCACCAAGCTATTCCCACACCAATTAGAACAAGAGGCAAAGGAAGCTACAGTAGTCACTCTTTTCCTAATTTTTTCTCTGAGCCTATGAACATAATTAAGAAAACACCCCAAGGAAGAAGCCAGGGCAATATCCTTTCCTGCCTGATGATGCTGCCCACAGAAAAGCCCTAAGCATTCCTGGGTGAGACCTGAGGACAAAAACACCAGCATAAAAATGGGGAGTCTGGAAGCCAGCACCCCTGCTCAGTCATCATCTGCGTAAAAAACGAAGCTTTGGAAAACATCTCCCTAGGGGAGAGGAGTGTTTTGCTGCAGGCTCATAAGAAAATATACTTTGTTCTGTTTTGTTGTCGGTTTAAGCTTCTGTAGGGACACAGTCCCTTTGGAAGATCTGATTAAACCTCTTTTGAGTTCAGTTTCAGAAGTTTACCAAATAACCCCTGGGACTCCAATCAGATCCCAAGTAACATAGCCTTTGAGTAATTAAAGTGCCAATAAGCGGCAGGGCGCGGTGGCTCACGCCTGTAATCCTAGCACTCTGGGAGGCCGAGGCGGGTGGATAGCTCAAGGTCAGGAGTTCGAAACCAGCCTGACCAAGAGCGAGACCCCGTCTCTAAAAAAAAAAAATAAATAAAAAAATAAAGTGCCAATAAGCAAAATGCATAATTGTCTTAGCAGAGAGCAATTGCTTCAAGGAGAAACATCCATCCTGTTGTTGAGAAAAGGCTTTGATAAGCCTGACTCGGGGTAGAAGCTCCAGGGCCTCTATGTGGCCAGAACTGTTCAGTTGGATCCCAGGGTAAGAACCACATGTCAGCCGCAGGGAGAAAAGAGCTGGGAGAGAAAGCAGCAGGGGATGCAGGGTGGGTGGGGTAGACAGAAATCCCAGAGCTCCCCGATTACTCCCCACTTCAGCCCCACATTCAAAAACATCAGAAAATTTCTAAATTTACATAATACTTGAGACAAATGCATTTGGGTGCAGGGGGCAGGGGGCAGGTGGCAGGGGGCGGTGAACAGTGAAAAGGGGTGTGTCGCTGGCTCCCCAGACCAGGGACTGCATACCTAGGTGGGACCCTGCAGGCTCAAAGACAGGGGCAGGGCACAGAGGCCTTATGACTCACCAGGAACTCACAGGACCCTTAGACAAGAGCCCGGGACCCTCAGTGGAGTGAAATCAGGCACATTTACCTAAATTTCCTAAGGGCAGGAAAGACCCGAGTGATAGATGAGTTATGAAAATGAATCAACCAGATGGTGAAAATTTTCAATATTACTCTGGATCCCTCCAAACACTAATTAAAAACTAGATGAGCTACATGTGAACTAAAATAAAATCTTAAACCCCCCAGCCAACTGAATGAACCCCCTCTTGGCCAATCGGATCCCCCCAAAAAACCTTAAAGCTGAGTTGGTGGCCATGAGGAGAAGGGAGGTCAGACATGTCTTGTTATGCCCTGTCCATTCTGGAGTTATTCTTTGTAACAATACGATACAAAATCACAAACGCCAAAGGCCAAGTAAGGCAAAGGCCAAACCGCACCTGCAGGTCATCAATTTACTTAACAGATCACTTGAGTCTCAGTATATGTCCAGTGGCTTGTCTCTGATTAACAGACTTCCTTATCTTAATTTACAACACTACAAGCCTTTAGACAAAGTTTCATTTCTTTAACAGATTTAAACCCACCTATAACCTATAATCCCCCACTTCAAAATGTCCTGTCTTTTTGAGCCAAACCAATGTACGCCTTCCATGTTTTGATTTATGACTTTACATGTAATTCCTGTCTCCCTGAAATGTATAAAACCAAACTGTAACCCAACCACTGAGAGACCACTTGCTCAAGGCTTCTTGGGCATGGCTCTCTGGGCCAAGGTCACACATATTTGGCTCAGAACAAACTTCTTTAAATTATTTTACAGAATTTAGGTTCTTTCCATTGACATATAACAAAGAAAATACTAATTGGGATCAGCTTTTCCACATTATGGGGAGTGGCTGTGTATAGTGGAGATAACCAACTCCTCACTTTCTCTGCAAACAATAGCACTGGAATGATTTCCTAAAGTCTTATCAAAAAACTGGTGCTTGTGCTTATGTAATGTCATTTAATCACTCAAACAGGCCTTTACAAACAATAAAATTAATACTATAAAAGTTTACAATAATGAGAAGAAAGCAGGGGCCATTAGGAAACTAGATATTAAAAATGGCCTCAAAACCAATGGACCCAGACTCTTCATTTTATGGTCACAGTCACTTTAGATGTAGGTACAAAACCAGCATGAAGTGGATATAAACATATGTTTTTGAGAGTTCAGCCAGCCTTCAGCAGTACTGTGTGAGGAGTTCTGCAGACCCATTCCCCAATGAAATCTGTGACAATTATTAAAAAGCAACCACTTAAAGTCTCCAAAAATGGTGTTTCTATATACAGCAAGTAAAAAAAAGTAGTTATTAAAAAAAACTGTAATAATGGTAAAAGTCTGTGGCCTTTTACTGTTTACTAGACCTACTCCCTCCCTGCCACGTCCCAGCTCAGGAAGATGAAAACTCCAGACTGGTTCTTCCAAGAACACAGGGCTCCCTCTCCCCTTAGTTCCCAGTCACTGGGATGTTTTCCCAGGAGGGGCAGGATGCCAGTATTTCTCATCCTGGACCCAGCTACCTGCTTATGAGGCTAAGCTGCCTGTAAGTACAGCTGAGAGGTAATAGCCCCTTCTCCCAACCAGCTCTACCTCATGAGTCAGAGGCTCTATATTAGGTACAGCATTGCTGAGAATATTGGGGTCCCTATTGTCCTTGCTCCAGATCATGGTGTGGAGTTTCCACACTGGGAGAAGCAAATTGAGAAAATCTGAGTCTACTGCCCTCTCTCTCCAATGAGTGCTCAGCTCCTGAAATGGGGGTATCACTCAGACAAAAGCATGACATTGTCCCCATTCCCAGCCCCAGAGATGTGGCCCATACATTTTGCTTTGGAGAAGCAAGTCTTAAAACATATAGCTCCTAATCTATTTCCAAAGGAACTGATTTCATTTGCAACAGATTGTGGAGAAGTTCATGCAGAAGGGTGCTTTTAATAACAGTGGAGGTCATGATGAAAGGTAATTGGGAGGAGACTGATAGATTCATTGGAAATATAGTCTAACCTATAGCCTGTCTAGTTTGCCAGAGAGAACCCAGGAGACCACTAAGAGAAGCCCTCCTGCAATCAGAACAAATCTCAAACACTGGCCTTGGGAAAGAAGCCTTCAAAGAAGCCTGCATTTGACTAGATTCATATGTAAAGCAATTTATGCTCATGGTATTGTTGAAGAAATAGAACCACCAGTGAATATTACCAGCTGGGTGTGGGAAGGCAGAAGCAATCACAAGTTAATTTATAGAACACTTTGAGAAGAATAGAAATGAAGGTTCAACATTTGAAAGCTTATGGTATGCAGCTAAAGCAGTGCTCAGAGGGACATTTAGAGCAGTAATGCCTAAATAAAAAGATAAGAAAGATCACAAAACCATAATCTAACCCAATGAAATTAAATCTGAGTATGGAATTTTGGAATGCCATTTAAAATATGGCTATGAAATAAAATAAATGAAATTGACAAATACTTACCTTGATTGACCAAGAGGTAAAGAGGGAACATTCAAGTGACTACAATCAGAAATGAAAGAGGGGACATTACTACTGACCCAACAAAAACAAGACATCCTAGATGGCTTCATTGGTGAATTCTACCAAATGCTTTAAGAAATAATACCAATTTTCACAAAATCTCCAAAAACTAGAAGACGAGGAACAACTTGAACTCTTTCTATGAGGCCAGTATTACCATGCTACCAAAACCAGACAAGGACATTACAAGAAAAAGAAAAAGTGTGGGTGGGAGGGAATACTGCAGACCAATATCTGGCAATGGATTCTCAGATAAGGCACCAAAAATGCAAACAACAAAAGAAAAAAGTAGATTATTTTAGACTTTGTTAAAATTAAAAATATGCTTTAAAGGGCACTAGCAAAAGTGTAAAAAGACAACTCACGGAATGGGAAAATATATCTAATAAGATATATATGAATTTATCTATCTCTCTACATATATATGTATATATATATATATGTATGTATATTCCAACTCAATAATAAAAAGACAATCCAATATAAACATGGCCAAAGGATCTGAATAGACATTTCATCAGCAAAGATATACAAATGGCAATAAACACATGAAAAGAAGTTCAACATCATTAGTCATTAGGAAAATGCAAACAGAAACCACATTGTGATTACCCTTCATACTCATTAGGATAATAAGATAAAAAATTCAGATAATAACAAATGGTAGCAAGGACGTGGAGATGTCAGAACCCTTACACATGGATGATGGCAATGTAAAATAATGCAGCTGATTTGGAAAAGTCTGGAAGTTCTTCCAATGGCTAAACAGAGTCCCCGTGTCACCCAACAGCTCCACTCCAAGTGACATATCCAAATACATTTTGTTTTAAAAGTCCACAGAAAAATATAACAATGAATGTTTATAGCAAAATTATTCATTATAACCAAATATCCATGAAGGGATGAACGAATAAATGTTAAATATTATTTGGCTATAAAAAGGAACAAAGTACTGATAGAACTGCTACAACATGGATGAACCTTAATATACCACATTAAGTCAGAGGGTCCTTAGGAAAGAAACATCAAGGGCCATCAGAGATGACAGTTAGACTCAAATTATGGAATGAGGTACCTGTGTGATTTGAGAATTTGTCATAGTCTATTGCATCTAGGTTACTCCTTTCAAGTCATATCTAGGACAGTACTAACTATGAAGCCAATGCCACTAACATGCATTTGCCACTAGGGTCTTTGCCTTGTGTCACTTACTGTTAAAAAGTTGTACCGATGAAGACACTTACACTGCCTTAATAACAAGTTGTAATTGTCCTCTTTTGCTCACAGAAAAATCTGATGCGCTGTGAAGCCTGAAGTAGCATTTCATTTCTAAAATAAGACTTTGACCAGAATAACAACACTCCACATGAAATGGAAAAAGGACTGTATTTTTTTTTCCTTTTGTCACAATAAAAGCAGTTTCAAAATCAAATTTCATTGAGTGCATTCTCTCAAACAATAAATGCCTAAATATGTTTAAAGCACTGCAAATGACACAGAACATGAGCATGAAGCATGTTGTTAAAAAGCCAAAGCAATAAAATAAGGTTAAAATCAGATCTGCCTCCAAACTTTTTGAGATGACGGATCCTACAAATAGCGGAATTAATATTTTATGATACTCTCCACTGAAGAGGACATGTCCAGCACAAAGACATGGGGAATAGAATTAAGTTAATTTTTTCGGTCCAGCCAATTCCTCAATAATTAAATGCAAAAGGATATGGATATCTAAATTTCATTTATTCATTAAAGAAAGACCAATAGTCAAATGATAGCCTATCTTTTCATTTAAAATACATTATACAAGCCCTTTTTTATTTATTTATTTTTTGTTTCAGCATATTACAGGGATACAAATGTTCGAATTACGTAGATTGCCTTTGCCCCACTCGAGTCAGAAGCCCTTTTTGTTTTTATCTCTTTTTACTACTTTAAGCTCAAGACACAGGTCTTGCATTATCATACATATCATATACAACATTAGTGAAAGTCTGATACTGGGTCAGTCTTTTCCTGTTTTATTATCTTTGTGAATATTTCATTCATCGTCAATTTCTTTTAGAGAAGCCATATAATGCAGACTATATAAGTAAAGGCCATATGGTCATATAATCACGTTAAAGGGGAGAATACATTTTTATCTCATTAAATTGTACTTCAGTATTACATTAAATTTCTCTTAAATCAAAAAAATATACCACGTTAAATGAAATAAGGCAGTCACAAAATTCCACATACTACATAATTCCATTTATATGAAATGTCAATAGTAGACAAATCTCTATGGACAGAAAATAGATTCCTGGTCTCCTAGGGTTAGGGGAAATGGGAGCCTTGAGGAATGACAGCTAAAGAGTTAGGGTCTTTTGTTTTTTGTTTTTTTGAAATAATGAAAATGCTCTAAAATTAACCATGGAGGTGGTTGCACATATGTGTGAGTATACTAAAAACCATTTATTTATATGCCTTAAATTAGGTGAATTATATGGTATATGAATTGTATCTCAATTAAGCTGTTAAAAAGCAAAGAGGATGGCAAGGTTTAAAAGAAATGGTTACAAAATGTCTGGAGATTGCAGTAGATTGTAAATATGGCACAGTTCTTTGCTCCTTCCTACCTCCCTGTCCTTTGCCACATAACCACGTGGTGTTCTTCCCTATGGGTGGGAATATTTTCCTACCCTTTTCCTTTGAGCTAGCCATGTGATTTGATGAGGCCAAGAGGACCTTAGTAGGTGTCATGTGACCACCAGAATCATCCTTGTGCAATTTGGTCTGACCGTTCTCACACCTTAACCTTGAGGACACTGATCGCAGGAGGAGGATCAAAGACAGCCGGATCAAGCCCTGCCTCAGCCAGCTCACCTCCAGAAAGCCTGCAGGTTCTTGAGGGTGAATGACAATTGGTATAAGCCACTGACTTTTTATAAACTTTGCAGCATTTTTGTAAAAAAAAAAAAAAACTCTAACTCAGATTGTTTTTTTGTGTGTGTGGTTGTATTAAAATGAAACTAAAAATCAAATTTATGAAATGCTTTTAAACTATGAAACAAAGAAATGTTGTGAACTCCTGCATTTTCTATGAATACAGACACACACACACACACACACATTTTGGGCTGACTGTTTGAACCCAGAGTAAATAAATATTTTCCCAGATCCCAATCCTGATTTATTTTAAACCTAAATGTAATTCTGATCTAATAAATATCCATTTCCTTGGCTAGGCTGCGTTTTCTTGTGCTTAGGCTGTATTTACAATCAGAAATCACAATCCCCCTAGTGTACAGTTGAGCTTTGCTGTCTGCATTGTACATTAATTCTTGGCAGGCAAGTGTGCATCAGTGCTCAGTCTGGCTCTCCAGCAGAGAAGGTGACAACAAAATATTGCCAAGACCATGGAAGCAACTAGGCTTGAATCACACACCTGATAGTGTCTACTAACAGAGATGCTGAATATAGAAAGAGCTCTGTTTTTAAAGCAGCAAACTAACCATGAATAATGCAGACTGTTTTGAGAGAAGGCAGGCTTTACCCTGTTTAGAGATAAATGAGACTGAAATAAAAGTCTCCATCACAGGGGTCGATTATTATCAGTAGTAGTAATTATCCATTAGGCCAGCCACTAGACAGAATCTGAACGCTTCCATTGCCTCATCGCATTCCTTTTTTAGGATCCAGTCGTAGCGATCCAAAAGGAGCTACCACTATGTAAAGTGCTGCCATGAGCTAATGATTCTACATTCATCTTTAATGCATTCATCCATTTGTTCAACAAATACTTTGAGCATGTTTATTTACCTTGCCTTTGGTGATACAGAAGTAAATTGAAACAAAGGTCTACCCTTAGAAGTACATGTTTCACAGGACACAGGTAGACAATAACCAGGTAAATAAATTAATGCTGTATTTAATAAATCAGAGGAAGTATTAGTCGGTTTGGGTTCATGTATGAGTAACAGAAAACCCTAAATATCAGGGATGTTAGTAAGTTTAAAGTCTGAAGCCAGGCAGCCCAGAGCAGATAAAGCATTCTTGTGGCTCATTCTGTATTATTGTTCCACTTCATAGGTCTCCAATACTAAGACTTCCTCAAGGGCCACGGTGGCTGCTTCATCTGTAACCATCACATCTGAATTCAAGTCAGGAAGAAGGAAGTAAGACACAGAAATAAAATGCATGCTCCTCTTGCAAATTCATATCCCTGAAGTTACAGACATCTCTTCTTCCTATAGCTCTTTGGCCACAGGTAGCTACAGGAAAAGCTGAGAAATGCAGTCTGACTTCTAGGGAAGCATGTTGCCCACTAACATTCAGGAGTTCCGCTTCTATGAATAAGTAGAATGAAAACTGGAAACCTCTCTGAAGAGGGGACAGTTGAACAGTGTGTCCCCCAGAAGTTCACAAGTAGAAACCTTAATTCCTCAATATGGTGGTGAGATGTGGGGGCCAAGTGAGAGGTTTTTGGGTCATGGGGGCTCTGCCCTCATAAATCAGTTAATGCTATCCTGGAGAGACTGAGTTATTCCTTGAGGGACTAGGTTAGTTCTCATGAGAGGTTGCTATGAAACAAGCCCAGCCCCTTGTGCCTGTCCCTTTTCGCACATGCTCACTGGTCCTTCTGCATTTCCGCCAGGCTAGGAAGTAGCACTGAGACCATCAACCAGAAACCAACCAGATGTGGCCACCTGACCTGGACTTCCCAGCTTCCAGAACCACGAACTAAATAAAGCTCTCTCCTTTATAAACTACCCAGTCTCAGGTATGCTGTTATAGCAACAGAAAATGAATTAAGATAGATGGAAAAATAATTGGTATATTCCTACACTATTTTTCAAAATACTATAAAATATATATTATTGCCATGAATGAATTAAAACAAAAAAATGAAATAACTTCTGGAGATGTTAAATAACTTTTTCCAAGTCATATAGGTAATAAATAAAGCTCTGACTCTAAATATCTTTTATTTCATCAGACCACACTGGCTTTCAAAGAGCAATCTGCCTATGATTTTAAAAGACTATCTGTTTTCTCAGTAAATACACAAGAAATAATTTAACAGAAGAATTGTGTAGGTTTCATCATGTGTCTATGACACCTACGTGAAGAGGAACTCTGTTCCTTAATCAGCTGTAGATAGAGTATAGCAGTAGTATGGAAAGAATAAGAAACTCAGAGTCAATAAATTGAGTTTGAAAACTGCTTCTTTCAATAGTAACTCTAGGTTGTAAGCCAACTGCTTAAATCCTTTAGGTCTTGGTTTCCTTATAATGAAGTGGGTAAAATAATAGCCATTTATGTTGTAAGGTTTAAATGAGACAATGCACAGAAAGCATTTGGCAAATGGCCTGTTCAGTAATCATTAAATAAATGCAGCAGCATGGATCTGAGTTCAGCTCACCTCACTCCAGAGTTTATAAACATTGGTTCAAAGCTGTGATGAGTTCAGCTACTCCATCCCTCTAATCCAACCAGAGGCAATAATCACTCCCACCTTTAGGTTTCTTCTCTTGCTTCCTGTGAAAAGTGCACTGGACAGAATGTCAACATCACTTCTTCACTATGAATTACTCAAACAGCCCACCAGTGACCCCCATGGGCATGCCCAATACCCAAATCCTGCTCACCCTTACAGTCTATCCTGAATTCTCCATTTCTCTAGTGAAATCACTATCTTTCCATCTGCCAAGCCCAAAGCCTCCTGCTTTCCCTAAGCTACAGATCAGCCAATTGTAAAGTTCTATTATTTTTTTGCAGTGTCTCCTACACCGATGCTGCCTTCGTGTGCTCTGTCACCAGCTGTATTCAGTTCGTCTTATTTAACCCCCAGCTAGAGAAAACAGCTGTTCAATGGGCCACTCCTCCTGTATCTATTTGCTTCCCTTCATTCCCCCACTTTTTACCCTAGAATTAAAACCTCCCATGATTTGATCCCAAAGACTGTCTTCAAGTGTATGCCTCACTATTCTGTCTATACTTCATTTACAGGCAAGTTCTTCCCAAACATGATTTGCATTGTTTATCTCTGTGCCTTTATCTCTAATGCACTCATATTTTATTAGCTGCCTATGCATACACTTGGTTTAAATTCCTCCTTGCCCATGAAGCCCCCAGTACCAATCCGTCATCTAAAACCCTGAGTGTGCCTTCTTCCTCCTCCTAACCTCTACCTCATGGGCTTTGAAAACTTCTCGTGGAACTTAAAGTCTCTGGTATATAATTTTTGATTCATGTGCCTAGCCCAGTTCTTACAGGGTTCATGCCCTGTCCTTTATTCCATCCCAAGGCCCTGGCACTGCACGTACTCTCAGTAATGTTTGCTGATTTAAATTGAGTTGCATCACACAGCATTCCCTTCTCTTAGTCTCTTAGAGCAATTATGACACTGTGTTGCACCCATCTGTGTCTGTCTCCAACACTATGCTGAGAGTTTAATTAAGATCAGGAATCACAACTTCATCAACTCTAATAAGGTGGCTATTCAACAAATGTGAGTGAATGAACAGGAATGTGGTGTGATTCTGAGTCCCCAGTAAAAACAAAATTCATCCATCTAAAAATGTCTCCAGCATTTCCATTTCCCATCTTGATTGTGAGAATCTGTCTATTTACTCTTAACAGAAAATATTCAAAAATGAAAGCAGGGTATTCCCCTTTGGCAAAGTGACAACTCTGGATGACATCGGTCCTGATTGGAATTTCCAAGACCAGAGGCATCCAACCAAAACATCCAGCATGAGAAGGGCACGAGAATCAGAAACTCTTCCCAGGTAATTGCATCAGTGCAACATTGTGTTCATGCAACAGGATGCTGTGAAAACAAATAAGATGACCAATTGCATGTATCAATTGGGGTGAAAACATGCTAGGATATGGAGGTGAGTTAACTTCGCTCTCTTAATAAAACCATTTTTAGTAATGAGAATTAAGTCAGTGCTGAGCAGTGGCAGGTAAATTATATGATACTTTAAGCTAAAATAAAATATAGAAAAATATAATTCAGTGGCACATCATTCCATAGTTCCACGTCATGGCAGAAATCATTTTATGTGCTCAAGTACAAACTTCCTTCTTCATTTGTGAAAACCACATAAACAAACTGAATTGTCTATTTCATTTGTAAATGAGCTAGTTTATTATTTGGTGATATAATCTTAATCTAAGCTGTTATATTTATAGTAACATTTTATAGAAGCATTAAATCAAAGTTGCCACACTGAAGCATATGGTGTCACATAAGGTGATACATTAATTTGCAGCTACTCATATTGGTAGCTTGAGCGCTCAAACATCAGTATGCCTCCTTTCATTTTTTTTTAGAAAAAAAATCCACAAAAACCTCTAGACTATTCTTTACATTTTAAGTTAAATAGTTATCTATGATGGCATCCTTTGAAGTTTATTCCATTGAATTCTTGATTCCCAAAATTTTAATGTTTGCCAACTTAAAAAAAAAATAAAAAGAGAAAATTCTCATAATTTTAAGATTTTCTTTAAATCATTTAAAGCTTTGTTTTATTTACAGATAAACAGCCTTTATCCTTTCTGTCCCCCAAATCAGAAATTGGCCTGGTGTACTTCCAATTGTAAACTTTGTGCTTCAGAAGCACACTTTATTTCATCTCCTTGGGGGAGTGTTTTCATCACTCGGACTTAAGCCTCCTGTGTAACTAAAGTCAGTTGCAAGGGAGGCGAAAAGCACACAGGTGCCGCACGCAGCTGCTACTGGTTCTCTCCAGGTGCGTTATGAATGTACCCGCAGTCTGCATGTAAAAAGACAGCTACCGGGTGTTCACTATGTGTTCAATTTATGATGCGTGGGGGATTTGAGGATGCATCCCTAATTCCCTGGGATAAAACATCAGTGCCCAAAAAGGATGATTTTAGCCATGCCTGACTATCAGATGAATGCCACTCCCTTCCAGCTCTCCTCTGTTAACTCAGCTACACACACACACACAATCGTGTGCTCACACATAAACTTAGGAATCTCTATTATATATAAGGCTCTTCCACATCATATGACAGTCTTGAATCAGAAGCCCAAGAGTCCCTACAGCTCAACTGCTCAATATAATGACTTATCCTCAACTGAGAAAAAATCTAAGCAAGAGAATGAGCCAGACTGCATGCATCCCAACCAACATTCATGTCCTCTGTCTTCCTCTCTAACAGAAACCCAACTTTATGAAAGTAGCAAAGTACCCAGCTAAAGTCTTTGTTTCTTAGACTTCCTTCTTAGTAGCCAGGGTAACCAATGAAACACAATATGAGGTGCTGGGTGGGACTTTGTTAGAAAACTACTTTAAGATGGGACAGACATTTGGTATGTGCTTTTTTTGCTTTTCTCTGTTCCTCTTATTTTCTGTCTAGAACATAAACATTTTGGGTGGAGCTACAGCAGCCATTCTGGGACCAAGCAAATTGTCAGGCCTGGAACCTCTAACTGAATGCGAAAGCCAGTGACCTCTGGATACTTAGTACAGATAAAAACGAATATGCTTGAGACAATGAATATTCTTAAGTCAACTTGGTTATGTTCTGTTATAATAGACAAATAACAGCTCATCACTGATAAAGAAGAAAAGATCAAAGGTATAAAAGAGAAAGAAGAAAACTATTGGAGACAGGTCTCAGAAGGGAAGGAGATCATTTTATTATCAAACAGGTAGAAGAAAAACATTTGATAGGCACATTTCTCTCTCAGATATAGACACAAAGAAAGAGATGAGGAAGAAGTAAACATTTTGTGAGATCCTATCAAGGAGCTGGCTGATAGTCGGCATCTCTTTGCTCAGGAAATAGGACATTATGTAATGGCACGATGGGGTGACAGCATCTTAAAAAGAATGGAGAAGATGTTGAAACTTTGACAAAAGAACGGTCAACAAGCTAGAGTCACGGGTGCAGATGCAATCAAGGATTCAGCAGGAGTTTGCGTGTGCCCACGCGCGTGGCTCTGGGAGGCTCAGGAAGGAAGTGGAATGCGTGGTGGTGGAGTCTCTGGGCGCTGTAGTCAGTCTGGCCCCGCTGAGCCCAACCCCCAGCGCAGGCACCAGGCTGCGTTTCTTCATGTGTTAACTGCGGATAATCATGAGGGTATACGTTTAGCAAGGTGGAACCAGAATCCTGGCTCTTTCACTTATTAGCTGGTAACTCTGGAAAAGTCACTCGACCTTTTGATGACTCATTTTCTATGCTATAAAATAGGGATAATAATTATAGCTACTTCATAGCATTGTCATGAAGAATAAATTAATATGCACAAAGTGCTTAGGGCTGGCATATAGTAATAACTATATAAGTGTTAATTCTTAATATTATTACCCACCAAGCAAGGTAATCTATATACAGTGTTCAGGACAGTAGGAAAGAGAATATATGTTTAATAAATGGCAACCAGAAAAGAGATCAGGACTAGAACAATTAGGGAAGGGGGCTATTTGTAGACTAGGGAAGCAGGAAGAAAGGAAAATAGAGATGCAAGAGAAGGGGCCACATCATGGCTGAGAGATGATCTGAGGTTGCAAGCTATGGACATGTGCTACAGATTTCATAAGATGTCACTGTTCCTTTGTCAGAGACCAAAAGGGGGGAAGGGAATTCTTGAGCCTGAAGGGAGGTCACCCGCAGCATTCTAACCCCTCTGCTCCAACAGGGAATAGGACGCCCCGGGAAGGGAAGGAGGGATTTGGCAGTGGTGAGTTCCCCAGAAAGAGAAAATAATAATACTAATAATCCTGTGAGAGTGTGTCTTGGTAATGCCGAGGAAGGAAGGGCGGTTGAAGAATCATCTAAGGAGCATTCTGTGAAGACCTCACAAGTTTAGCAAGAGTCCTGCAGGCTGGCGTAGCAGCAAAGGGGGACTCAATGACTTCTCCAGTTTTGAAATAGTGGCGAGAAGGTCCCGGGGTAGGAGAGAGGGAGGCCCTGGGATGAGGTCAAGATGTCCATGGGTGTAGAGAGAATGCCACTTCCCCTTGTGAGGATGGGCTCCTGAATCTCTAGATCTAGTACGCCAGATCCTGTCTGTCCTCTGGGAAAATCAGCTACCAATTTTGAACAAGCATTCCCATCTGCATTAGATTCAGAATTGGGGTTGGTGCTGGCTAAAGACAGAAGCAGAATGAGGTCGCAAGCTAGAGTCAGGAAAACCCCTGTAGGTAAATCCCACTAAGAGATTCTTTTAGTGAAGTAAGAAAGGACATGATTCTTAAACTTAAGTTCTTAGCTTATGAACATAAACAATAGTTTAAGAGTATATTGGCTTATTTCACGTGATATAATGACCTCCAGATCCATCCGTATTGCTGCAAATGACAGATTTCATTCCTTTACAAAGTCGAATGGTATTCCATTGCATATATAGACCACATTTTCTCCATCCATTCACCCGCTGATGGACGCTGAGGTTGATTCCATATCTTGGCTATTGTGAATAGTGCTGCAATGAGCATGGAAGTGCAGATCTCTCTTCTATACACTGATTTCATTTCCATTGGATGTATACCCAGCTCTGGGATTGCAGGATCATATGCTAGTTCTATTTTTAGTTTTTTGAAGAACCTCCACACTATTTTCCATAGTGACTGTGCTTATTTACATTACCACCTAGTACTAGTGTACTAGTGTTCCCCTTTCTCCGCATCCTCACTGGCATCTATCATTTTTTGCTCACAGAAAGACAAATATTACTTGTTCTCACTCACAAGTAGGAGCAAAAAAGTTGATCTCCTATGGAGTAGAGTAGAATGGTGGTTATCAGAGGCTGGAAAAGGTAAGGGGGAAAGGTTGGTTAATGGATATAAAAGTATAGTTAGAAGGAATGAGTTTTAATGTTCGATAGTACAGTAGGGTGACTATACTTAACAAGAATTTATTGTATAAAATACCTACAAAAGATTTGGAATGTTCCCAGCACAAAGAAATGATAAATGTTTTAGGTGATGGATATCCAAAAAACCTGATTTGATCATTACACGTTGTGTGTATGTATCAAAATATCATATATACCTCATAACATGTATGATTATATAGCAATAAAATATATTAAAATACCACCTCTAAAGTTAAAAGCATTGTTTACTTAGGAGTATCACAAAATATATTTAAAGAAACTATAACAAGAAGACCTAGAACTTGAGAATAATGTAGGACATCAATTTAGTCAATAGTATGTCCTCTTTGGTGTGGTTCTCCTGAGTTTTTGCAGGCCAAAGCCTCCAAGTCCAGTGTGATTGCCCTCAAATTTTACCTCTGAAATCACGTGGTTGCATGAGCACACAGCAGTGCGGGGACTGATAAAAGACCAAGTCTGTGCTCTCCAGGAGTATAACATCAAAGTGGAGCAAGGAAGTTTTGTGGAAATTAAACACTGTACAAACAGATCTTTTGGCAGACAAGATGCAGATTTACACTGCGGTGATTTTATCGCTATGAAGAGAAACATGAGCAAAAGAAAGAAAATGCCAAGCATTGGAGAGGCCAGAGCCATCTCGAGGAAAAAGGAAGAATGGTCTGGATGTGCAGTCAGTGGAGGACAGTGTTCCAAGCAAGGTGTGCACGTGAGAAAACACCCCAGGTAGGATGGGGGAATGTGTTCAGAGGAGCACGGAGAACATCTGAATGACCATGACCTGCAGAGTTCCCAGTTCCATCAGGTCTTTGACTCTCAGATACGACTTCTGAAATCCCAGACTGGAGCAGGACTGAGGCTGACAGGGGAGGAAGCCACTCTACCCACATGGCCCCTGGAGCTCATGCAAAATGAGGTCACTGCAGGGCCCAGAGGGTCCACCTGTGGGAAAAACAATATCCCATGTACGGCACCCTCCACCCACCCTTGAGCTCATTTCCTGACACGCTCCTGTTTCACAGGCCCACCTCCTCTTAGCCACTGAGCAAGCCACGTTGCAGGAGATCCAGGCACAGAACCGGCAGGTGCCACTGCCCAATCCGCTTTACAAATCTAAGTTCCTATTCTTGTAACTACATATCCCATCAATCGATAAACTCCCCGAGGACATGGAAAAAAGTACCAGATAAGACAGTGGTTCTCAACCAGGACAAGTTTTCTCCCCAAGAGACATTTGCCAATGTCTGGAAACATTTTCAGTTCTCACAATTGGGGTGGGGGTGCTACAAAGGCCAGGGTTGCTGCTAAACATCCTGCTAAACACGCACCTGACAACCTCCCACAACCACGAATTATCTGCCCCAAATGACATAGTGCTGAGTTGAAGAGACCCAAGTTGGAACCACAAAGCCTAAAGTTTCTCATGGAATATTTAAAATAACCACCCGATGACTTCCTTTAATTTCAAGGTTAAAATCTAAACTGTGCTTTGACTGGTATGTTTGTCCCTTTTACTTCCTCTCAAATTTTCATTCTGTTGTGATATATTTATTACTAAATGAAGTCTAGAATTAGAAACTCTTTTAAACAAATTTTACCTCCACTTCTAGGTCTAAGAGACTTTCCTATTTCCTCACACCAAAAAGGTCGCCTCCTCCGTAGGATGCCAGGTGCTCCTTTTCTATGATCCGTGCCCTCTCAGGCCTTAGGAGGTCACCGCGTGTGCAGGTCTCACTCTATGCCATTATAAGCACCAAAGTGGGAATGAGCTGCATTGGACCAACCTCTGTATCACCTTGCTGGGCCTCAATAAATGTTTGGTAAGGAAATATTAAAATATTAAATGTCAGAAGCAAACCTTTTGCCAGCAAAAGCTCTAATATTGATTGATTTTTTTCTAAATTATAACTTGGGTAAAAACCAACCATCAGAGTGAAAATAACAACTTGATTTCAGTGGACAGACTCAAACCAGGTAGTTACCTACTGCATTAATTTTTCCTAGTACCCTTGATGACTGGTACAATCTGGTCACACAGAGCTCTAGGTTATTTGCAGATCAGAGGTCCAGGAACTTATTTTTTAATACAACTCTGTAACCTCAAAGGGGTTGGAAATTCATGATGTAGAAAATTACACTGAAGATAATTTCCACTACTGGAAAGATTACCAGAAAGAACAAAACTCTACCCCAAGGAAGAGGAGGGGGACTTCAGGACCCTCAGCAAGGCCAGGTCCCTGCCTTCCTCTGCAAAGTGGGCACACCTGGCTTCCTTCAGGCAGGGGAACATGAGGGGAACATGATGGGCCCCACACCCATGGCCGTGCTCAGCCTCAGTGAGTCCTGGGCAGGGGTGTATTAACCATATCAACCATCCTGCTGCAAGTCCACACCTGCCTCCTCCCCAGCACACTCCGTGTCACCATTTTGGGAGCTCAGCAGGTGCCCGGGCACGCAGGGCCCTCCTCTCAAAATCAGTCCACACTGAACATCCAGAGTCACCACTCAAGGTCACATCCTATGGCAACGTCATCAGAACACTTGGGAGGTAATCTCCTTTCTGCCCTTGTATCAAGATGGTCACATGTGAGTGTAGGACAACAATGTCTGAGGCGAAAGTCCATTTTCCGTGTGCTCTGATGCCCCCGGGACAAGAGTGCTGAAGGATCCCCGGCACGGGGTGCATGCCCAGGGACAGAAAGGGAAGAAGAGGAGGGGTCCTGCTGCAGGTTCTCTCACCCGCGTCAACGCCACCACGTTACAGGGAGGGAAACGGGCACTGGTGTGTGGACGCCCAAGATTATGAAAACTCTAATTGATGTCACCACCTATTTCAAGACTGATCCTTTCTTCTTTATCTCAATATTATAGAAACATACATAGTCATATGTTTACTTATTATACATGTATTTGTTGTAGAAGAATATAAACTTTACAAATTATTTTAAAATTTGTATTAAGTTCAATGTTTCAGCGAAGTACCCACAGCGCTTTTTATTGCTTAATAGGGTTCTATAGTTCCTGCCCAACCCGCATATCACATCGTCAGAGCCCGAACTCAGAGGCGGGCAGACTGCCCAGTGTGGCATGGAAGCGGCTGGAGGAACGCTCTCTCACATGCGTCATCCCGCCGGCCTCTGTGCCAACTTTAGTAAACAGAAATCACACATAAATCCCAACAATCAGGGATGGACTATAAAACTTGATGTAGGCATTCATAAAGGTTAGAGAGCATGAAATATTATTTTTCTTTTGATGATACTTATTAAAGGTGAGCAGAGTATATACTGAGAATAGTTTTCAGCAGGTGCATTTGACAAGCAATTGACCCTACGCAGCGAGAAACAGTGAGAACGACGGGCCTGGAACCCCAGCAGGGCCCAAGGCTGGGCATTGACTGGAAAACTGATGTTCGCTTTCTAATATGTGATCTCAATTCAGAGCATTGGCTATTTTCTTCATAAACTGAGAATATCTAACCTATATATGAGACAATTTACCAAATTTCTGCTTGAGAATTCTAACCTTAAAAACCTTGAGTAAATAAAAATGAAGAGATATATCAATATAAATAAATTACTCTCTATAAAAAGTAATAGGCTAAACAATAAATTAAAAGGAAATCAGAAAATCATTTAGGCAACTCTAAGTAAAAAAATGTTATACCAAGACATAAAAGTATTCATAGAAATTGATAAAAAATATTAAGATACCAAAAAGTAAATGGAAAAAAGACATAAAGAGATAATTTTTTTTTAATTTTTTTTTTATTCCATCTTGTAATGGGGGTACAAATATT
>VBSM01002217.1:6261528-6289528 GCA_008086735.1 Cheirogaleus medius
TGCATCTATTGACAAAATCATATGGTCTTTGTTCTTTATTTTATTTATGAAGTGGATTGCATTTATAGACTTGTGTATGTTGAACCAATCTTGCATCTCTGGGATAAAGAGATAATTAACCAGGAAGAAATCTATGGGATTCAGGAGCACAGGAAAAAAAATTCTAGTCTTTCATTAATCCAAATGAAAAGCACCCACGACCCTCTTTGCCCTCTTAAATTGATAGATTTTTTTTAAAGTATAGTGTCTGGTGGGGTAAAACAGGAACTCTGATTCACTGTGCATGAGGGACATGTTGGTATAACCTTTTTATAAGGCATTTTGTGTATAATGAGGACGTTTCTTGTCCTGTCTTCCTCTTGACTCTGCAATCATATTCTCTCCCCTACCAAAGTTACTGCGATGAGGTACAATGTCCTCCTGGGAAGAAAAAGCAAAACGTTGTAGGGGAAACACTGGACTCTGTCTGGGAGTGGCCGTGTCTTGCCTTACTCCCCACGGTACTTTAGACAAGCGCCCTAGCTTGGCAGGACCTTCACCTCCTGGTTTGTGCCAGGAGGTAATTGGACCACACTGGCTCTATGGCATCTCCAGTCAGAACAATGCACCACGTTATTGATTTTATAGCAAATATTTAAGCAAAAAGAGAAATTCAACATACCTATTTTTAATGTGCTGAGGAGAACCGAGACACTTAAAGCTGCCATTGACCATTATGGCCAGTCTTGTGCAAAGAGCCTCACACTCTTCCATGCTGGGAGGAAAGAGAAAGAAATATATACATGAGCCATCTCCTGAAGATGTGAGGCTTGAATCCAGCTTTTTTTTTATACTTGGAGCTCTTTATTTATTTTTCTTTTTTGTCTTTTCTTTTTTATTTCAGCATATTATGGGAGTACAAATGTTAAGGTTACATATATTGCCATTCCTCCCACCTCAGGTCAGAGCTTCAAGCGTGACCATCCCCCCAATGGTGTGCATCACACTCATGATGTTTGTATATACCCATCCCCTCCTCCCCACTCCCGTCTGCCCGACACCCGACAAACGTTATTCCTATATATCCACTTAGGTGTTGATCCGTTAATACCAATTTGCTGGTGAGTACATGTGGTGCTTGTTTTTCCATTCTTGGGATACTATACTTAGTAGAATGGGTTCCGGCTGTATCCAGGAAAGTACAAGAGGTGCTGTATCACCGTTGTTTCTTATAGCTGAATAGTACTCCATGGTATACATATACCACATTTTATTAATCCACTCATGTATTGATGGGTACTTGGGTTGTTTCCACATCTTTGCAATTGTGAATTGTGCTGCTATAAACATTCGAGTGCAGGTGTCTTTTTATAGACTGTCTTTTGTTCTTTTGGGTAGATGCCTAATAATGGGGTTGCTGGATAAAATAGTAGATCTAATCCAACTTTTAAAAATAAAAAATAGGCAAAAATGCCAATAGGGCAAATTATTTAATTTTTTACATAAAATATCTGAGATAAATCAAATTAAAATCTTTTAAAATTGATAGGATTTTATTTAGGTAGCCAATTACACAGTTAGCAAAAAAATAAGCTGTTCCATGTATCAGGAGGACCATTTATAAAATATATGGGAGAGACTCATTTAACAATACTATTATACAAAAATACAAAATAAATAAGAATGATCTTAACAAAATAATGTGAGTGTTTTATAAAAAGAAATAAGAAAGCTTTACTAATGGGCACAAATGAAATGTTGACTCAATGTAAGGCAGTATGGAACAAAAGAAAAGAATAAATATTTTTGAAATAGGAAAATTGTTATAAAAACTACTGAAATATAAAATAATATTAATGTAATGTTAGGGTAAATGTAAAATAAAATATTGTTAGTGTAATTATAAAATATAAGTAAATTAATTATACATAAAATATAAATGTTATATTTTAATATAGTATATAATATGAAATATAATACTAAAAAATTTTAATGTATAATTATAATTTAAATTATAACATAATTTTATATTATTTCAATTCAAAATATAATTTTATAAAGATTTGTAATGTATTATTGCAGTATAATTATATAAAATATAAATTGTAACATGGATATAGTATAATACCAATAAAAATTTTAATTTTAAATTTATCATGCCCAGGAGAAAAACCTGAAATAGGTATAGATTTAAAAATCATTTAGTGAGAGAAAGAAACATATTGAAAGAGGAGTCATGAGGGAAGACTTACTCCAGAAAACATTAATATTTATTATACAGCAAAAATAATTAAATTTAGAAAATACATGAAAGAATTACAAGGCAGATGGCATTAGAACAAGATAAGAAAGCCCCAAATGAGACATTAATAGCTTAAATATATAAGTGATTTGAGGACGGGAACATACTTTCTAAGCATAAGAGCAATGGAAGGAACTATGAAGGGGACGTTGGATGCACTTGACAAGGCAAAATTACACACTTCTAATAAGTATTTCAAAACACAGCAAACTAACATTTTAAAAATTTGCAACAAACATAATGAGTAGGGGTTGATATACTTACTATAAGTAACTCATGTATATTGATTTAAAAACAGAACAATATAAATCCAATAAAGAAAAAGGACAAATAACATGTAGAGACTATTAAAAGAACTGTTCATGGTTAATAAACATACCAACAAATTATAAACTAAACATCAAATCAATTGATTTTAAAACTATTTTCTAGCCAGAAAGGCATCCCTCATGTATGTTTTGGATACTGCAGAGAAAAATGTGCTTTTTTCCCCATCTTCATTTCTATAAAAATGAGTTCTCAGATGAAAAAAATACCCAGAGAGCTAAAGACATTTTCTCAGTAATTCTAAATAAGTCATCTCATATATTGCTACTGAGAGTAAAAATTGGTATCACTTTTTCAAAACCAACTTGTCACTAATTACTTTTTTAGGAATTTAGTTTAGGAACCATAGCAAATACGAATATATATAAGAACTTATTTATAACAGTAAATATCTGGAAACAGGTAAACATAAATGTTTCACAGTAGGATAATATAATACTCATATAAATGAGAACGCATCCATGTGGTAGTCAGCCATTAAAATGAGGTCCTCTAAAGTCAATTAAGTGCATGGGACAAAGATCATCATATAGCAATGGTAAAATCACAGTGCATATTAGGAGAATTGTACAGGTATGTGAAAAGAATTTCCCAGAAAGAAAAAAAACACACAAAATAATTTATGCCTATCAATGATTGAAGAGTGAAATGAATGGTATATTTTCTTTCCTCCTTTTATAATTTTGTATTATCCAAATTTTGTACAGGAAGCATGTCTTATTTTATTGGAGAACAGTCATAAAGCATTCTGCTAGTTGGGGTTAATGTACGTTCAGACCAAGATTATATTTCTCAGCTTCCTTGCAGATGGATGTGGGCATGCAACAAGTTCAGGTCAATAGAAGGTACAATTTCTGGGTCATGTTGAAATACGGCAAGCCCCTTAACCCAGATTTCATGTTTTTCCATGTTCCTTGAGCTAAGGTGTAGACATACTGCTGATGAGCCAACGTCAACTATGACAGCTGTGACGACGGCGTGGTGGAAAGAACCTGAGGCCTTGGTCAGCCTGATGGAGCACAGCCCGGAAAGATGAATTGTTAAGTGAGAGAAAGAAATATGTCTTGTCTGAGCCACTGTAAGTTGAGGTTCCTTTGTAGCTTAACATAAAGTCTCAGGAATACATGCTATAAACATTCCAAAGATGCTTTATGTATTTTTCTGTGAAAACATATCTTTTTCTATGTTTCTTTAATTAATTTCAATTTAGAAGTCTTATTTACATGAATGCATGGTAGGTACGCTAATTAAAGAGAGAGACTACAAAGTCACCTCTATATTACTTCCTTAAACATTAGTTCAGATAAATGCAAGTCCAAATAACAACCAATATATATGAATTAAGACCTCAGAATAAATGACTTGGTAGTTTCAACTGAACTGTTAACAGCTATCCAACAAATATGCTCCAAATATGAGGAATACCACAAAATTTCAGCCTCAATGGCAGAGACAGATATTTTGCTGATCTTCCACATCATGAAAAATATACAAAGCCAGAAAGTATACAATGAAAGTAGTCACTGGCCATTTACTCAAAAAATGAAGGCAAAATTTCATTTATGGGAGGTTAATCTGATTAGTACATAAATATGGTTAGGTGATGCAGACATCCAAGGACTTATGTCAGGATTCATGCATCAGTGTTTATGTGTGAGGGAAGAGCAGTGTTAGTCATTCTTGTTAGGACTGATTTAAATTCCTCTTAGTAAGTAAAGTGGCATACAGGTTCTCACCTTCAGCTTCCTGTCCCATACTTTACCAAGATCCTCTGGGATAAGGAACAGAAGGAGCAATGAGATATGAACTCAAAGTTAAGAGGAAACTGTCCAATTTAGAGACTTATCAACTAAATGCTTCCATTTCAGAATCACAGAGTCAATCATCAGCTGCCCTACTCTTCATTAACAGTGAGTAATTTAAATCTCTGTATTCCATGAATGTGGAAAAATTTATGGAAATGAATATATATCTTTAATGTGAAACCAAATGAATAGCAAAATATAAAAGAGAAATTGCAGTGATATGTGGTCTTTCTGAGAACAGTCTACCATAATTATATATTACATGAGAAATAAAAGCAATTTTTATTGTGACACCATTTTACCCAGTCTTAGGACCTCTGCGTGAACATGAAGACTCATGTCGTCATGACAGCAAACAAATGCCAGCAAAATAAGCCCTGGAATGGAGAGTTTCCAGAATTGGCAAAGAAAAGTCATCATTTTAAGCAAAATCATATACACATTATGATAAAGTAGATTCATCAAATTTAATTCATTTCAATGTAAAATTGTATTCCTAAAGTGAAACAGAAGAAATACAAAAAACTAAAAATAAAAGAATCAGGAGCAGGATTTCTGGCTACAGTCAAGTGAAGAAATTGGCAAATTCTTTCCCTCAAAAGCAACTATAAATTTAGACAAAATTAACAAAAACAACCATTTATGAATTCTGAGAATTAACCAAATGCATACAGCAATCTAAGAAGCACTTACAGCTAACAAACTGCTAAGCTCAGGATAAGAAGAATGGCAATCCATGGCCTTCCAGCCCTGGGCTACTCCTGTCACTCCCCAGCTTAACCAACACACAGTTACTAGCAAGACAAGGCAGGCATGAGCTCTGGCAGCTTCTCTGCCACAGATGAAGGGGGTGCACCACTGGGCAAAGTCCAGGCCCAGCGACATTGTTAATATACATGACTATCTTGGAGCCGAGCAAACAGGAAATGCCAACGTTCCAGTACACAGCCAGAGGTGGCTTCTACTAGACTGAAATGTTGTAGTCGTGGTACATACAGAGCCAAATGAGGCTGAAAGTATGTGCAGTAGAGCCTGGAGAAAGCCAGGCCAGCCACACATTCCTTGTCAGCCCAGAGGCTATCCACATGCGCATAGCAGAGTCACAAAAAGCCCCCAGTAAAATGGGGCCAGCCAGAAAACGGTCTGAACTTTGAATGTTCTCCACTATCCACACACAGGTCCATCAGAAGACAAAAATCTTGTTGGCTTGCGTTGGTTGAGCATAACTTCTGCCCCGTCGCTGGCTGGCAACTAGCCTATGTAAAAACAGGGGCAACTCCTATGCAGCCAGCGTTAAAAACATGGAAACAAATTTTTAAAAACAAACTGAGCAGAGTAGCCACTCACATGGCAAGGGAAAGACTTTTCATAGATTTATTCCAGGCAAACACAAAATGAACAAATAAACATCAAAAAAGAGAAACAATTATCTAATATGTCAAGTTTTCAATAAAAAAAATATAAGACATGCAAAGAAACAGGAAAGTGTGAACCGTAATCAAGGATAAAAAGCAGTCAATTGTTTCTAAGTGTTTCTCAATTCTAGATTTAGCAGAAAAAATTCAATGCCTCTATCATAAATATGTTCAAAGAATATATTTATAATATGTTTAAAGAGTTAAAGGAAAGCATATTTAAAGAATTAAGGGAAAATATGACAACAAAAATCAACATAGATTCTGAAGAAGAATATGAAAGTTATAAATCAAAGAAAGAAATCTTTCAGTAAAAAAGTACAATACATGAAATGAAAATTCACTAGAGGGGTCACCATCAGATTCAAGGTGGCAGAAGAGTCAGCAAACTTGAACATAAATCAATAAGAATATCCAATACAAAAATAGAGAAAAACAGATCGAAAAGAAGCATGAATTCAGAGATTTGTGCACTAATATCTGAGTTTCAACATCCACGTAATGAAAGAACCAAAAGGAGGGGAGATACAGAACAAGCTAAAAAAAATATTTGAGTAAATAATAGCCAAAATTTTCTCAAATTTTCCACATGGACAAATAAACATCAGAAATGGCAATTATATGTGTGATTCTATTAATATAACACTCTGCAGATGTATTTTTCTCATATATTTTCTTATCTTCTTCGAAAGATTTAAGATTGTACAAAGTGATTATAACATGTTGTATTGAACTTATAGCATATAGAATATAATATATATGGTAATAATAGTACAAAAAAGGAGAGAGGAAATGGAGCCATATTAGGGCAAAGTTATAATACTTTAGTAAAATTAAGTTATCAAATTAATCAAATTATAAATATAGATGCATACTGTAATCCCTAGACCAACCACTAAGAAAATATCTCAAAAAATGTATAGTTAAAATAGCAAAAACAGAATCTTTTAAATTATTTATATAAAATATAAAAGGCTGTCAAAATAGAAACAGAGATAGAAAAAACACAAGAGACATATCAAAAACAAATAGCAAAATAGTCAGTATAACTTCAGCACTAGTAATAATTATATTAAATGTAGAATGGCCTAAACACCTCACTAAAAGGCAGAGATTGTCAGACTGGATTTAAAAAAATCAAGGCCCAACTACACATCATCTACAGGAAACATTCCTTCTATTCAAAGACACGAACTGTTTGAAAGTAAACGGATGTAAAAAATATATACCGTAGGAACACTAAGAAAAAGACAAAGGAAGTGGTTATATAATCAGATAAAATAGACTTTAAGACAAAACATACTACTAGTGACACAGAGGTACATTTCATAATGATAAGAAGGTCAAAATATGAGGAGGATAACAATTAAGAATGCATATTCACCTAACCACACAAACTCAAACTACATAAAACAAAACTATACACTTAAAAGGAGGAAAAGAAAATTTAATAGTAATATTTGAAGATTTCAATATCTTATTTTCAATAACTGATGGAACATCTGGGCAAAAATCTACAAGAATATGGAATACTTAACACTCTCAACCTAACTTGCCATACACAATGTTCTACCCAAATAGTACAGAACACGTACTCCTTTCTAGCACTCATGGACAATTCTCTGCGTTAGAGCACATGCTAAGCCAGGAATAGAAAACTAAAGCCCATTGGCCAAATCCAGTCTGTCACCTTTTATTTGAAGGGGGTGGATAAATAAAGTTTTGTTGGAATATAACCACACTTATTCATTTACCTAATGCCTATGGTAGCTTTCACACTACAACAGCAGAATTGAATAGTTGCAGTAGAGACCATATGACTTAAGAAATCTGCATATATAACCACAATCAGGACAATATTATATTGATGAGATGATAGACATATATATCAATGAATAATAATTGGGTGTAGAAATAAATCCATACAATTATGTTTAACTGATTTCTACAATAGTGTCATGACAATTCAATGAGGAAACAACTTTTTTCCAGAAATAGTGCTGAAACAACTGTATATCCACATGTATAAAGTGAATTTACATTTTTCTCATATTATACACAAAATTTAGCTCAAAATGGATAAAAGATTTAAATATAAGAGCTACCCCCAAAATTTTTAGAAGAAAACATAGGAGAAAATCCTTATGACTTGATTTGAGTTCTTAGATGTGATCCTAAAAACACAAACCATAATAAAAAATGATAAATTAGACCTAATCAAAATTTAAAATGTTTGCATTTCTAAAGACACCATTAATAAAATGGAAACATGGTCATAGAATGAAAGACAATATTTACAAACCATATATTCAACAAGGGACTTGTATCCAGAATATAAGAATATTAAGTATATAAAAAGAACTCTTATGATTCAAAAATAAGTGGATAAAAACATACAATTAAAAAATGGGGGATTCTTACAAAACTCAACATACTCTTACCATCCAATCCAGCAATCCCACTCCTTGGTATTTACCCAAAGGAGCTGAAAACATGTCCACACAAAAATCTGCACATGAATATTTTAATAGCTTTATTCAAAATTTTCAAAACTCGGAAGCAACCAAGATGTTCCTCAGTAGGTTAAGTGGATAAATAAACTGTGGTACATCCAGATAATGTATTATTATTCACCACTAAAAATAAATAAGCTATTAAGTCATAAGAAGACATAGAGGAAACCAAGTGAAAATAAGACAATCTTAAAGGGTTACATAGTATATGATTTCAATTATACAGCATTTTGGAAAAGGTAGAACTATGGAAACAGAAAAAAGAAAAGTTGTTGCTAGGGGTGAGATGGGAGGGAGAGATAATTAGGTGGAACACAGAATTTTTAGGGCAGTAAAACTATGCTGTATGATTAAATAATGATGGATACTTATTATATATTTGTCCAAATCCATAAAAATGTTCAACACCAACACTAAACCCTAACAAAGTCAACTATGTATTTTGGGTAGTAATGATGTGTCAAGTGTGTAAATTTAATAAATTTACCACTCTGGTAAAGGATGTTGATAATGGGGGAGGAGATGTATGCATAGGGGTTATGGGGGACATGGAAAGTCTTTGTATTTTTCTCTCAATATTGCTGTGAACTCAAACTTCTAAAAGAAATATAAAATCTTTTTAAAAAATTAAGGTAATATTCGAATTGAAATTTCACTAAAAAATAAATACAAACAGTCAAAAAGCACATGAAAAGACTCAACACCATTAGTCATTAGGAAAATGTAAATTAAAGTCCCACTTCACTAGGATGGCTATTATCAAAAAGACAGTGTGGACAAGGGTGTGGAGTAACTAGAAACCTCATCATTGCTGGGAATATAAAACGATAAAGCCATGTTGGAAAATAGCTCTGCAGTTTCTTAAAGTGACAAACACAGCCCCAGCAATTAGACTGCTAGGAATCTTCCTAAGAAAAACAAAAACGTATATCTATAAAGACATTTATATGACTGTTCATATCATGTTATTCATAATAGTCAAATATTGGAAACAATTTAAATGTTCATCAACTGGTTAATGGATAAACAAAAGTGGTCTAGCCATATAATGGGAAACTGTTCAGCAATGAAAAGGAGAAAACTACTGATATATGCTGCAACATAGACGGACTTCAAAAATTATTTCACTTATGTGAAAGAAGTCAGACACAAAAACTGCTTATTGCATGATTCTATTCATATGAAATATCTATATAAAGAAAATTTATACAGACTAAAAGAAGATCAATGTTTTCCTAGGACAGGGGTTTTGAATGGAGGCTTTACTGAAAATGAGCATGAGAAAATTTGGGGGATGATAGACATGTTCTAAAGCTCACTTATGGTGACATTTGTACAAGTCTACACATTTTCTAAAAAATCATAGAACTCTACATTTGGGTGGTTAAATTATATAGCAAGTAAATTATAATTCAAAAAACTTATTTTAAAAAAATCAATGTTTAGTCTGGCAGTGCAAATTTGGAAATGTTGGGCAATATAGGCAAACCTACACTGAAGGAGTATAAGAGGTAAAAAAAAAAAAAAAGAGCTCAGAGATAGAAAATTAAGAAGAAAAGTCTACTTTGACATGAAGCAATGTATGATGTGTGTGAATGGCTGCTTCTTTCACAATAGGTTGGCTTTACCAGCTACGATCTTCAAGGTAGCCCCCAACACATTGTTAGAAATGTCTGTAAGTCATCAGCAGTCTCCTGAGATCCCCTAAAAGATCTCACATTTCACATGATAGGGCAACTTTATATTTCACTTCTAGTAACAAGGGTTGGGTTACTAACTCAAGCACAAACTTAATGATTTACTAACTGTTGGGAGACGCTCCTCCATGGGTCTTTCATACTCCTACAAGACTTGCCATGAATTTCCAGAATGCAAGGCCCTGAGTACACTTTACCTGGGCCATTTCTCAAAGTTGTGTTGGCAGTGAACAGCTTTGGAGGAAGAGGTGACATCTCTTCCCAAACCAAGAGCTGGCTTGTTTATCAGTGTTATAAAGTAGGGGGTTCACTAGGTTTGGGGCTCCTCTCCTATGTGTGAAGGAATCCATCTATACCTACCTTGTTAATCCTATGGGAACTGGGGCTCAGGGAAACAATCAGACCTTGCTGACACTCTGGCTACTGCTTTTGCTGTGAGTAATAAAATCTTTCATCTCTGACCCAGAATTATTGTTCCTCTGTCAGAATCCATGAAACTATGAAAAGCTAAATGTGTTAGTTTGCAAGAATGATAAAATCTTGGTCCTTGGAAGCTTTTGACATTACATTCACAGTCTATTTTACTTAAGCATAGGGAAAGAACAAGTCTAAACTTGAAAGCCTGATCTCTATTACATCATCAGGATTTTTATTAGCCAAATCATATTATTCATTCTCCATAAACATTTTTATGAAATCTATATTTGTATGGTTGTGTGGCCTATTACAGTGTATTATAAATTTAAAAAGAGGGCAATGGTTTTGAAATCTAATTACAAAATTAATTCTGTGATAAATAAAATATTAGGCCAGATTCAGTAACCTGCTAAGCTTTTAGTTCAACTAATTCTACCTGCTTGGATAAGAGGCCTTGGGTAGAAAGGATCTGAAAGATTCTTTAGGAAGATCTGAGTGAGGAAGTCTAGCACTCACCCTTGAGCAGTAGCAATGCACTAGCCTTTGAACACAGACTACTAGGTTCAAATTCTAGCTTTGCTACTTGCTGTGTAATTTTGTTTATGTTACTTAATCTCTCTCTGCTTCAGTCTTCTAATCTATACAATGGGGACTAACAACAATATCACCATGATAATGTTGTAAAGATGAAGGAATACCTGTGTGTGGAACTGTGCCTAGCCCTGAATGCACTCCTTAACTTTTGATTGCTACTCCATCTTGCTGAGAAAATGGCCATAAGAGGCAGTTTAGCTCACCTGTGTGAGGTCAGCACCGCAGCACAGCCTTCCTGAACCTCCTTCACTATTGTTTGCCACAGGTACCGCTTAGAACAGGGATCCATCCCAGAGCTTGGCTCATCCTGAAGGAAAGAAAACACACAGTAATGGGCATTTGAAAAAAACATATAGGAATATATACAATGACATGTGAGGCCAAACCCTGGCTGAGAGAAAATCTCTCCTGTGCCTCTAACAGGCACTTTTCCACTGGCTTTGTTTCACTCCCTGCGACAAAGTCAGTATGATGAGAGAAAGCAAGAGTTTAATGAGTGAGTGCCTGCCCACCCACCTATGCAGGATGCTGCCCAAGGCCCACTTTTTTCTTACCTAATCCAGATTACTAAAGTGATCGGCACAGCTGATTGGTTGGGAGAGGCTGGGAGTAGGGAAGAGAAGCTGTGGACTCTAGTAACCACCCTGAGAACTCCAATAGGAAGCTCACTCATGAGTAGACCCCTCACAACTGGCCCATAGGCACCTCAAGCACCTGGCATGCCTCATCTTCCCTCCCCCCCCAAGCAGGTATCCCAAGAGTACCCTCACATAGGGTAATTGCATGTGTTTCATTCAAAGAACCAATACAACTTTGTGGGATTAAAAGAAGGCACACAAACTTGAGCATTTCAGGGCAATGTTCTAGAAAAGACAAAAGGGGAGCTCTCAGCACCTGGCTTGGTTTTGTGGGATTTAGAAAAGGCAAACAATTTTAAGAATTTCCTTCCCCCCTCCCCGACCAACAAGAATGACGAAGAGGTGTGGAGTAGGCATACCTATAGAAAAGCTCTAAGAGAGCCTCATAATCCCTAATCTGGCTGACTGGGGAAGGCATTTCTCTCACAAAGTCAGTAAAGACTGGAAGAGGTGACTGCTTCTTCAAATGAGAGGGCAACATGGCAATGCTTCAAGAAACATAATTGATCCAAAAGAAATGAAGTAATTATATTCCAGTTATATTATATTATATTCCAGCAATTGATCCAAAAGAAATGAATTATATTATATTCCAGTAATTATATTCCAGTAACTGACCCAAAAGAAATGAAGATATACAAATTGCCTGAGATAGAATTCAAAATAATTGTTTAAGGAAGCTCAATGAGCTAAAAGTGAATACACAACTCAATGAAAACAGAAAAACAATAAATGAACAAAAAAGGAAGTTCAAAAAGACATAGAAATAATTTTAAAAGAAACAAGAAGAAATACTGAAGCACCAAAATACAACAAATGAAATGAAAATTGCAATAGAGAGTGTCAAAAGAAGACTTGATCAAGCAGACAAGAATCTGCGACCTTGAAAACAGGTTATTTGAACTTATCCAGTCAGAAGAAATAAAAGAAAAAATAATGGAAAGAAATAAAGAAAGCCTATAGGATTTATGGAACATCTTCAAGAGAGCTAACTTTTGCATTACATAATTTACCAAAAGAAGAAGAAGAAGAAGAAGAAGAAGAAGCAGCAGCAGCAGCAGCATAGTAGAGAAAGGGGCAAAATGTTTGTTTAAAGAAATAATGGCTAAAATCTTTTTAAAATTTGGTGAAAGAGATGAACATTGAGATATATGAAGCTCGAAAGTTCCCAAACAACTTTAACCAAAGAATTACTCATAGAGAGGCACAATAATCAAACTGTC
Source organism: Cheirogaleus medius (assembly GCA_008086735.1). Taxonomy (NCBI): domain Eukaryota; kingdom Metazoa; phylum Chordata; class Mammalia; order Primates; family Cheirogaleidae; genus Cheirogaleus; species Cheirogaleus medius. The sequence continues at coordinate 6,274,439 of VBSM01002217.1, forward strand.
AAAGACCAAAGCCATATTTTGAAAGCAGCAAAAGAAAAAAAGGCTTATTATGTACAAGGGAATCTCCACAGGACTATCAGAAGAGTTCTCGGCAGAAATCTTAAGAATTGGGAAACAGTGGGATGACATATTCAAAGTTCTTGAAAAAAACTCTGGCAAACTAGGACACTTTACCCAGCAATGCTTCTCTTCAGAAATGAAGCAGATATAAGGCATTTCCCAAACAAAAGCTGAGGTAATTCATCATCACTACATCTGCCTTACAAAGAATGCTAAAGGAAGTTCTTCAAGATAAAATGAAAGGATGCTAATTACTACCATGCAAATATTTGAAATTATAAAACTCAGTAAGGTTAATTATACAGTCAAACTCAGAATACTCTAATATTTTAATGGTGGTATTTTGAAAGATATAAGTATCAAAAATAGCTATAGCAATATTAATTTGATAATAGAAACACAATATAAAAAGCTGTAAATTGTAACATCAGAAACATAAAATGAGATGAGTGGAAGTAAAAATGTAAATTTTTTTTGTATGTGATCAAAGTTGTTTTTACCTTGAAATAGACTTTTAACCATAAGATATTTTATGTAGCCTAATGGTAACTACACATTAAAAACCTGTAGTCAATACACAAAAAACAAAGCATATCAATACAGAAAATAATCAAATCAAAAGGAAAACAGCAATAGAAGAACAGAACAAATAATCTAAAAACCAGCCAGAGAACAATTAACAAACATCAAGAGTGTGTCCTTACCTCCTAATAATTTCTTTAAATATAAATAGATAAAATCCTCTAATCAAAAGACAGAGTGAACATAAGGATAAAACCAAGATCCAATTATATGCTGCATATGAGAGACTCATTATAGCTTTAAGGATAGACAGACTGAGAATGAAGTGATAGAAAAAGATATTCCATGCAAATGGAAACACAAAGAGGGTATGGTTAGCTATATTTATATTGAACAAGTATACTTAAAGTCATAAACTGTAAAATTAGACAAAGAAGGTTACTGTATAATGATAAAGTTGTTGATTTATTAGGAGTATATAAAACTTATAAATAGATATACACACATTAGAGCAACTATATATCTATCTATATATAAATATATGCATATATATATATAAAGTAAATGTTAACAGAATTGTCAAGGGAGAAAAATACATCAATACAATAATAGTAGAGGACTTCAATACCCCACTTTAAATAAGGGATAAATCTTCCAGATAGAATATCAACAAGGAAACAGTGTACTTGAACTGTACTAAAACTACCTAGGAATAATTTTAACCAAGGGGGTGAAAGACCTATACACTGAAAGCTATAAAACTTTGATGAAGACACAAATAAATGGAAACTAGACCAAATGAACCTAACAGCCATACACAGAACATTCCATCCAACTGCAGCAGATGCACATTCTTCTCTGGCATACATTAAATATTCTCCAAGATAGATCGTATGTTAGATCACAAAACAAGCCTTAACAAATTTAGATTGAAAAAACATCTAGTACTGTTTCAGACACAATGATATGATACTAGAAATTAACAAAAGGAAAATTGAAAAATTCACAAATATGTGTAAATTAAACAATACATTCTTAACTACCAATGGGTCAAACATGAAGTCTAGAAAGATAGACAGACAGATAGATAGATAGATAGATAGAGATAAATCTTGAGACAAATGAAAACGGAAACACAACATACCAAAACTTGTGGGATGGAACAAAAGCAGTTCTAGCGGGGATTTTCTAGTAATAAATGCCAACATTCAGGAAAAAAAATAAGCTATCAAATAAATCACCTACATTTTGAACTAAAAGAACTAGAAAAAGAAATAAACTAAGCCCAATGCTTGAAGCAAGAAGGAAATAATAAAAGGCTGCATATAGTAAGTCCATAGCTGCTATTATATTCAACAATGAAAGCTAAAGGCTTTTCCTCTAAGATGAGAAAAAAGATTAGGATGCCCACTCTGTATGCTTCTATTCAACATGGTACTAGAAATCCTAGCCAGAGTAATTAGGCAAGACAAAGAAATAAAAAGCATCTAAGTCAGAAAGGAGAAAGTAAAATTGTCTCTGCAGAAGGCAGGATATATAGAAAACCCTAAAAATTCCACCAAAAAATCTGTTACAACTAAAAAATAAATTCAATAAATTCATGAGATAAAAAATCAACATACAAATATAGGTTGTGTTTCTATACACCAACAATGAATTGTCTGAAAAAGAAATTTAAAACAATCCCATTTACAATAGCATCCAAAAAAATACTTAGGAATAATTTTAACCAAGGAGGTGAAAGATATGTACACTGAAAACTATAAAACTTTGATGAAAGAAATTGAAGACACAAATAAATGGAGAGACATCTGTGTACATGAATGAGAATTAATGCTATAAGGATGTCCATATTGCTTAAAACAATCTACAGATTCAGTGCAATCCTTATCAAAATTCTATTGGCATTTTTCACAGAAATAGAAAAAAATCAGATTCTAAAATTTGTATAGAACTACAGGAGGCCATAAATAGCTAAAGAAACACTAAGCAAGAGAAATATAGCTGGAAGGCCTCATACTTGCTTATTTCAAATTATATTTCTAATCTATTATTGAAAAATTATTGGGTCAAGGAAGAAATTCAGAGGGAAATCAAGAGTTTCTTTGAACAAAATGCTAACGGTGATACTTGTTACCAAAACCTGTGGGATATAGCAAAAGCTTACCTGAGGGAAAACTTATAGCAATAAATGCTCACATCCAAAAAACAGAAAGCTTAGATACTGACAACCTAATGAATAGGCTCAAGGAATTGGAAAAAGAAGAGCAAACAAATTCCAATCCTAGTAGAAGAAATAATGAAGATCAAAGCAGAACTTAATGAAATGGAGAACAAGAAAACTATACTAAAGATCAACAAAAACAGAAGCTGGATTTTTGAAAAGATAAACAAAATTGATGGCCCGCTTGCTAGATTGACAAGGACTCAAAGGGAAAGGACTCTAATAAACTCAATAAGAAATGAAAAAGGAGAGATCACAACAGACACCACAGAAATACAAAACATTATATTCGACTACTATAAAAACCTGTATGCCCAAAACAAAACGAAGAGGAAATGGACAAATTCCTGGATTCATACAACCTCTTACACCAAAGAAAAAATCAACTGAAAATGGGTTAAAGACTTAAATATAAGACCAGAAATCTTAAAACTTTTTGACAAAAACACAGTAAAATTCCTTGATATTCACCTTAGTGATGATTTTTTGGATAGGACACTCAAAACACAGAAAACAAAAGCAAAAATAAACAAATGGGACTACTTCAAACTAATGAAGTTTCCACAAAGCATAGGAAAAAATTCACCAAAAAAGGCAAACCACAGAATGGGAGAAAATATTTGCCAGCCATATATCGACTAGGAGTTGCATCCAAAATATATAAGGAATTCAGGCAACTGAATAGCAAAATCCCAAACAACCCAATCTTAAACATGGGCAAAGGACTTGAATAGATATTTCTTAAAAGAAGACATTCAAATCACCAACAGTTATATGAAAAGGTGTTACCATTATTAATCATCAGGTAAATGCAAATTAAAACAACAATGAGATATAACTTTGTACTTGTTAGAATAGCTAGTATCAAAAGGACAGAAAATAAGTATTCGTAAGGTTGTAGAAAAAAGGGAACACTTATACACTGTTGTTGGAATGTACAGCCATTATGGAAAACAGTATGGAAGCTCCTCTAAAAATTAAAAAATGCTGCCACCATATGATCCTGCAATCCCACTTCTGGGTATATATTCAAAGGAAATAAAATCATGATCTGGAAAAGATATCTACAGTGCCATGTTCATTGCAGCATTTCCAGACTCCAAAACTGTGAGAATAAATTTGTGCTCTTCATAAATTACCCAGTCAGTGACACTCTGTTACAGCAGCACAACAGACTAAGAGAGGGACTATAGTTAACAATGCTGTATTATATATTTGAAATATACCGAGAGGGTAGATATTAAGTGTTCTCACCACACACAGGGAAAAAATGGAAATTATGTGAGGTTATCAATACATTAATTAGCTTGCGCTAATCATTTCACAATGTATATGTATAGCAAAACATATTGTATTTTTAAAATCTATATAATTTTTGTCAGTTATACGTCAATAAAACTGGGGAAAAAACATTGGGATGTATCAAGTTGGTTCCCCTTCATGATCTGGTTAGGTAAGGCATCCTTGCTGTTTTTAAAATAAATTTTCAACCTCCAAAAAATTTCAGAATGATATCCCTTAGGAAGACATATGACAGCAGGAAAAGGCTTCATTTATTTAGTAACATCAAATAAATTGATATTTCTTGGAACCTGAAGCTTTCTCCTTCAATAAACAACAAAGCATTTCTTATTTGAACCACTTTGGAGAGAACTCTTGCCCAACTACATGATGTATTTCCGTGCTTTTTGCAGTCAGGGAGCACTAAACACATATTTCTTAAGAGCTTACGGTCATAAACTTCCCTAAGGAAAGAAACAGAAGGGAAGTAACAGTGGGGTAGGGGAAAACACAGAACAGGAAAATAAATGTCTAGTCTTTTCTGCAAATCAAGTGATATATGTGCACTAGTTAAAAAAATAAGTAAATAAAAGGTGTGATCGTGCATTGTTCAGTATGAGAATTAGATGTGTAATTTTTCATTTTCCTGATTCCTGCCTTGATGTCTGCTCTGAGAGCCACTTCCAGTTTCTCTGTGAACCTCAAAGGACCTGCAATGCGTCTCTTTAACCTGATGCTCTGAACAGTCACCATCGTCACAGTCATTAGTGGTTATTGTGGTTTATCACGTGTAGGCCACAGGGCCATGTGCTTAATGTGGATTGATTTATTTACTGCTTTCCTTTCAGTGGCTCCATGTGACAGACACTCTCATCAGGACCACTTTCAGACAAGGAGGAAGCAAGCACAGAACATGCACGGCTGCATTCTGAGGGGTGCAGAGACAGAATCTGCACCTGGTCATTCAGAGTCCAGAGTCTGCCTTTGACCACCATGCCACAGTCTGTGCGTCCGAGGGGAGCTGAGAGCAAGGATGTATCATGGAACAAGTGAGGGCCTGCAGCGAGCGGGGGCCGTGGGTCCAGAGCAGAGACTCCTTCATCCCGCTGAGGAGATGCCCTGTGAGAGGCTGGGCGTAGGGAAATTCTGCAGAAGGTAATGAACACCACATCTTATCAACTCTTCCACACAAACCTGCCTCACTCATCTTGAAAGGAAAATGTGGTTTGTAAATGCGCAATTGTGCAAATGGTGGTTTTATCATCAGATTTCAGAATATGCAATATTCCATGATTTTGGACATAGCAAAAGCAAACTTACAGCAAGTAAAAAGAACATTCAGCTGAGTCTCTAGGAGACAACCGGCAAATGATGGAGCCATGTTCCAACACAGACCTTCTGAATCACCATTTGCTTCCCCACTGAAAGGCTGTTTTCATTTGATGAACACAGACAAAAAAAAAGATAATCTTTGTTTCCCATACTTTTTGATGTCTCTTAGGCTTTCTACCAGTGGGAAGCCCTGGGGTACTCTCTAGTGATTAGAATCCGGTCTATGTGTGGCATGGAACAACAGCCTTTATTTATCATTTGAATGGCATTACTTACAGTTATAGTATTTTTGAAATGTAAAACAATTGGCTCTATTTCTTGACAACTGTCACCTCCAATCAATGCTGTGATCCAGCCAAATTGAGTTAAGTGCAGTTCCCAGATGGATTACAGACCGCCTTGTCTCAAAGCCACCCTCTTACTGGAATCCCCTCTCTACCCTCCATTCCATATCCATCCTCACCCCCAGCTTCCATCCTCAGAATCCACCTGTATTAGTGCCACTGCTGCTATAATAAACATATATCTGCAGACAGAAAAAGACTTGAAAGCAATATGCTAGAGGAAAAACATAATTTGTTTTCAGATTACAGGTAAATTCTAACATTCTTTTTAAATAGTGTTTTAATGTTAAAATTTCACTGAATTTTCAACTTGACAAATATAAGTGAATCTATCAAAAATATAGATGTTTTATTTCTGTAAAATTCCAGTGATATTTTACATTCTGTTTGGGAAATGTTGACTACAGGCAAAACAGTTCATTAGTTCATAGAACCAGCTTTGTACGTTCTGAAGTCACTTCCTGAAAGAACTCTGATAGGTTAAAATATGTTTAAAAATACACACGCAATGTGCATTGTATCCCAAGACATTGGCATATTACTGCCATTCCCAATACTCACCAATAACAGAATGTCAGGTTTCCCCACCAGGGCCAGGGCTGTAGAGAGTTTCCGCTTGGTTCCCCCACTGTAGGTGGCCACAGGCTTATCCGCGTGGGCTTCGAGGTGTAAGCGCCTCACGAGGTCCCCGGCAACCTGGAAGAGAGGCACTGTCCCTGAGCACCACTCACCAGGGTGCCGCCAGACACGGGGTCTCAGCCCTGACTCCTGCACCGTCCTCCCACTGCCCCTGCCACCCTCACACAGACAGCAAGTGCCTCTCCTGGGACAGCCCCCTTCGTGACACAGGAGGTAGGTGAGAATGAGCAGGTGGGGGTTTTCTCTGTGCCTGGAGACATCGAGTGATGGACAGAATGCTGGGGTCAGGAGCTGGGGGAGAAGGGTGGGGAGAAAGGAAGACTCCAGGCTGGACCCGGGTGAGTATCCACGTTAAGGTGAGCAGAGGAGGGTGAGCCACGAAGAAGACTGAGAAGGAACTGAGTGGGAATGAAACCAATAGACAGAAGGGACAAAACTTCAAGGGAGGAAAGAACTGAAGGAGAGAATTTTCAATATTAAAACAGGGAAAGAAATAGCCCCTTGATATTGAGGAGCCGCTGTCAGAGTTTGCACACTCAGAGTTTCGTTTATAAACTAGTGGTGGGGAGAGAATGGGGAAATGTTTCTTACAACTGCTGGAAACCATTTTATTAAATCCCCAGAGAAGGTGGCTGCATTCACCAAACCGCCCCCTCCCCGCCACAGGATTCTAACTCTTCCTGGGTGCCTGCTGCTCACGGCCTCTTTATCCTTCCCAAGCTTTCAACCAGCCAGCTTTTCACACATCCCCAAGGCCTAGCCTATTTCCACATCTCTCCTCATCAGAAATAATTGTCACCTCTTATGTGTATTCTATGTGTCTATAGAACATTTTTATTTAGCATTTCCCAGTGTAATTTGTACCACACTGTATTTTCTCTGTTTCCAGTTCTGTCTCCTGTGCTGGATTTGGTTCCTCTTGGGGCCCAAATTAAGCAACTGCTTTGTTTCCAACTCTGCATGATTTAAAAATTTTGCAGTTTTATTTAACTCTTGTGACCACAGAGGTATTTGTGTAGGTTCATTTTTAAGAGAACATCATACAGCCAAACAACCAAGATCAGACCTTAATTCAAATTTAGGAGAATTCAGAAAAACTTATAGGATTATGAAGATGGTTTAATAATTGTGTGTCCTAAATAACTGAATCAAATATAGCTTTAAACTAATGCATGTACTTTTTTTGATAAGTGCATAAAAGTTAGGATTATAATAATAATGATAATGAAGAAGTGTTTAAGAATCTCTAAAATATTGATAATAATTATGTCTCCCAACAAAAACTTCCAAAAAATATTTCTATCACTTTATTTGTACAGCCCCAAAATAAATTAAAAACTCACTAAGAGGCTCAAGAACTTTCTGTGGTCAAATAGTATAATTCAAGGAAATGCAGATTCACAAAGCTGACATCTTGAAACTCCAGCTATCTGCTGAAGAAAATCATATCAAGGCCAGTAGTTTGTTCTTACTGAAAATAGCAAAGTCATTTTTTTTCAAGATTGTTTTATATGAAACATCCTTTTTCCTGACTCCATTCAGTTCAATTATTTCAATCAACATAAATTGAATAAAAAGTCATTTAAATAAATAAAAAATATTTAAAGAAGACATTTTTATTCAAAACAAGCAAACACATAAATATTAATGGTAGTGCTGTGTAAATAAAGCAATACAATGCCTGGCATTGCAGGAATTAGAGATATGATAGGAGTAGTAATGTAGATACATCCAAATTTCCCCAAGAGAGGAAAAAATACTAAGAAGTGTAAGACCAGTCCTTGATGAAGAGACACAAGAGAGATGAAGGAAAAGGAGGCACAAGTCCCCATAAAAGAAAAGGTACCTGAAAATATATTAGACACTTTTAGGAAGCTTTGTCTCTTGGAAAAAGCAAATACAGTAATTCCTTACTTAACATCGTCAATAGGTTCTTGGAAACTGCAACTCCAAGCAAATTGATGTATTAACGAAATCAATCTTACCATAGGCTGGTTGTTAGAAACAAGAGTTAAGTTCCTAGGGCATATTTCTGGTCACAAAAACATCATCAAACTTCTAAATAAAGACCAAAACACTTTTAATATTAAACACTGAAATAAATTTGAATTATACATACATTGAAGAAAGATTAATAAAAACAAGATAATTATTTGCCCAATCATTCCAGTTCAGGTTCGGGGTGGCCGGAGCCTATTCTGGCAGCTCAGGGCACAGCGGAGGAGTCCACCCTGGACAGCACACCATCCCATCACAGAGCAGACTCACACTCACACATACACACACACACTCAACCCAGACAATTTAAACATGCCAATGAACTAATGTGCACAGCTTGGGGACATGAGGAGGACACCGAAGTACGGAGAGAAAACCCACGCAGAACTGGGGAACAAGTGCAAACACCACACAGACAGTAGCCCTGGTGAGGAATCGATCATCGTTATAATGAAACTATGTTGAACTAAATGATGTTATTCAAGGACTTGCTGTACTAATAGCAGTGAAGCTGATAAAAATGCCAAATTAGAAAAATGATATTTTTTGTTACTTTTGCATTCATAAAAAAAATGCAGAAAAAAAGAAAATATGTGTGTATGCATGTATATGTATTAGAAAGAAATTTTTATTTTACTCTCATTGATTTTATTCATAGATTAGCAATACATAAATGAAAGCTGACAGACAAATGATATAAAAAAAATAATATAAGCAGCTGGTTCTGTAGAAATGCCCCAGAATGATAAGTGAAGTTTTGAATGAATTTGCCAAACTATTATTGCATATTTTTTTATGAAATCAGGAAACATATATCATGTTTTCCCAATTCTACAAAAGGTTAAATGTTTCAGTTGGTAAATCCTGGATTGGTTAACCATAGGAATGATTTCAGAATATATAGGAACAAATGTATCAGTTTGATCCAATGCTTTCTGAATGTCATCTTGTCAGAAAATAACTGAAAGCAACCTAATAAGAAGTATTTTGTTGTAGTCTTTTCTGCACTCAGCACCACTATCAAGGTAATGGGAAATGCAATGGCTTTGCAATCGTGGCTGGCGAATTACTGCCAAAACCCCAAAGTGTCATAAGTTAATAGAATCTGTAAGCAATTTGATATTTTTCTCCCATAAAGCTCTTGAAGCACTTAAGACAAGAGATCGGAATTCATTTGTTTTTATGTTGCTAGTGCCTAATCATGTTTGGCACATAGTAAGACTTTTATAAATATTACTAGAGCCAAAATATATTGCCCAGAGATTCACACATGCATCTGTTGGATTCTAAACTCAATGTTTTCCCACTAGCACACAGGATGGCCACGTCAAAATTTTCTGTGAGATTAAAGATCAAAATGAGTAATCAAGTAGGAAAAAGGAGCCAAGGATTTCAGAAAGAAATGCCTTTTTTCTCACACTTCCTGTAATAATGACCTCCTGTCCACATTCTTCCTATCTTAGAACTTCTAGCTCCTTCTAGCAAAATTGTGTGAATGGAAGAAAACTTAAAGATGAAAGTCATGTCTATAGAGAAGCTGATGGGAAACAACACACAGTAGGGGTTTTCCCTGGTAGGGATTTGCAGGTATTAGTATTAACAAAAATAAGATAGCAAAGGGCCCTACCTCTGCTCTACTAGGGAACATTAAATGCAGAATTCACCAGTTCTCATCCCACTTAAAAGCGTTGCTTGGTTGTTTGGTATGACACTGAAATTAACTACTACGAGGGACTTCTCTTACATGCTTTCCCTAGCATGCCAGATTATGTAGCCCTCATCTCCTCATCTGCTTAAAACTTGTTATAAAATTTTTCAGCAGGTTAATTGAATTCAGGCTCAAATATGTACACTGTAAAAATTGTGTAGTGTGAATGATGGGGAAAATTGAAACACTTTATGTACCCTGCAGAACCTAAATTCAAGCTATAGAAAGAGGCATCTTTTTTTCACCTAATAGAACTTTTGGAGGGTTGGGGGAGTGAGTGGCATGACTGTAGATAAAATCATCAGCAAGCTGGAGCACAAGCAGGCTGGGGTCACTAGAGTGCAGATGGAGCTCAGTGCCAGGCCTGGGCTCTGAGGCTGCGCGGGAGGGAGGAGAAGAGGACGTGAAGCTGAGTGGAAAGGACCCTCCCAGCAAGCACAGGAGGGTCCTCCTCTAGAATCACAGAGGAGAAAAGGAAGGCCAATCAGTAGGAGGAACTCCATGTTGGAGGAGTCACGTGGTAACCCCACAGAGTGTCCACTTCTTCAGCCACGCCAGGGGCATAAACCATAAGACTGAGCTATGAATGGCACCAAGAATTCCATCAGCAACCTGATGGAATTGTGTCAGAGCAGTGTCTGAATCAAGAACATGTACTTTGGAGCTTGTTTATCTGGCTTCAAAACAAAATTTTGCCACATACTGGCCATATGAACTTGGGTAAATTACCTAATTTCTGTGTACCTCAGTTTCCCCATGTATAAAGTGGGGAATAAGCATCTACTTGATGTGGTTGCTGTAAAATACTTAGAACAGTGCCTGACAGAATTAATATGGAAAAATTAGCTAAAAAAATTGTTTTCTGTTATTTTATAATAATCTCTTCCAGTAACCTTGTAGTAAGCACCTCAAAATAGATGTGCCTGTTCTCCTGTTTAAATATTCCCAAAATTTATAGAAGAAGGAAATTTGCCAGAAAAGGAGCTAACTCCTTAGGGAACAGATGGAAAAGTGTGCTGACATCTTAGAAACAAGAGCAAGTAGCAATAGTCTACAAAATCAGTTGCAGTTTTATAAAAGAAATGAAGCCAGTTCCTAATTGGCAGCCATTAAAATAACTTTTCTTGGTGGAGCAGTTCAGAAAAACAAGGCTGTACGACAGCCGAGTATCAGGAGGCAATTGTCCTTGAATGACAAGCGGCACCAAGCCTTATGATATTAAGAGAGCATTTTCATAGGCACATTTCCCCTGCACAGCAAAGGGGCCAGCTTAAAGCATTTGCCAAACATCCGCCTCTTAATCAAAAACTAACACGGGGGAGCTGACAGGGTTGAACATCTATCTATTAAAGACTGAGCCAACAATTAGTCCCAGATTTCATTAACTGTGTAACTACAATGAGCAAGTCTCCCGTGGGTGGTCAGTTATCTTTGCTTTATTAAGATGGGAGGTGAATAAAGGGGCCCGAGTCCCTACAATGATGTGGAGAGATTCTGTTCTGGTCTCACTTAAAGTTACAGAGCATAACTAAGAAAGGAAGGCTGAAGCATTACAAAAACAGCACAGGGAATGAATGTTCATGGACCAGTGAAGGCGATGGCTATTAGTTTTGTCTCCTGTGAGTCCTAGGGTGTTTCATCTCTTGAAAAATCTAATTGCAAATGCATCACATAAGCCACTTATTTCTACTCCTTGTTCAGAATCCAGAAATCCAAGGAGCCAGCACCCCAGACTCTCTATAATGAGATGCAGGAAAGGTAAAAATGTGCCTTAAGCAACTGCCATTCTGGTAGTTCCTGGCATGACACCCTCTGAGCTGTCAGTCAAGGCTGTCTGCTCTGCTTGGCTGGCCACCGTTCGCAACAGGAGAAGTGGCAGCTGTCTCTTGTTCTCTCACTGTTCACCTGCCTCTCCCTGCTCTCACAGACAGTGATGGAGGTGGAGTTCCTACAATTTCTGCCACTCCTTCCTTGTCCTAAGGCCACTCAGAAAGGAACTCTCTGGCAGGAATTCTCAGGCCACTCACCAGGAAGTTATGCATTACAACGATTCCCTGAATTCCACAATTCCATACTTACCGTGTGTCCATTTCTCTGTAAGCCCTGGGGATACTGAGTTTATGATATTTGTTCCTGAATACAAATTAATAGTCCAGTAAATGTAAAAGGCATTTAGAGAGGGGAAAAAAACAGCAAGAGATACAAAGTTATAAATGATGTTATCTATATGCTTTAACTCATGACCTTTTCCCAGTGATACATTTTAAATATATAATATAAATAAGGCCAACACATTTTAATATGTTTCCTTTCAGGAAAATCATATTGGAAAGTATTTTTCAGGTTAGGTTTATCTGTTACTATGGTTCCTTCTCATAGGGTGAGAGCTGCCTTGGTGGTCACCAAGGATTCCTCAATGGGTCCCTTTTTCTGGAAAAACCCAGGGACATTTACCTCAGGGATGTGTTGCTTTGGAATCCCACGTAGGCTGCAGTAATAATGAAGATGTTCCCAACCGGTCAGAAGCTCATCGAGAGCATCCTGCTGTGGACAGTAGCCAATGAGCACGCCCGCCGCGCCAGCAGAAGACAGGTCCACGTCACCTCTGTGCAGAGAAGCAGTGAGGTTGAGAACAGCAGCTTCCAAAACAAGCATCAATGATTTTTTACATTTGGCTCAGCAATATGAAGTCCACTGCAGTTTGTCTAATGCAATTAATTCATTTCCCATGAATAGTTTTAATTAATGAACAATGAAGGATTTCAGAATATATCACCTCAAAATATGCCTCTTTGGCGAATTGATTATTTTGAGCAGTGAGCAGCTGAGAACCAGTAGACAAAGGAAAAGCTCTTTACTTCCCCCTAAATGCCTAAAAATTTAATATAAATTTCTCCTTTTGAAAAGGAATTTCGCATTCATAAAGGAAATTTCTATCTGTGGAGATGTGTCTGTACTAAGGACAGAGCCACTTCTCCAGAGCATTCTGGTCAGCTAGACTCATCTGCATAACAACACAACCTAATTCACAGCGTATTTCCTCCCCTCGCCTTCCCATAAACTGCCTCCCCTGCCCAGAAGCCCCAACCCCACCCCCTTTTTGTTGTTTTTGTTTTTGTTTAGCCTGAGTTGGTGTATAAGCCCCAGTCATCAGGCCTGCTCTTTGAGTTTTATTTTTTTGTGCAACTCCTGGGCATATACACATATGTATTTAAACTGTTGTTTTGTTTTTCTTATTAATAAGTACTTCGTCAGTTTCATATCCAGGGCCCTAGCTGGAGAACATAAGAAAGTAGAGGGAAAAAGTTTTCTTCCCCCTGAAGTAGGAACCCGTGTGTCCGGCAGAACAATCTTGGCTCCAGAATCAGAGGCCTGGGTGTTAACTGGGGTAAGTCAACAACAGCTTTGGGTGTTAGAGAAAAACATGTATTTCACGAATAACGTGGGCTCAATAAATGGCTATCATATTTATTATTTCTCAACCAAAACAATTCATGTGAACAAGAAATAAATCAATGACTTGTGAACTAAAATAGAACCTTAACCCCTTAGCCAACTGAATGGACCCCACTCTCGACCAATCTTAAAGCTGATGTATAGGCCTGGAGAGGAAGGGAGGTCAGACACACCGTGCCATGCCCCTCCCTTTTGGAGTTAACTCTTTGTAATGATAAAACACAAAATCATTAAGCCTAAAGCCACATAAGACCTTTAACAGGACACTTGTAGGTCATCAATTTACTTAACAGATCACTTGAGTCTGGTTACATGTCCTGTGGCTTGTCTCTGATTAACAGATTCCCTTAACTTAAAACATTCCAAGGCTTAGACAAAACTTCATTTCTTCAATCAATTACAAATCAAAGAATCGTTAAACCTACCTATAACTCGTAAGCCCCCTCACCCCCGCCTCCAAGACGTCCTGCCTTTTTAGGTCAAAGCAACATAGGCTTTCCACGTATGATCTCACATGTAATTCCTATCTCTGTGAATGCATAAAACCAAACTGTAACCCTACTACTGCAGGTACATTTTCTCGGGACCTCTTGAGGCCATGTGCTCTGAGCCAGTCACACACATTCAGTTCAGAATAACCTTTAAATTAATTAATAACTTTAAATTATGTTATAGAGTTTGTTTTTTTTCCATTAACAGACTTAACTATATTCAGTTACTGATTTTTTAAAAAAATTAAATTTTATTATGACAATTATATATATAATCTCTCATTGAACATATAGAAAAATAGAAAAAAAGGAAAATTCATGGTCCCAATCCTCAGTGATTTCTGCTATTTATATTTTGGTATTAATCCTTCAAGTATAGCTATGTTACATGATGACATGGTGCAGATTATACAAAACTCTATCTACTTAAATATAAAAGAACTCTTATTTTATTTCTAATTTCAACATTAATGCATATTCATCATGGAAAATGTAAACCTACTCAAATATGGTTAACATTTTGATCCTTTTATTACTGACTTATTTCTATGCATTTTTACACAGATAAAATTGTATTGACCATAAACATTCTTAAGAACACTTTAGGAAGAAAAATTCCTGTTTCCTAAACGGGGAATAATATTTAAAAAGATGTGCTGAGAAATTATGACTAGTACAAGGGGTGATTATTAGCCTTTCTCAAAAAAAAAAAAGAAAAGTAAACAGTGAAAAAAAGGATTATTACTATTTTTAATTTCTCTGAAAACAGTATATGTACCTGGAAACAAGTAAACAATAAAAGAAAACTGGGTTTTGTGTAAAATTTTATGTTCTCAACTTTATTTTGTTTTTCCCTTTAAAAATCTTGTAAAAATTACTTCCTCAAACTTTTTCCACCTAAATTTTGTGTAGCCAAAAGTTTATTTCAGTCTTATTTTTGCTATACTATAAGAAACTATTTTTTTCTGTCTGTTCATCCTTAGAAATATTCCTTATCAGTATAGTCTGAGAGTTCTTTTTTTTTTTTCCTTTTAT
>VBSM01002217.1:6289628-6309988 GCA_008086735.1 Cheirogaleus medius
GCATTTTTTTATATGTTTTCTTGCTGTTATTCTGTCTTCTTTGGAGAAGTTTCTATACACACACACAGAGATATATGTAGATATAGAGATATCTTTTTTCAATGACTTTACCTAAAACATTAAAATATTGTGAATTATTTCAATATATAATATCAGGCCTTGTTTTTAATCACTGCATCTGAAAATTTTTACATAATAACTTTTAGGGTTTTTTAATTCTATTTTTATTATAATAGGATTTATGATATAAAATTCACCATTTTAACCATATTATAGTGTACGATTCAGTGGCATTAGAATAATCACAGTGTTGTACAAACATTATTAACTATCTAGTTCCAGAATAGTTTCATCATTCTGAAATGAAACTTTGTACCCACTAAACAGGTCACTCCACATTTACCTGTGTCCTTGGCCCGACACTGTTAGTCTTCATTCTGTCTCTATGGTTTTCCATATTTTAGATATTCCATATAAAAGGAATCATATGATTCAATTTTATATTCCATGAGTAATGTATAATCATGTGGCTTTTTGTGTCTGGCTTCTTTCACTTGGCATAATATTTTCAAGGTTAACCCATGCTGTAATATTCTCTTTTAATAAGGAAATGCACACAGCAGTTATTTTTAAAAAATAATACCTTCTTTTTGTAGATGATAAAACTAAGTTCCACATGATGTAGCTGACCCTGAGTTAACTAGAACCAGTTCTAACACTTTAACCTTGCCCTTGCAAGTCCACCATTTCTCGTTCCATAACACTTATATAGAAAGTTAAAGGAACCACATATAAAAGAGAGAAGATAATTTTAAAAAAAATGAATAGGCTTTGGTTTTTAGGGCATTTTAAGTTTATAAAAAATAAACTGAACAGAAAGTACAGGGTTTACATAGTCCTCCTCTCTTCAGCCAGTTTTCTCTATTATTAACATCTTGAATTGCTGTGGTAAATTAGTTACAATTGATGAACAATATTAATACATTATTATTAATTAAAGTTCATAATTTATTTTAGTATTCAGTCTTTGTATTGTACAGTTTTATGGGTTTTAACAAATGCATAATGTCATGTATGCATCATTACAGTATCATATAGAATAGTTTTCATTGCCCTAAAAAAATCCTGTGAACTCATCCTATTCATCCCTCCCCACCTCCCCATAAACCCTGGCAACCACTTATCTTTTTTTCTGTCTTGACAGTTCTTTTCAGAATGCCATAAAGTTGGAATGATACAATATGTAGCATTTTCATACTGGCTTCTTTCACTTAGCAATATGCACTTAAGGTTCCTCCATGTATTTTCATGGATTGATAGTTCTTTTCTTTTTATTGCTGAATAATATTCCATTGTAATCATGAACCACAGTTTACTTATCCACCCACCTATTGAAGGGCATCTTGGTTGCCTCCAAGTTTTGGCAATTATGAATAACGTTGCTGTAAACATCTATGTACAAAATTTTTTGTGTGTAGAAACATAAGTTTTCAACTCATTTGAGTAAATACCTAGGAGCACAATTGCTGAACTATGTATAAAGAGACTGTGCTTAGTTTTATAAGAATCTGCCAAACTGTCTTCCAAAGTAGTTGTACCACTTTGCATTCCAATCAGCAGCAAATGAGAGTTCCCATTACTCTACATCTTGTCAGCATCTGGTGTTGTCAGTGTTTTGTATTTTATTTATTCCATTGTTTTAATTTGCAATTTCGCCTATGACATATGATGTTGAGTATCTTTTCCTATAGTTGCCATCTATCTGTTTTCTTTGGTGAGGTTCAGATATTTTGCCCACATTTTAACTGTGTTGTTCATTTCTCATTGTTGAGTTTTAAGAGTTCTTCGTGTACTTTGGATACAAGTCTTTTATCAGAAATGGGTCTGTAACATTTTTTTCCTAGTCTGTGGATTGACTTTTCAATATCTTAACAGTGTCTTTTGCAGAGAAGAAGTTTGCTTTAACGAATTCAAACTTATCAACATTTTCTTTCATGGATCATGCTTTTGATGTATCTAAAAAGGCATTGCCAAATCCAAGGTCACCTAGATTTGCTCTTATGTTATCTTCCAGAACTTTTATATTTTTATATTTAGGTCATTGATTCACATTGAGTTAATTTTTGTGACAGGTTTAAGTTAAGTGCCCAGAGTGACTGTTTTGCTTGTGCATGTCCATTTGTTTCTGCACCATCTTGGTGAAAATGTGATCCTTTCTCCACCAGATTGCCTTTGCTCCTTTGTCATAGATCAGGTAACTGCACTTGTGTGGGTCTATTTCTGGGATCACTAATTGCTGTAACTTTAGAGTAAACATTGAAGTTGGGTAAGGTCAGTACTCAGACTTTGTTCTTCTTCCATACTGCATTGCCAACACAGGTTTTTTGTGTTTCCACGTAAACTTGAAAATTAGTTTGTCAATGTCCACAAAGTAATGTGCTGAGATTTTCATTGGGATTACGTTGAATCTAAAACCAAAGTTGGGAATAACTAACATCTTGACAATATTGAGTCTTTCTATCCAAAAAAATGGATTATCTGTTTATTTAGAGCTTTTTGGATTTCTTTTTTAGGATTTTGTAGTTTTCCTCATGTAGATCATACATATATATATACATATATATATGCACACACACACATATATATAAAATTTGTTAGATATACCTAAGTATTTCATTTTGCGGGGTGTTAATCTAAATAGTGTTGTGTTTTTAATTTGAAATTCCAACTGTTCATTGCAGTTATATAGAGAAACACTTGACTTTTCTGTATTAACCTTGTATCTTAAAACCTTGATATAATCACCTATTAGTTCTGGAACTTTCAGGCAATTCTTTGGTAGTTTCTACAAACACACAATCATGTCGTCAGCAAACAATGACAGTTTTATTTATTTATTCCCAATCTGTATGCTTTTCATTGCCTTTTCTTGTCTTACTGCATTATGTAGGACTGCCAGTCGAGTGCTGAATAAGAAGGGTGAGAGAGTACATCTTTGTCATATTCAATCATCACTAAATATGATATTAGCTGTAGGCTTATTGTAGTTGTAGGTTTATTACAGATATTCTTTATTAAGTTGAGGCAGTTCTTTTCTATTTCCACTTTGCTAAGAGATAGTATTATGAATGGGTGTTAGATTCTATCAATCTTTTATTTCTTATGCATGTTAATATGATCAATTTTTCCTTTTTATCCTATTGACGTGAATGGATTTTTAAATGCATTTTCAAATATTGAACCAGGCTTGCATACCTGGAATAGATTCCTCTTGGTCACGGTGTATAATTATTTCTATATATTGTTGAATTTAGCATTATAATATTTTATTGAGGATTTTTACATGTATGTTCATGAGAGATATGAGTCAATATAAATAGTTTCCCTTCTAATAATATCTTTGTCTAGTTTCAGTATTATGGTAATGCCGACCCCATAGAATTAGTTAGGAAATGTTCCCTCTGTATCTATTTTCTAGAAGACATGGTAATTAATTGATATTTCTTTTTTTTTTTCTTTTTTTTGAGACAGAGTCTCACTGTGTTGCCCGGGCTAGAGTGCCATGGCATCAGCCTAGCTCACAGCAACCTCAGCTCCTGGGCTCAAGTGATCCTTCTGCCTTAGCCTCCCAAGTAGCTGGGACTACAGGCATGCGCCACCATGCCCGGCTCATTTTTTTTTCTATATATTTTTAGTTGGCCAATTAATTTCTTTCTATTTAGTAGAGACGGGGTCTGGCTCTTGCTCAGGCTGGTTTCGAACTCCTGACCTTTAGCGATCCGCCCGCCTCGGCCTCCCAGAGAGCTAGGATTACAGGCGTGAGCCACCGCGCCCGGCCATTAATTGATATTTCTTTCTTTAATCATAGAATTCACCAGTAAAACCACCAAGGTCTATTGCTTTGTTTTTAAGGTTGTTAGTTATTGATTCAATTTCTTTCATTCATATAAAACTATTTGGATTGTCTATTTCTCTTTGTGTGCATTATGGTAAATTGTGTCTTTAGGGAATTGACCAATTTTAAATAAGTTATTAAATAAGTGATCACAGATTTGTTCGTAATATTTTCTTATTCTTGTATTAATGTTCACGAGATCAGTAATGATTGCCCTCTTTAATTTTTAATATTAGTAATTTGTGTCTTCTCTTTTTATTACGATGGCCTGACTAGTAGTTTATCAATTTTGTTGATTTGATCTTTTAGTTTCATTGATTTCAGCTTTTAGTTTCATTTATTTTTCTTTGTTTTCCTGTTTAATATGTTATTGATTTCTGCTCTTATTTTTATTATCTCTTTTCTTCTGCTTACTTTGAATTTAATTTGCTCCCTTCCTCTAATTTCCTAAGGTGTGAGCTTAGATTATCTATTTTAGGTCTTTCATACTTTCTAATACATATATTCTATTTTCTAATATATGTATTCTAATATATGTATTCCATTGTGGTCTGACAGCATAGTTTTGATGATATATATTCTTTTAAATTTGTTGAGGTGTGTTTTATGGCACAGAATATGGTCTAGCCTGGTGAATGTTTCAAATGAGCTTAAGAAGAATGTCGTTTTCATTGTCATTGGATGAAATATTCTTGGGGTTTTTTGGTCAGTTTATTTATTTATTTTTATTTCAGCATATTATAGGGGTACAAATATTATGGTTATGTATATTGCCAGTGCCCCCCTCCCCCCTCAAGGCAGAACTTCAAGTGTGACCATCCCCCAAACGTTGCACATCTCACTCATTATGTTTGTATATACCCATCTCCTTGGATGAAATATTCTTTAAATTTTAACTATATCCAGTTGCCTTAGTCAGTTTGAGCTGCTATAACAAAATACCAAACACTGAGTGTCATAATCAGCAAACATTCATTTCTCATAGTTCTGGAAGCCAGGAAGTCCAAGGTCAAGGTGACAGCAGATTTAGTGTCTACTGAAAGCCTTCTTTCTGCTTTGCAGATAGCTCCCTTCTTGCTGTATCCTTGCATGGCAGAGACAGAGAGGGCACTGTCTCTGGTCTCTGTTCCTGTTCTCAGAAGGACACTAATCCCATCATGGAAGCCCCTCCTGATTTCATCTAATCCTCATCACCTCCCATAGCTCACACCTCCAAATAGCATCACAATGGGGATTAGGGTTTAACACATGGATTTGGAGGAGGGGGGCCAGCATTCAGTCCATAGCACCACTTGATTGATAGTGGTGTTCAGCTATGGCTTTGCTGAATATTTGCCTGCTGGTTCTGCCCATTTCAGACAGATGAGAATTGAAGTCCCTTACTATAATAGTGGGTTAATCTATTTCTCCTTTAAGTTCTGTAAGTTTTTGCCTCATGTATTTTGATGCTCTGTCATTATACATGTTAAGCATTGTCATGTCTTTTTGGAGAACTGATCCCTGTGTCACTATGTACTGTCCCACTTTATCACTGATAATTTTCCTTGTTCTGAAGTTTATTCTGTCTGAAATTAATCTAGACACCCCAGCTTTCTTTTGATTAGTATTAGCATGATATATCTTTCTACTTCCCTTTACTTTTAATCTATATCTTTATATATACAGTGGATTTCTTTTAGACAATAAATATTTGAGTTTTGATATTTTATACACTTAATTTAAGTCTTCTAATTGATGTATTTAGACAATTCACATTTAAAGTGTTTATTGATATAGTTGGAATGATATCTGCCATATTTGCAACTACTTTCTATTTGTAACTTTGTTCTTCGTTTCTATTTTTAAAATCTTCCACTCTTTTCAAGCTTTTTTATGTTTTGGTAGGGCATTTTATATGATTCCATTTTTCTTCTCTCTTAACACATTAATTTTACTTACTTTTAGTGGTTGCAGAGTTTGCAATATCGACTTGCAACCAATCCAAACCCACTTTCAATTTACACTATTCTGCTTAACAAAGGCGCAAGTAACTAGCAATGGAGTATTCACAATTCCTTTCTCCCATTAATTATGACATTGGTGACATTTGTTTTATTTAGCTATAAGCTATAATCACTGAGTATACTCTTGCTATTATTATTTTGAACAAACTATTAACTATCAAATTAATTAACCATAAACGAGATAAACAATTTTATTTTATCTTTATGTATCCTGCTCTAACATTCTTCCTTTCTTTATACAGATTTCATTTTCTGACCTATATTAATTTTCCTCCTTACAGAAGAACTTCTTTTAATATTTCTTACAAAGCAGGTCTATTGGCAACAAGTTCCCTCAATTTTTGTGTGTTAGAGAAAGTATCCTTCACTTTTGAAGGATAATTTCACTAGATACAGGTTGGTGATTCTTTTCTTTCAACTCTTTAAATATTTCACTGCATTCTTTTCTTGCCTGTGTAGTTTTAAGGAGAAATTTGATATAATTCTTATCTCTTTGTTCTTCTGTAGGTAATGTGGTTTTTACTCTCTAGCTTCTTAAGATTTTCTCTGTCTTTCATTTTCTATGGTTTGAGTATGATATGCCTGGGTGTGCAGATTCTTTGACACTTATGCTGCTCAGTGTTATCTGAACTTCCTGGATCTGTACTTTGGTGTCTGTTATAAATTTTGGAAAATTATTAGCCATTATTATTTCAAATATTTCTTCTGCCTCTTTCTCTCTTTCTCCTCCTTATAGTGTAATTACTCATATGCTGAACATTTCTTCATTGTCCTACAGCTCTTTGATATTCTGTTTCATCCTTTTAGTATTTTTCTCTTGCCTCTTCAGTTTTAAAAGTTTCTACTGACATATCTTCAAGCTCAATAATTTTTTTCTTAGCTGTGTCCAGTCTACAGACAAGCCCACCAAGGGGATTCTTCATTTCTGTTAGAATGTTTTTGTTTTCTAGCATTTCCTTTAGACTCTTAGCATTTTCTTCCCTCTGCTTATTTTACATTTCTTGTATGTTATCAGTTTTTGCCATTAGAGCCTTTAGTATATTAATCATAGTTATTTTAAATTCATGGTATTATACTTACAAAATTTCTGCCAAATCAGAGTCTGGTTCTGAAGTTTGCTTTGTCTCTCTAGCCTGTTTTTGTCATTTAGCATGCCTCGTACTTTTTGTTGAAAGCCAGACAAGGTGCATTAGGTAAAAGGACCACACAGGTAAATAGGCTTTCAGTGTGAGGTTTCATGTTTATCTGCATAGGAGTTAGGTTGTGTTTATGGCTGCTGTAGCTGTGACATCAGCTTTGACAATTTTTTCTAGAGTTCTTGTTTTCATCTCCACTGTTTTCTTTGGGTTTGCTTAGAGACTCCATCTTAAATAGAGTGTGAGGCTTGTAGCTCTTATATAATTGTCATAGTCCTTTGTTATTATACAGAAGCTCCACTAATGTGGCGGTAAGGAGCTGGTGGAAGGGAAGAGTCTTATGATCAGGTCTCCATCATTCAGAGCCCGAGTTAGACATTTCCCTTCCCCAAGTCCATTAGGCTTTGGGAAGACCCCAGCCAGACAGGCTCTGGTCAATATAGTCTCTCCTGAGGGCTGGCCTTCCAAGGAGAGCAGAGAGCTCTGGACATATTACCATATGATTATGCCCTGCTGGAAACATGACAGGAATTTATTCTCCAGACTTCACAGTGAGAACCTGGTAGGATCCTGAAGCTAATACTCAACAATGGGGAGCCCCATAAGACTGAGTCCTCTTGGTGTTTCTAACTCTCAAGTAAATCCACACTGAGCCTACATCAATTTTTCAACTACAGTTGAAATGTCTGTACTGATTCTGGGTCCCTCAGGGGCTTCTGCACCTATGTCTCCTCATTCACAGTCCTAGGCTCCTTCTAGTGGGGCCATCCCTCAGTTTTGGTTCTGGAACACCCCGTCTCCCCACCCCACAAGTGTTCAAGTCCCATATGTAAAATGGTGTAGAATTTGCTTATATAACTTACACACCTCCTCCTGTATGCTGTAAATCATCTCTAGATTACTTATAATATCTATACAATGTAAATGCTATTTAAATAGCCATTACACGGTATTATTTACAGAATAAGGACAAGGAATAAAGTCTGTACATGGTCAGTACAGATGCAATCATACACTTTTTTTCCTGAATATGTTTGAGCTGCTGTTGGTGGAGTCTGCAGATGCAGAACCCGCAGACGTGGTGCCCACTGTATTCCCCGACTCTGTTTCCAGTGCTGGGGCATCAGTTAGCTCTGTGACCTCAGTGCTCTGAACCTTCTAAGAAGAGTTAGTAATTTTCAGTTTTTCAGGAATTTATTTTTTGTTTTGAGAATGAAAAAGACAACTTTCAAGCTCTTTAAATTTAGTACCAGAAACCATGACTCAATAACTTTTTCACTACATTTTTTGTTTCATTTTTTCATGTTCCATATTCCTTCCCCTCAGAAAAAGCTATAAATTTTACATGTGTCTCTTCACCTTGTATATTATCTACATTCTTTTGCTCATCAGTTTAATGGCTTCTAATCTATACCCTGGTACAATTTCTTAAGTTCATTCCTGGCATTATTAATTAATATTCTGTACTTGAATTCTGCTCTTATATGTGACAAATATTCCAGAAAGCTGGATTTAAGATCTACCGTGCACTGAGTTTCCTTTGTATTAGTTCCTATCACATCCATATTCTCTTGTCTTTTAAATTCAGCTAGCACATTTGTCAAGAAGTTTTCCACATCTCAAAATTTATTCTTTTAGATCAAGATGATATCACATTTTCTAAAAGTATTTCCCTACATTTAAATAAGTCAAACTGTGGATGTATGACTTTAACAGTTAGTCTTTCTCTAGTGCTATAATCAGTTTTTGCCCAATAATTTTCTATATGCTTTATTGTTTACTCATTCTTGCATAGGGAGCAAGATTGCCAGATAAAATACAAGATATATACTTTATTTTGTATTTTATATAGACAATGAATAAATGTTCGGTATGAGTATACACCATGGAATATTTGTGTGTATTATGCAAAAAAAAACTTGTTGGAAATTCGAGTTTAAAATATGTCCCATATGGGAGAATATTTCTGAAAGATAATGTATATATTATCTATGGCTCCAAACATATCATCCTTGTGCTATTTTAAATTCATTATCAAAATTAAAGCTCACCTGGGAGAGTAGTTTTGAATAGACCAAAAAACAATGGAACAGCTGTATGAAATGCAAGAAAATCTATTTAAAGGCTAGGCATTAATGATTCATATCCCGAAGAGAAGAAAAACTCACTGAGATGAGACATATATTCTGATTTTTCTCTTGATGCATTGGCCACTCATCTAGGATGAGGGAGAAGAGGTGATGATGCTGTGTGGAAAATGACTGCTGTGTAGATGAGCTTCGCAGAGGGGCTAAGCAAAGCTGGCATCATTCTTCTGAAGTGACAGAAACTGAAGTTTAGGATAACCAAGGCAGACATGTCTTGAGGAGCCCATATCTCAGAGAGAAGGAAGAAAGGAAAAATCTGTAACTCTGAGGTGCCTTCACCCTTGGCATACTCATTAGTTCATGAGCAATGCAGGCCTATAATCGAAGAAGGAAAGCAGGACACAGGTCTGATAAGCTAAAAATTAAGCAAAACTTTCAGATTTTTAATAAATGTGTGATAATCAAAACTAGAGTTAAGTAGAGAGTTAGGTGTCGGGACTCTAGTAAATAACCATGGCTTTGAATCAGGATCATTAAAAGGTGAAATCCTGGAAAACATAAAAATTAGACAAGTCCTTAAAAATTTAGTTCATAAGATCATCTAATTTTCTGAGTGTATTAATATGATTTTTAATATTCTAATTACACATCAAAGCCAAAGAGAATTCTTTTTGGAGGAAAACAGAATCATCCAGAAGTCCTAATGTTTTCATTCAATCAAACTTTATCAAGTGTTAAGGGTTGACTTAAGTCTCACCAAAAACAAACAAACAATGTTGGAGTCCTAACTCTCAGCACCTCAGAAGATGTCCTTATTTAGAAATAGAGTGTCATAAAGAAAATCAAATTAAAATGAGGATATTCTGGTAGGCCCTAATCCAATATGACCGGTGTCCTTACAAAATGCGGGAATTTGAATACAGAAACATACATAGAGGGAAGACTGTACAAACATCCAGGGAAAAAATGGCCATTTACAAGCCAAGGAGAGAGGCCTGGAACAAATCCCTCCCTCACAGCCCTCAGAAGGACCAACCCTGATGATACTTCTAGCCTCTAGAACTGTGAGAGAATAAATTTTTGCTGTTTAAGCTACCCAGTTTGTAGTACATTTTTACAGCAATCCTGGCAAACTAATACACCAAAAATACCTTTAAACAGAACCAAGATGAAAAATAAAGAAAATAAAACTAAACCCACAGGCGATATAGATATTGTATTTACAGATATAGATTTTAATATAGTTCAGTTAATACATAAACAAAAAAGCTGAAAAAGTGGTGAATTACACTAGAAAACTAGAATCTATAAAATAGGAATAAAATGAAAATTATATTAATAATAAACAAAATTAAAAAGACAATGGAATGCTTTAAACACAGTAATAAATACTAATATTAATATAATTTGACACAAAATACCAACAACATCACTAAGGTCTTTATAGATATTAAAAGTAAAATGTTAGTATATTACGCATAAAATATCTCCATAGAAATGTGATGATTTAGATGAAATAGAAAAACTCCTTAAAACACAGAGTACCAGAACAGAAGAAATAGAAAGCCTAAAAATTTCTATATCTAAAAACAAATAGAATCATTAATTAAAACTGTTTTGGTAAATTCAGGCCAAAATGGATTCACTAGGACATTTTTTGAAATATTTATGGAAAAATTAAATGAATCATATACTCTTTTCAAAAACAGAAGTACTAGAAACAATTCTCAAGTTATTTTATGAGGCCATAATTACCTTAATACTTAAACTTGACAAGTATGCTACAATAAGTAAAATTACAGCTCAACTTCTCATAATAATCATTGTAAAATATTAATAATTATTAGTAAAGCAAATCAAGTAATATATAAAATGGATAGTAAATGTTGACCAAGTCAGCCCTATCCATAAATCCAAAAATATTTTTTAAAAAAAATTTAAAAAGTCATTAAATATAATATCTACACTAACAGAAGAAGAAACACTATGTGATTATCTCAAGAGATGAGGAAAAATTCAGCAAAGTTTTTAAAATATTCTTCATAAAAATAAACAAATGAAAATCAAAAACTGAACTGGTCGTATGCAGTGGCCCATGCCTATAATTCTAGAACTTTGAGAAGCCAAGGTGGGAGGATTTCTTGAGTTTAGGAGTTCAAGACCAGCCTGAGCAAGAGAGAAACTCCATCTCTACTAAAAATAGAAAAATTAGGCAGGTGTCATGGCATGTACCTATAGTCCCAGCTACTCGGGAGACTGAGGCAGGAGGATCACTTGAGCCCAGGAATTTGAGGATGCAGTGAGCTATGATGATGCCACTGCACTATACTTGGGGTGACAGAGCAAGACTCTGTCTCAAGAAAAAGAAAAGAAAAGAAAGAAAAAAGGAAAGAAAGAAAGAAAGAATAAAAAGAAAAAAGAAAAAATATTTGCAAGTTAGGAATAGAAATATAAGAGAACTTTCTCAATCTGATAAAAAGTATCTACACAAACCCACAGAAACTGTGTAATATTTAAGTTAATAATAAAAAATTTAAAGTCTCCTCCTTGATATCAAGAAAAAAACAAAGATGCCCATTGTCACTTCTTCTATTCGACATTATATGGACAGTCCTGGCCAGTGCAATAAGGCAAGAAAAAAAGTTATAAGAAGTGAAATAAAATAATAATTCTGCATATGTTTACAAGTGAGATCATTATGTACAAAATATATACAAAATAATCTACACCTAGACAAATCATAATTGAGCTGTCAAAAGCTGAAGATAAAGAGAGGATCATGATAGCAAAGAGAGAAATGACTCATAATGTACAAAGAATTCTCAATAAGGTTAATAGTTGATTTCTCAATAGAAAGTATAGAGACCAGAAAGCTACAGGATGACATATAAAATTCTGAAAGAAAGAAAAAGTCAACCAACCATATGAAAGAAAAACATCTTTCAAAATTGAATGAGAAATTAAGTCATAAACACATAAAGAAAACCTGAGAGAGTTTGTTGATACTAGAGCTATCTCAAAAAATACTAAAGGAAGTTCTTTAGGCTGAAATGAAAAGTACTAACAGTAACTTGAATTCACATAATGAGATTAAATGAAGAACACAGGTTCTTTATTTAGATAAAGAAATATAAATGTACATGTTGCTTATAATTTCTTTTTTCCTATGTTATTTAAATGCACCTCCATAATAAAATAATAATAAATCCAGGCTGATGAGCACACAATCTCTAAAAATGTAATTTGTAATAATAACAGCATAAGAAGAGATGGAACTATATAAGAGCACAGTTTTATAAACTATTGAAATTAAGTTGGTATTAATCTAAATTATAGGATTTTAACTCAAGATGTTAATTATAATCCCCAGGAAAACTGCTGAGAAAATAACTCAAAATATATTATAAAGGAAATAAGGAATTAAAGTGATGTTATAGAAAATACATATTTAACACAAAAGAAGGCAGTAATAGAAAAACAAGAGAACAGAAAAGATAGAAGACACATAGAAAGTGAATAGCAAAATGGTATACATCAATCTGACCATCTTAGTAATTATATTAAATGTAAATGAGTTAAATACTCCAAATAAAAGTCAGAGATTGGCAAAATGGATTTTTAAAAAACGGTCTAACTATATGCTAGCTATAAAATATACAATTTAGAATCAAGTCACAAATAAGTTGAAAGTAAAATGATGAAAAAAGATATAAAATTCAAGTAGTATCCAAAAGAGATCTGGAGTAGCTCTGCTAATATCAAACAAAATAGTATTAAAGCAAACATTGTTACTGTAGACAAAGAAAAACATTTTAAAATGATAAAAGTGTTAATTCCTCAGGAAGACAGACTAATCATAAAAATATATATACTGAAGAACAGAACTCCACAACATAAAAAGCAAAAGCTGAGCATCAAGGGAGAAAGAGACAATTCAACAATAATAGAAAGTTCAACATACCACATTCAATATTTCATAGAATAAATACACTAGAAGATCAACAAAAATAGAGGAGACTTGAACAACATAACAAGCCAACCAGATCTAAGAGACTATAGAAAGTTATAGAACTCTCCTCCCAACAAGAGAAGAATGCACATTCTTCTCAAATGCACATGGAATATTCTTCAGGATAGAATATGTGTTTGGTAATTTAAAAAAAAAAAACTTCAATAAATTTAAGAGGACTGAAGGTATGTTCTCTGACTACAATGGACTGAAATTAAAAATCAATACAGAAGTAAACTTTGGGAAATCCCAAATGTGTAGAAATTAAACAAAATACTCCTATATAACAAATGGGTCAAAGAAGAAATCAAAAGGAAAATTAGAAAACTCTTTGAGATTAATGAAAACAAAGCCACAACTCACAAAAACTTATGGTATGCAGCTAAAAAGAGTTCATAAAGGGAAAGATATAGCTATAACATATGCATTAAAAAAATGAAGATAGATCTCAGAACAATAACCTAGCCATTATCTTAAGAAATTAGAAAAATGAAGGCAAATTAAATCTAAAGCAAACAAAAAGAAGGAAATAATGATTCAAGCAGAAATAAATAAAATAGGGAAGAAAAGAATAGAAAAAATCATCAGAATCAAAAGTTGGTTCTATAAGATCAACAAAATTTACAAACCTTAGCTGCATCAACCAAAAAAAAAAAAAATAGAGAATATTCAAATAACTAAAATAAGACTGAAACATTTCTATTAACATCAAAGAAATACAAAAGTATATTTAATAACAGTCTACATATGCGAACAATCAGGCAACTTAGATGAAATGGACAAATTCTAGAAAGATATAAACTACTGAAAGTGACTAAATGAGAAAGAGAAATCTAAACAAATCTGTAACAAGTAAAAGAGATTGAATTAGTAACTAAAAAAAAAAAAATCTTACAAATAAAAGCATAGGACCAGATGGTTTCACTGGTAAGTCCTAAAAAATATTTAAAGTTGCATTACCACCAATCCTTCACAAACTGTTTCAAAAAAAGAAGAGGAAAGACTTCCAAACTAAGAGGCCAGTATTGCCCTGATAGGAAAATAATATACATGACAAGAAAAAAAATCTATATAATATTTCATATAAATATATGTGCAAAAATCTTTAACAAAGATTTAACAAATCTTTAACAAAAATACAAGGAAATGAAATCCACCAGCATCTAAAGAGAATTAGACATCATTATCAAGTGGGATTATCCCAAGAATGCAAGGTTAGTTTAATGCATAAAAATCAATCATTTGTTATATACTGCATTAATAGAATAAAGGGCAAAACCCACACCATATCTCAATAAACAGAGATAAAATATTTGACAAAATCCAACAACTTTCATGATAAAACAATTAAATAACTAGGTACAGAAATGATTTTATCATAAATGGTATGAAACCATATATATGAAATTTCCAGAATAGTCAAATCTGCAGAGACAGAAAGTAGATTAATAGTTGGGAAAGACTGGGGGAGGGGGAGACAACAGAGGACAAATGATTATTGGTGTAGGGCTTCTTTTCAAGCTAATAAAAATATTCTGAAACTACATAGTGGAAATAATTGCATGGCTTTATGAATATGTTAAAAACCACTGAGATGTTACACTTAAAATTGTAAGTTCTATGGTGTGGGAATTATATCTTAATTAATCAAAACACCATCAGTATTTACAAAAGCTGAACATACACATGCTCTGTGGAATAAATTTATTCATATGTGTACCAGCATATATTTGTAACAATTATCTGTCAATATTAATGAAAATAAAACTACTGCAACATGAAACAATATGGGAGGAGGGCAGAGCAAGATGGCAGACGAGAAAAACTGCCAGCCAGTGTGTCTTTGCAAAAAAGAGAGATATTAGAAGAAAGTAGAAGAAATAAGCAGGCAGACAAGCATACATCGGATGAAGGTAGGAAGGAGGGGTACGTGAGACTACGGGAGACTCCACGGGAAGAGGTTGTGGAGAAGAACTGGAACAAGAGAGTTCCCGGGAAGCTTGGAGACCAGCAACAAGGCTAGGTGGAGTGGTTAACTTCCTCCTCCCTTGTATCTCAGACTGCTGGTGGGCTCCCCAGCAATTGGAGAGACCTGCAGACACCAGCCCAGAGACGGCCACCGCCAGTGAGTGGTAAGCCTGTTGCAGATGTGGCACCAGGCTCCCAACTCCCTGGGGCCCCTCCCTGTGCACAGACCCAAGCCGCTCGGCAGGTGCCATATTGCTACATTCTCTCCTCCCCCTTCCCTATCCGCGGCTGCCAAGAGAGACAATATAGCCACCAGCCAGAGGCATCTCCAGGGAATGGGACCATTCTGTTTGGGTCCCTACAGTGGACTGAGGAGTACTCAGACAGTGAGCTCCCTACCCACCAGCCCTCCCAGGTGCTGCTGGCCTGGTCACTACAGGAGAATGGGGCAGATCCTGAGGCTGAGAGACATTGGCCCAGCTTAGGCACCCGGTGGGTGAATTAGGACTGGCACTCCTCTCAATGGTGGGGTCAGGGATTGAATTCTAGGGCCCAGAGGTCAGACCTACAGATCAGATCCTGAGCACCCTGGTCTCGCATTGCCCTGGGGCACAGAAAGGATATTCTTGAACAAGCCGACTAAGTTGTGTTCCCTCAGGGTGGATCAGCTGGCCTGAGGGCAACCCTCCTCCCAGGGGAGGGCCGTGTGCCCCGGCAAAGGCTGCGATCCTGCACAGGGAACCTTCGACCCTCATCACAGCCAGGGCAGACCCAGTGGCATGAGGTAAAGCCTGCTGGCAGAGGCCCAGGAGAAGCTGCGGAGTTTGGGGGGAGGGGAAGGAGCAGGCCTGCACCAAACCCCAGGTCTCAGACATCCCCACCCCCACACACAGATTTCCATTCCAGTCCCTCCCTGACAGCTTTGCCCAGAAGCAGAGAAGAGATCTTTTACCCCTGCTAACAGCATTTGTGGTACTTGAGGGCAGGCTTACCCAACCCAGCTCCACCCATACTCACTCTAAGACCAGCCCTCACTGAGGTGGAGAATAAGGACACACCTGGAAATCCCGGGGCCCAATCCACCACCTGAGGAACTAGAGTGCCTCCCAGGAGGAACAAGAGCTGGTTACAGGACCCAAAAACAACAGTGTAGCCTGCTCCTCCCATCAAGCACCACCTACTGACAGAGAGGTCATTCTGCACACTCTTTTACTGCATCTACTGACTCATCATACAAGGTGTGGTCGAATCTCACCCACAAACACCACCTACTGGCTCAGAGACTAAACAGGGCATGTCATTATCCAAACAAAAATCTAAAGGTAAGAAGTAACAACTGATCCAGATGAGAAGAAATCAGCGAAAAAACTCTGGAAGTATGAAAACTCAAACGGAAAGCACACTCCCAAAGAGGAACACCAGCCGTTTAGAAATAGACATCAACCAAAATCAGAACACTAAAATGACAGAAGAAAAATTTCGAACATGGATTGTAACAAAATTCAATGACTTGCAAGAATAAATTGATAACCAACACAAAGAAACTACAGAAAGATTCCAGGACCTGGAAGAAAAATTCACCAAAAAAATTGAAATAATAAAGAAAAATCAAACCAAACTCCAGGAAATGAAGAATCTATTCAGGGAACTACAAAACACAGTGGAACGCCTCAAGAACAGGGTAGATCACAAAGAAGAATTTCAGAGATTGAAGATAACAACTTTCATTTAAATAAGTCAGTCACAGAGATAGAGCAGAGAAATAAGAGAAAAGAGCAAAGCCTACAAGAAATGTGGGATTATGTGAAGAAATATAGGGATTCTAGAAGGGGAAGAAGAAAGCACGCGCAGGTTGGATAAGCTATTTGAAGATATAATAGAGGAAAATTTCCTAGGCCTTGCTAAAAATCTAGATATCCAAGTACAAGAAGCTCAAAGGACCCCTGAGAGATTCAATGCAAATAGGAAAACACCACGACATGCAGTCATCAGACTGACCAAAATATCAACTAAAGAGGCCCTTCTACTAAGATGAAAGAAGCAAGTAACATACAATGGAAAGCCAATCCAAATAATGAGAGACTTGCTACTGAAACTTTACAAGCAAGGAGAGACTGGGGCCCCATTCTCACTCTTCTGAAACAGAATAATGCCCAGCCTAAAATCTTGTAGCCTGCAAAACTAAGTTTTGTATACAAAGGAGAAATAAAGACATTCTCAGATAAGTAAAGACTCAGGGAATTCTCCAAGACAAGACCAGCACTACAAGAAGTACTCAAAACAGTGTTACACCCAGATCAGCACAATAAACACTCACGGATGTAAATCCACTCAAAAGCTAAAGATCAAAGGCCAGATACCACAATGGCTTAAGAGAGAAAACAAAGCAACAAAGTTCAACCAATCAGAATGAACAGAAATCTGCCCCACTTATCAGTTCTCTCAATAAATGTCAATGGCTTGAACTCCCCACTCAAGAGACATAGGTTGGCCAAATGGATAAAAAACAAACACATGCCAAGTATCTTCTGCCTTCAGAAAACACAGGTAACCTGCAAGGATGCATTTAGACTAAAGGTAAAGGGGTGGGGAACAATATTTCAAGTAAATGGAAGCCAAAAGAAGGCTGACATGGCGGTTTAGATTTCAGGTAACTTAGTTTTTAAAGCAACGAAAGTAATAAAAGACAAAGAAGGTCACTATATGATGGTGAAGGGTACAGTTCAACAATAAGATATAACAATTCTAAATATGTATGCACCCAAATTAGGTGCACCGAGATTCATAAAGCAAACTCTACTTGATCTAAACAAACAGATAAACAACAACACCATAATAACCAGAGACTTTAACACCCCACTGACAGCACAGGACAGATCCTCCACACAGAAAATTAACAAAAATATAATGGACTTAAACAGAACTCTAGAACCAATGGGCCTGACTGACATTTACAGGACATTCTACCCCAAACTCACTGAATATACGTTCTTCTCATCAGCTCATGGGACATTCTCTAAGATTGACCATATCCTAGGCCACAAAAACATTTATCAAAAAATTTAAAATATAGAAATTATACCATGTATCTTTTCAGATCACAGAGGAATAAAAGTAGAAATCAACCCTAACAGGAACTCTCATTTTTACACAACTTTGTGGAAACTAAACAACGTTCTGCTGAATGATGACTTCATAAATGAGGAAATCAAGAAGGAAATCAAAAGATTATTTGAACTAAATAGGACACACAAGTTATCAAAACCTGTGGGACACAGCTAAAGCAGTCCTGAGAGGAAAGGTCATTTCCATAAATGCCTATATCCAAAAATTGAAAAGATCACAACTAGACAACCTAATGAATCAACTTAAACAGCTGAAAAAAGAAGAACAGACCAACCCCAAACACAGCAGAAGAAGTGAAATAATTAAGATCAAATCAGAACTAAATGAAATTGAGAACAGGGAAACTATATGGAAGATTAATAAAACAAAATGTTCGGTCTTTGAAAAAAATAAATAAAATTGGCACGCCTTTGACTAGATTAACAAAAAGCAGAAAAGAAAAATTTCTAATAAGCTCCATCAAGAACAATAAAAGAGAAATTACAATGAATGCCACAGAGATACAAGATATAATTTCTGAATACTACAAAAACCTTTATGCACACAAACTAGAAAATGCAGAGGAAATGGACACATTCTTAGAAACACACAGCCTCCCTAGGCTCAACCAGGAAGAAATAGAATTCCTGAACAGACCAATATCAAGTACTGAAATTGAAACAGCAATAAAAAACCTTCCTAAAAAGAAAAGTCCTGGAACAGACGGTTTCACACCCGAATTTTACCACACCTACAAAGAAGATCTGGTGCCTATCCTGGAGAAATTATTCCACAACATCAAGAAGGATGGAATCATCCCCAACACATTTTATGAAGCCAACATAATCCTGATACCAAAACCAGGGAAGGATGAAACAAAAAAAGAAAACTACAGACTAATATCCCTTATGAATATAGATGCAAAAATTCTCACCAAAATTCTAGCTAATTGAATCCAGGTGCTTATAAAGAAAATAATCCATCACAACCAAGTGGGCTTCATCCCAGGGATGCAGGGATTCTTCAATACAAAAAATCTATAAATGTAATTGACTATATAAACAGAAGCAAAAACAAAGACCATATGATCCTCTCAATAGATGCAGAAAAAGCATTTGACAAAATTTAACACCCTTTTATGATAAGAAGGTTTAACAAAATAGGCATAGACGGAGCTTACCTAAAAATGATACAAGCCATATATGACAAACCCACAGCCAACATTATACTGAATGGGGAAAAATTGAAAGCATTCCCACTTAGAACTGGAACAAAGCAACGTTGCCCACTATCTCCCCTTCTATTCAACATAGTGCTGGAGGACATTGCTATACCAATCAGACAAGAGAGGAGAATTAAGGGCATCCAAAAGGGAGCAGAAGAGATCAAACTTTCACTCTTTGCTGATGATATGATATTATACCTAGAAAACCCCAAGGATTCAACAAAGACACTCCTTGAATTGATAAATGAATTCAGTAAAGTCTCAGGGTACAAAATCAATACACAGAAATCAGAGGCATTTTATATACCAACAACAATCAAAGTGAGAACCAAATCAAAGACTCAATTCCCTTCAAAACAGCAACAAAGAAAATAAAATACCTAGGAATATATATAACTAAGGAGGTAAAAGACCTCTACAGGGAGAACTATGAAACACTGAAGAAGGTAGGAGGTAAACAGGTGGAAGACCATACCATGCTCGTGGGTCGGCAGAATCAACATTGCCAAAATGTCTATACTACCCAAAGTGATCTACAGAGTCAATGCAATCCCTATTAAAATACCATCATCATTTTTTACAGATTTAGAAAAAATAATTTTATGCTTCGTATGGAACCAGAGAAGACCCTGTATGTCAAAAGAAATTCTAGGCAATAAAAACAACATGGAAGGTATCAATTCACCAGACTTCAAACTATACTACAAGGCTATAGTAATTAAAACAGCTTGGGACTGTAACAAGAATGGGGACATTGACCAGTGGAACAGAACAGAGAACCCAGATATAAAACCATCCACAAATAGCCATCTAATCTTTGACAAAGCAGACAAAAACATACACCGGGGAAAAGAATCCTTATTCAATTAATGGTGCTTTGAAAACTGGATAGCCACATGTAGAAGACTGAAACAGGACCCACACCTGTCACC
>VBSM01002217.1:6326416-6341040 GCA_008086735.1 Cheirogaleus medius
CCACTGAGAAGAAAGCCACAGCAACCATCAGTGCCAAGCCACAGATCACTAATCAAGGCAGAGATTACTCGATTTGTGCCCACTGCACTGAGAGTATATCAGGAGAATAAAAGGGCTACCACTGCTCCCCAAAGAAAGTCAGAGGATGATTCTGCTGTGCCTCTTGCCAAAGCAGCCCCCAAATCTGGTCCTTCTGTTCCTGTCTCAGTAAAAACTAAGGATGATGTGTATGAAGCTTTCATGAAAGAGATGGAAGGACCACTGTGACAGATTTTGATGCCAGAACAGGCTTCTGTTCACAACAGTGGCCCATGAATAAAGATGCTTTTATTAAACTTAGGTGAAAGAACTGCTTCCACTGTCAGGGTATTTTCTAATTTCAGTTCAAGGAATATCCTAAAGTTTAGCCTTGTTCAGAATTTACTGCATTAAGAGAGAGTATTTCATTCAGAATAGATTGGTTATTAAAGCTGTGCTGCTAACATCCATTCCCTTTCACACCACCATTTTCATCCCAGTTCTTCTCCTCCAGCTCTTTGGAAATTTGTGATCAGGGGGATCTGAGTTCCTTATTTGTTTTGACTCTCTTCTTGTGTGCTGTGGGCACTGGAGTAGAGATTTCTGAAAAACCAGTTTATTTCATCTTGCCTTTTGTGTTTGAGTTATTTTTAATATTTTCCTGTAAATATTTTGTAATATTTTACTTGTAATGAAATGGATCACAATGTCATTTCCTATTAATACAAAGCAGGATATGTGGGAAGAAAATGTACAATTCTTTGATTACAATTATTTCCCACTGACCTAAACTTTGTTTTATGGAAAAAATAAATAAATGTTCTACACACACACAAAAAAAAAGCACAGGCAGCAAAAACAAAGATAGACAAATGACATCATATCAAAACAAAAAGCTTCCGCACACCAAAAGAAACAATTAACAGTAAAGAGACAACCTAAGAAATGGGAGAAAATATTTGCAAGCTACACATCTAATAAGATATTACTATCCAAAAAAATATAAGAAATTCAAGCAAGCTTTCTACAGAAAAAAATCTGATTAAGAAATGGGCAAGAAACCTGAATAGACATTTCCCAAAAGGAGACAAGCAAATTGCTAACAGATACATGAAAAGGTGCTCAACATTAGTAATCATTAGGGAGATGCAATATAAACCACAATGAGATAGCACCTCACACCTGTTAAATGTCTAGTATCGAAAAGAAAAAAGAGTAAGGTGGTGAAGATGTAGAGAAAAGGAAACCCTTGTACACTGTTAATAAGAGAGTAAGTTATTACAACCATCATGAAAAATGGTATGATGTTTTCTCAAAAAATAGAATTACCTTATTAGTCAGCAATTCCACTTCTAGGTATTTACCCAAAAGATTTGAAATCAAATCGAAGAGATGTCTGCACCCTTCTATTCACTGAAGCAGTATTCATAATGGCCAAGTTATGTAATCGACCTACGTGTCCATCAAGGGATGAACGGATAAAGAAAACATAGTATAGGAATACTATTCGGCCTTCAAAAAGAAATAAAATCTGTTATTTTTGACAATCGGGATGGAATTACAGAACATTATACTATGTGAAATAAACCAAACACAGAGATACAAATACTACATATTCTCACTTATATGGAGCATCTCCAACAACTGAACTCACAGAAGCAGAGAGCAGAATGGTGGATATCAAGACCTGGAGGAGGGGAGAATAGGGAGATTATAGTCAAAGGGTTCAAAGCTTCAGTTAGATAGCAGGAATAAGACTGCTTTTATTTTGAGATCAATTGTACAGGATGCTAAATATAGCTAATAATTGAGTACTGTACATTTCAATATCACTAAGAGAGTAAATTTCCAAGGTTCTCATGACAAAAATATTAAATATTTGAAGTGATGGCTATGTTAATTAGCTTAATTTAATTATTTTGCATTCTATTCAAACATCATAACATCACTTTGAACCCTATAAATATATAAAATTATAGTTTATCAATACCTAATAAAATTTGTTTTAAAAGGCAGCAAAATGCTATCTCAATACAAATGAGGTACAAAATAGAAACCTGCTAGAAACCCAGATTGAACTGGGAGCTCTGCGTCTCCACCAGACCCACAGCTATAGGTCTAAATTTAGTATGCAGCCATCACCAAAGTAAACAGAGAGAATTCCATTCCCCATTGCTGTTCATAAACATCAATTTAATAAAAATTTCACATTTTCTGAGATGAGTAAAACATCTCCTAAAAATAATGCTGAATAGTGGAAAAGGGAGCAATGTCTAGAAGATTCAGCAAGAATATGTACGTGAATACATATTCACATGAATATGAATATTTAGGAAGCACATAGATATATCCAATAGAACACAAGATG
This sequence comes from Cheirogaleus medius, assembly GCA_008086735.1. Taxonomy (NCBI): domain Eukaryota; kingdom Metazoa; phylum Chordata; class Mammalia; order Primates; family Cheirogaleidae; genus Cheirogaleus; species Cheirogaleus medius. The sequence continues at coordinate 6,328,803 of VBSM01002217.1, forward strand.
AAGCAGCCTCAATGAAATAGAAACACAAAATCCAATGAGAGAAATGACAGATAAAATTGGAACAAAATAAAATAAAAGGTCTCCTAGGGTGGTAATAGGTCTCCAGCAGGTATCGGTCAAAATAAGGAAGGACTGCAAGGAAACCAAAATTATTTTATTTAACTTAAGGGCAGGAGGGGGAGGGAAAATTTGAATGAAGACTGAAAAGAAAAAAATAATTGAAAATACTACTAAGCCTTGATGCTTCCTGACAAAGAGTTTAATGGGATTTGTTTTCTTGCTTGTTTTTGTTTACCTTCTCAGGAAAACATTAAATATCAGAACAAGAATCATAATGAGGCTGACTCTGACTTTCCAGTATCACACAGACTGTCAGAAGAAAACAAGGCAAGGTTCAGAGACTTGAGAGGAAATGTTGTCATGAGAGGTTAAGTTGTGTGTAAGAAAGGAAGACAAAAAGAGGGTGACAGAAACTTACTCTCTGATATTCAGGAAATCACAACATAAGTCTCCCACCCCAGTTAGCCTTTGTTAAAAAATTTAATAACAACTAAAATTAATTTTATCAAATTGAGAATTAAGCATTATTAAATGGAATGAAAAAGCTAGTGGTCAGTACTATAACAAATTAAAACAGGCATGTATCTAAATAAATGATGTATGCAATGCACAGGCATCTCTTTCTTTGAAAAGAGAGAAAGAATAACGTAAAACAACAATCTAACAACATCCTAAATCTAAAATCCAAGAACATATTTCCAAGTCTGAAGAGAAAAAGGACAGATCTAACAATTCTTAGATTTAAGTGTCTGGAACTCAAAAAATGTTTCACTATTGATTCTAGAAATTCAAGCTTTTGAAAAGTTCAAAGGAATACAGCATGATCATATGGGATTACAGTGGCGACTCAAAAGTGGTTTTAGTTAGTAAATTTCAACATCTAATGAAAGATGGAGATTAAATATACACTTTACCTTTACTGCCTCACCAAATTATACCAAAATGATGGCTCCTCCTACAGTGAAGCCAGTCAACAAGCCCTGGTCATATGCCAAATGTTTTCATTAAAGATTTCAATGCTAAAAATTAAGTACCAGTGGATAACCACAGAGCATTAGTCATTTGTAGGGAAAATGTGACATGAGCAACATAAACAAATACACAAAAAAAGAAAACAGAAACTTGAGGCAGCAGAAGCAGTGCAGAGAGACTATTTTAAAAGTATATCAATATTTAAAGAGATAAGAGGTGATATCGCATTTATGAAAATATAGGACGCCATGTTTTTAAAAAAGATAACTAGAGAGAGAAAAAATAGCTAAGATGCTTAAAATATTTTAAAATATTTAAAATAAAATCCCTAGTAAATAGTTTGAAGTTAAAGTTGAGAAAGTCTTACAGAAAGTTAGAACCAAAAGATAAAGAGAGTTCAAAGGATTAAAAAAAAATGATATTCATTATTTAGAACTAGCAGATAAAATCAGCATTTATTCCTGACTAAGAAAATTCAGAAACAGAGAGTACTTAGTTAAAGATACTTATTACAAGTGCAATTTTTAAGCATAATTCTGGAAGTTCTAGTAAAGTTAATTTTAAAAAATAATTTTATATATACAAATATCAGAAATTAGAAAGCAACACCATCATTTTTGTCTGTCAAGAAAAGTGAAGATACTAAACTAAGAAAAGATTAAATAAAATAAATGAATTCAATAAAGTCAATTGTAACAACTTTAAAAAACGATATTAAATAGTCTTCTTGTATATCAACACTAGCCAATTAAAAACACAATAGAAGAAAAATTTCAGTCACACACAGCAGCATCAAATTACATAAAACGTGAATGAGTAACCATAAAAAAGTAATACACTTTAAAATTTAGTGAAGTATATAATAAAAAACTGTTGAATGAGGAGGCTCAACATTATAAATCTTTCAATGATACTAAAATTGTTTATATATACATATATTCCACAATAGGAAAATTCTGATAACTAATGATGAACAGAATTGTCTTGATATAAACACATTATAAAACATAGTTTTAAAAATGAGGTAGCCAGGCATAATGGTGTATATCTGTAGTTCCAACTGTATAAGAGGCTGAGGTGGTAGAATTGCTTGAGCCCAGGAGGGCTCACTTTTTTGGCAACATAGCGAGACCTCATCTCTTTAAAAAAAAATGTAGAAATAAATGAAAATATATTTAAAATGCAACAGACCCATTGCCAGAAAATGCAAAGTCAAAATTAAAGGCACATAAGCACATTCAAGTATATATAAACACACTTAATAATTTATTATATGGCAAATGAGTCATTTCAAATCAATAAAGATAGATATTCCATAAATGATATTGTGGGAAAAAATATATCTCCCTCTTTATTTCTGAATAAGATGCAGATCTATTGAGGATTTTGGCATAAACAAACAAACCAGCAAAATACTAGAATTTTCCTCTGGGGTAAATACCCCTATGGAAGTGAGGAAGGCATTCCTAAGCATTACCATAGAGTTATAGATAAATTACTCAAATCATAGATAAAATCATTTTAGTAACTGGAAATGAAAAATTCACTGATGTCATCTCATCCTTAATCATAAATGGATATCTTAGAATTTTGATTGTCAATAGCATTAATTGTTCCTATGTGATGTTAAACAAAAAAGTGATGTGTGTTTTGTTTGTTTTTACCGGTTCTTCAAGAGTATTCATTTCTATAGCATCTTCAGAATGCATTTTCCCTGTATCAGTTCAGAGTGGTTGGTGCAGAGGATGGGATGGGAAAACGACAGCTATGGGCACACGATCTGAGAAGTGTGTTACCTCTGCTGGAGCAGCCTGGGGCACTTTTACCAGAAAACAGCCCACAGACTAAGCCTGTCCATATGTCCTCCACTGCTGCACTGGGAGAGGTTTGTAAGTTCCCAAGTTTATTCATCCATGTGTGATGTAGAGGAAAGCTGAAATGTGTATAGAGTTACCTGCACCAAAGTGACAATAGGAAAGACGGCGTAAGCATATCAGAGTGTGGGAAGAGTGGAAGGGCAATGCCTTTTTCACGTACCAGTGGATGAGGATTTCTATGTGGTGTGTGCTCAACCGTTTTTGTAACTGTTTTATAAAAGGAGGAAGAGAAGAGAAGAGGAAGGAAGAGCAGAATAGAGAAAAAAGAAGGAAGAGAAGCGAAAAAGGAAAATAAAGAATATTTTTCACCTGGCTGTATTAATTCCATTGGTGATATGATTGAAAACAGCCCCCGGGGTGTCAGTGAACACCGATAGAGGTGACACAGCCAGGATGACTTGTGCCAAGGAAGGCAGGTACAGAGATGGAGAAAGAGAAAGGTAGATTGATAAATGGACACATTCAGAGTGAAATTCAGCCCATGGCCTCACCCACTGCATAAAGAAAAGTTAACAACACAGACACACAGAAATTGTTTAAGGAATTTGTTATTCAAAGATAAAAAAGAAAATAGAGAAACTGCAAAGAGTTTGGTACAGAAGAAAGTACATGAAAAGTTGAATTTTCTATGAAAATAAACAATCAGCCATTTCGTGGTAAGTACGATACAGAAACGTTAGCTATGCCCCATCTGATTGTGAACTTGAGAGGTGGAGAGAGCACAAATGTCTCCTGGTGAACTAGGGCATTATAAAGCCCACCATGTCATGATCTGCTCCTTGTTTCCTAGACATTTCAAGGACAAAACTTCAAAATAGGCAATAACAACAATAATTTATTAAGCACCCATTATGTGCCAGGCATCAATTATCTAATAAACTCTCACATCAACCTTTGAGGTAAGTTCTATTATTATCTCATTTTAAGAATTAGTAAACTAATGTTTACAAAGATAAACAACTTAACCCAGATTTACGTAGCCTGACAGTGGCAAAAATCAAGGTTTAGACCAAGATTCTTGCTCCAGAAATCAAGTTCTTAAACCACCATGAACATTCCTTGAAGGCTGAGACCATGTTGACATGTGGAAGACATACAACACTTAGAATGTCTGCTTTACACAGTAAAGACACAATGGCAACACACTGGATAGCTAAAGCACTACAAATGCCTTCAGCTGTTATTTTTGTAACTCTCAATGGTTCCTATTTGATTTCACCCATAAGACTAGTTAAATATTCAACTGATCCAAAAGCCACGTGAGTTGTGCCCATGCACATGGGTTGTGTCCAGATGGATTACATTATCAATTAATGAATGAGAAATATAATGACTAATTTTTCTTTTAAGTCAACAAAAAGCCTTATTTGTTATTTTTCCCTCACCACTTTAGATTTAATTATGTTGTTTTGGTTGGAGTATTGGAAAACAAACCTTATACATGGCATAGATAACATTCATATTTATGTTTCATGAGAGGAGCCAAATGTCTTCAGAATCGGTGCGTGAGACAAATAATGACTCCTGAATAGGTCAGGGTTGTTTGGCCATCAGTATACCAGGCAAACAATCACCCATCTCTGTTTTAATAGAAATGTGGTCAAGTTACAATCTTAGGACACAGTTGGGATAATCCTACCTTCCTGTGCGAATCAGTAGACTCAGGTGTGCTTGGCACTGAAGGACGATTAGGGGCTCCCGAAGGGAAAGGGCACGTGGGGAATATAGAAGCTGTGCCAGGCAAGACATGCAGAAAACATTGTGGCATGAGAGAACCTGCACACTGTTCAGGAAGGCTTAGTCTCTGTGTGGCGAGAGCAGCTGAAACAGAGAGACGGGCTCACGGGGAGGACTTCCCATGAAGTGTCAGGGAGCTTAAACAACATATTAACTCCAATTCAAAGATTAGGAGTCAACATGTGAACTCTCCTACCGTTAGATAATATATAAGGCATCAGTTTGAGATTGCTTTTGATGTTCAAAAATCTTTATACAAAGAGAAAGTGTCTAATGTTGGTGTTTTTATCCTCCTTCACCCCCCAGCAGCCTATTCTATTAATTAAAGAAAATATGGTTTTACGCTGGAATAGCCTTAGAAAAAAACAGATTCTCGATTTACAAAGACCTCAACTTGGCTTTTGTATTTAAATGTCTGAGAAATAAAGCAATTGCTTCCAACATTCCTCTTCAGTGAACATTATCCCTTAATTAACAAAATGCTTAGGGACATTTCTCTGCCAGGGGACTTTCAGAGTTTTTCTAATACCGCTACATAATGAAACAAATACGGTACCCAAGATGATTTAATTATACCAGCACATCGGTATAGGAGTAGAGGAAGATATTTATTCGTATAGGATAAATAATATTTTCCAATGAAAAATAACAAATTAAACTACACACTATATATGAGAAGTTGCCAATTTATTACAGACAGAAGATATTTTCCATTTGAAAAAAACCTCACATTCTCTGTTCTAGTTGTGCATTTACACTGAAAAGATATGGAAGTACCCTGAATGACAGAAACCACAACTGAGGCAGTATGTTAGCAGACATGAAGTAAGCATGGACAAGCAGTGTATAGAGATGTTCCTCTACTTATGAGTGAGTATATCGTAAACTGAAAATGCATTTACTACACCTAACCTACCAAACATCGTAGCTTAGCCTAGCCTCCCTTAAACATGCTCAGAACACTTACATTAGCCTGCAGTTGGGCAAAATCATTTACCACAAAACCTATTTTATAATAAAGTGTGACTATCTCATGTAACTTATTGAATATTGTACTGAAAGTGAAAAAAAAAGAAAAGAATGTATGGGTACTCAAAGTACCGTGTCTACTAAATGTATATCTCTTTCGCAACATTATAAAGTTGACAAATTATAAGTCGAGCCATCAGGGACCATCTGTACACAGAACTGAGCATCTTCAGCCTGGAATTAAGAACACCTCTTCAAATACTACGTCCTGGGTGCACCCCATGGAAGCCCAAGGCAGCGCGCAGCAGGAGAAACACCATAAATGAACAGCAATGATCAACATTGTGTCCCCCGAAGTCAATGCTACTGCTAAAGACGCTTGCCTGCTGCTGTGAATAGTTTGTGCTCACTGCTGTATCTTAGCCATACCATAGAATAGGCACCATATTCTTTCATAGAATAAGACTGTTTTCAGCTAGGAGATACTTTGTTCCAGGAAAGGAAAATTCAAATGAGACTATAACTGCATAATGTCAGTACATGCTGACATAGAAACCCAGTGGAATATAGGGCAGGCATTAACATGAAGACTGTGCAGCAGTATTGAAAACATTTTGATATGGTGTAAAATGAAAAATTGGGTGAAATGAATGAAAAATCATAATATCACTGCAATTATATGAGCATTTATGTATGTATGCATGCAAATGTGTATGTGCAGATAGATGACTGATACACACGTACATACATAGTTAGAATTGTTTTCAAATATGAGGACTAAAAGAATAAAATCACTTTGATGTATGATTGCAGAGGATTTTCCTTCATTGATTTCCTAACTCTATGTAGTGTTTTAAAATTGCCATTTAATTTAAAATGGGAGAAAAACAAATTGTCAACTAGTTGCTAGTTAGTGAGGTCATAATTTAAACTACTCTAATTTGTGATTCATGTTAGTCTAAAGAAAGATAAAGCCTTTATAAGCAATAAATGAGTTCTATGTCTTTTTTAATACTGGTACTGCATTGGTTTATATGAAGCAGAGTAATTAGTACATAAATTCCTAAGTGTTATACCCATAATACTTAGCATTTTGATGGTGTTACAGCACTTAATAGTTACTGCTCACATGAATTCTATGATAGGGTCATTTTAAAAAGGAGAAAACCAAAGCAAAAAAAGAGATCTATCCCAGTTGCATACGTTAAAATAGAACAAGATCAAAAAATGCTAATTTAAAATATGAAGAGAAGGCTTGCATCTTAAAAAAGTTTATGTCTTGTTTATTATTTAATTGCCTGATCATCTAATACATGATCATGGTGTAAAATCTGAAAAGTACATAAGGAAATAAGGAAAAAATAAAAATTACCTATAATTCTCTATCTAGATGTAACAACTATTGACCTATCAATGCATTTTTATTCATCACATTCTTCCATTGTACTGTATTCTGTTTATATTCTTGCTTCTAAGAAGTTGGTCATTTGTCTAATTCAGTACTGTCAAATTGAACTTTCTGGAACAATGGAAGTGGTCTGTATCTGTGCTACTTGAAGCAGAAGAAACTGTTGAGCTCTTGAAATGTTGCTGGTGCTGCCGAGAAACTAAATTTGTGACTTGATTAGATTTCTGTGTATATAAATTCAATTTTAAACACCACAAGTGGCTAGTGACTACTCTTTTGAACAGGCACAGGTCTGCGTTTTACTTCTTTATGGTGATCTGTCAATTCTCCTTTCTTTTAAGAGTTTGTCTTTGTATTTGGAATTCTGTCTCATCACAAAGTACCTAGGAATGAATATCTTCTTTTTGCTTATGCTCAGTAAGTGTAATGTTTCTTCTGTCTAAGGAATCATCTGTTTTATCAATACTTAAAAATTCTCCCTATTATTTCTTCAAATGGTTCCTCTTTTCCATTGTCTCTATTTTCTTGTTCAGAAATCTAATAGGCTATGTTAAACCTGCTCTTTCCAGCCTTCATTTTCATATAATTTCACTTTCATATTTTTTCATAAGCTATGTATCATTTGTTTTTAACCCAAGCATTATGTTTTTCTTTTTAATGTCAATGACCAAATTTTTCAATCTTAGTATTTTTTCCCAAATCTATTCTCTTTCATAATGTCATGGTGCCTCTTACATTCTCCCTGTGATTATAATTCTATTACATCACATTCTTGGTGCTCCAGTTCTGTTTTGTTTTGTTCTTTTAGCCATTAATTTATATCTATAGTGGATAGTTCTCTTCTGTGTTTTGTCATGTTTGACTGGAAACCCCATTTTAACGGGGCTCTTTAAAAAAAAAATTAAATCCTTTGATGTATGGTTTGTGAGAGCATCCTTGCCAAGAGATTTGCATTCTCTTCTTGTAGTTACCCATGGATACCATCAACATGGAGCTTATTTTTACATTATATTCTTGGGTAGAGGGTGTTGTGTTTCTTGGACCGCAGGTAGCTGAATTTAAACGTTCAAGCCACATTGGATATAAGCTCAGCATTTCAAAATTCCAGGCGAGATCTTTTCTTTTAAATTCTCATCCTAGACAGAAACCAATAAGTTTTCTTATCACCTTTCTATGCCAGTGTGGGGATTTTGCAAAAGCCTACTATTCACTTAAAATGCAGGCCTTCAATGATCTTGGCGTTAGACAGGGTTTCAGTTCAATGTTTCCCTTGGTGCAGAGCTGCAGGCATAGCTCCTCCACCCTCAGGGACATTAAAACTCATGCCTCCAATGCACAAATTCAAGTCTGCTCTGACCCTTTCTTAGGCAGCCACAGCATCAGCCCAAGCAATTACTCTGGTGTAAAAGTTGAAAAACTCGAACCATTTTTCCTCTGCTTTCATACCACAACAATCAACACAGGAGACTTCTGTGACCAAATGTGTGGGGATTTCTCCCCACCAACAAGCAAGCAATCAATTCCACAGTGGATACCAACTGAGTGTCCTCAAATTCAGTTCTATTCTGACACTATTAGATAGTGTCAGATCCCACAAGTTGAGGTCTCAGTCCCCAGGATTGCCCCTCTGCCCCATTCAGATGCCAATCACAAGCTCCAGGTTGTTTTATCTGTGCTTCTGGCCTACTGGTTATAAATTAGAAATCTCATGAACCCCTTCTTGGATTCAATTAATTTGTTAGAGCAGCTCACAGAACTCAGGAAAACACATTTATCAGTTTATTATTAAGGATATCACAAAGGATTATAGATGAAAAAATGCATAAGGCAAGGCATGGGGAAGGGATGCGGAGCTTCCATGCCCTCTCGGGTACAACACCCCCCTCCAGGAACCTCCATATGTTCAGTTATATAGAAGCTCCTGGAACCCAGTCCTTTAGGGTATTTATGAAAGCCTCATTACATAGGCATGACTGATTAAATCATTGGCCACTGCCGATCAATGGTTGAGAGTGATAGAAAGTTTCAACCCTCTAATCCTGCCTTGGTTTTTCAGGTGACCAGCCCCCATCCTAAAGCTACGCAGGAGCTGCCAGCCATCAGTTAATCATTAGCGCGCAAAAAGACACCACACCACCTTGGATGTTGTATGGATTTTAGGAGTTGTATGCCTGGAAACAGGGTCAAAGACCAAATATATATTTCACAGTATCATATCTGGTGTGTTGGTTGCTTTTTTAATGGCACCTGAGAATTCTCTTTCTTTTTGGGGCCCTGTAACAGAGGAAAAGTCGGGAAATGGGCAAGGAAATGTTTTACGAGTTGTCTCTCTAAAACCTCCACCCTTTTTTGAGAATTAAAACCTGCAATCCTACCCCAAGGCCAGTAATCAAAGGGGCAGAAAAATGTTCCTTGCTGTTTGTTTTCTAGTATGTTAAACCACAGGAGATGGCCCAACAGAATCATCTGGACAAGGTCACAAGATCATCATCACCAGAGATAAGGTTGACTGAAACCACCAACTATAGTTACACAACAATAGCTGGAAGCCACAACATGGGATGGTCACATAGTTCTGAGCCAACCACAGAAAACCCCCCTTTTAAAAAGCCTTGTGTTTCTGCTTAAAGTTAGCACAGCAGCCTTTGAGACACTAGTCCACTGCCCTCCTCATTTTAGAGAATTAATAAACTTCTCTTTCCTTCTCCTCAAACCACTTGTCCTCATTATCATTCTCACTGATTTGGCCTTGGGGACAAGTATTGAACTTGCAATAACAGCCTCAGATAAGCACTTACAAAATAATTTTGGTTCATTCTTACAGAAGAATGAGGACAGGTGGTTTGAGAAGAAGGAAAGAAAAGTTTATTAATTTGTTGGCAAATAAGGAGGTTAGCAGACTCCTGTCTTAAAGTACCAAATTCCAGCTTCTGAGCAGAAGTATAGCTTTTAAAGGGGATGGTTCTGATTAATCCCATCTTCAGCTAAGACAATCTCATGACCTCTGCTGGGACAATTCCCTTGAGCCATTTCCTGTGGCATAAAGAACAAAGGACACTTTTCTGCCTCTCCCAACCACTGGCCTGAGGCAGCTATGTAGGTTTTAGTTCTCAAAAAGGGGGAGGGGGTTTTGAAGAAACAGAAAACATTTTTACCCTTTTGCAGGCCATTTTCTCTGTTACAATAATAAGAGCATTTTCAAGTTATTCTAGTTTTCTGTATCAGTTCTTTAAATATAAGTTTGAATGATTTTGTAGCACTATTTTATAATTAAACATTAAATAGTGATAGAATAATGTCTTCTCAATTTTTGCTATTATAAATAATATTAGAATGAATATATTTTCATTTAAACCTTTGTCCAAGTTTCCGTTATCTTCTGGGCATAAATTCCTAGAAGAAAAATTACTACCTCAAATATTTTCTATACATATTGCCAAGCTGAAATCTAGTAAAATTAGAATTATTTATTTTCCAAAGAGAAACATATAACAATGTACACTTTACTATATTTTCATGAAATCGTGGTTTATTTTTTAAATCCTTATAATGATAAAAATACATATTTTGTTTGCTTTGCATTTTTGTATTAATGATGGCAACTGTTTTAAAAATGTTTGTTAGCCATTCATTTCCATATTGTGTTAAATGCTTGTATCTTTTGTCAATTTTTTTTTCCTTTTATTTCATCATATAATGGGGGTACAAATATTGCTAGGGTTACATACATTGCCCCTACCACCCCTCCCCCACCACATGCCACTTTTGCCAATTTTTGATTGTAGTCTTTTCCTTGTCACTATACAGAACAATTTTACATATTATGTTTTTCATTGCTTTGTCTCATTTGATGCATGTTTTAATCTTTAAGTTTTAATGTTTTGACTTATAGAAAAAACTCTAATTTCCACATTTAAATATATGTGTATTTTGTATTATAAATTATGTATTAATTGAATGTTTAGAAAGAATGTCCTTATTGAATACACAATGTATATATTTATTTGCTTTACTGCTGGTTTTCTTTGAGTAATAGTAAACCAGTCTCAGGAAAATTTGGAACTTGTTTTCCCTTTTATCACTAATGTAAAATTAGTTCTATCTTTTTATTTTCTCTTCTATGTCATTGATTAAACTATCCAATTAGAAGAACTATTTTATTGCAAAATCAATATAGTGCATTGAAATAACTGTCAGGGCAATTTGCCATTGTTTACCTATTCTTTTTCAAAAATGTCATGATTAAACTTACCTATTTATTCTTCTATTTAAACTTCAGAATTTCCTTGTTAAGCCTCTTCCTACCCTCTGCAATATCAATTAGAATTACATTAAATCTATAAAACTTGGTGAAAAAGAATAATATTAAGACTATTATGTGTTTCCATCCATAAACATAGTATATATCTTACTACTTATTCATTCTTATTATTCTAAGAAACAAGTTATGTAGATTTTAACATACAGGTTGACCATATTTCTTTCTAAGGTTATTCATAGGCACTTGAAAAGAAAAGTAAAATTCTCAGGACCACCTCCCCCAACTCCTTATGCAAAAGGGAAGGTCAAGGGGGGAGACTGAGTCATGCTGCATCCACATCCCCTTACAAATGAATAGCTGTTACTAATGTTCTGGACCAGCCAGATCCCTAGAAAGGCAAAATCCTCAGGCATCTACAAGGACTGCTCCCACAAATCATTCATGAAGAAATTCCTTGCTGTCCTCCCAAAAGCAAGGACATGCAAATTGTAACTTTGGGTCTGCAGGCTAAGTCTAGCTCCTGAAGTCTGTTCAACTCCACACTCACAATGAATTACCAGTTTATCTTCCCAGGTGCAGAACAGATATAAAATCAAACATTCTTCTACCTACCCAGGGACATATACATAATTGAATGGTTCCTTCATTCCCTTTTTCTAGTCTAACAATCACCTTACCTTCTATAAAATGTTGATTTCCTGGGCCTCACAAGAATATAACCATTTTGCCTGACTGCCTAACTCCTTGCTCTTTTTTCTTTTCATATACCCTATCCCCCTTAAATACTGAAGTTTCAAAATTTTCCTTCAGAACAACAGTCACAGATGCTTTTGTGGTTTGTGTTTTTCCCAGGAGTGTCCTCAACTTCAACTTAATAAACCTCTGTTCATTGAGATCATTGCCTCACTCACTTATGTTGCGTTGTCACACTTTATGTGTTTTTTTTTTCTATTG
>VBSM01002217.1:6341140-6415090 GCA_008086735.1 Cheirogaleus medius
TCTTTGCCTCTCCCTAAGAAGGGTTAGAGGTATTCCCTTCCCCCCCACATTGCTTGCCATATTTTGGGGGGTATTTTAAATAGCTGACACAACATTATCTTTTGTTAGTTGTATAAGTACTCGTACTATTTCTTAACTATGTCTTATAGCAGGAACTTAAATTCCAGAATAATGCTAAATAATAATGTTGATAATGTTGTTTCTTGTTTTAATGGGAATTACTCTAGTACTTCATAAATAAATGCAAGAAGTTTTATTTATAATCTTTGCATCAAATACAGTCTTCTTTGTGTTTATAATATTAAATATATTCTCGATATACAGTATAGTTCCTTAACTATTAGGTAATTGGAGGAAAGAGCTAAGGTCTCTTCATTCAAATATCCTTTCATTCTCTTTCTGGTTTTCCAACAGAGTCTGTTTTGCACATTTTCATGCTATGTCTTTCATATATAGAATTTCTTAACTTCATACAGGAGAGTACATTTTATTAAGTGGAGTGTTTTTGCCTCAAATATGCCTTTTTCTTGAATTATATTTTAAAATGTTAATATATTTATATACTTTTGTTTTGTTTTTATTTGCCTAATGGCCATTATTTTTATTTTTAAATTTACTGTAATGTTGTTATGTCTTATAAAAAATATACTTTTTAATCCAGTTTCTGAGTGTTTGAGTTTTTAAAGAAAGATAATCCCACAAATATTTATTACAGAAATATATGCCTGTTCTGGTATCTGTCAACTTGCCTTAAAGAAAAAAAAAAAAAAAATATATATATATATATATATATACATACTTACACATATATATATAGTTGCTTCTTTTTTTATATTTTATGTTCTGTTTCTTACAGATTATGGTTTTAGGGGGTTCTTTAGTAATCTGGAGGTGGGTGGAAAGTACATGTGATTTAGAGTTGAAAAAACTTGGATTAAAATCCTCTACTACCTTCTAGAAGTTTGACTTCTGGTATGCCACTTAATTTTTTTTAATCTTAGATTCTTGCCAGTAAAATTAAGACAATAACCTCTTCATAAGGTCATTATAATCACTATAATTATCAGATAATATCAAGAATGCAGGCCGGGCATGGTGGCTCACACCTGTAATCCTAGCACTCTGGGTGGCCCAGGCAGGAGGATTGCTTGAGCGAAGGCATTGGAGACCAGCCTGAGCAAGAGTGAGCCCCTGTCTGTAGTACCAGCTACTCAGGAGGCTGAGGAAAGAGGATTGCTTGAGCCCAGGAGTTTGAAGTTGCTATGAGCTACTAGAACACCACTGCATTCTACCCAGGGTGAGAGAGCAAGACTCTGTCTCAACAACAAAAAAAAGAATTTGAAGCCTCAGCTGGGCATGGTGGCTCATGCTTTTAATCCCAGAATTCCAGAATTTTGGGAGGCCAAGGCAGAAGGATAGCTGGAGGCCAGGAGTTCATGATCAACCTGGGGAACATAGTGAGACTCATTTCTACAAAAAAATTAAAAATTTAAAATAAGAATGTAAAGCCCCTAACTTAATGCTTGAGGAATAATAGAGTCACAGTAAATCATGATGTGTGTGCAGAGGCCACAAACTCCAATGATTTCAAGAACTAATAGTCAAAGTAAATGTCTGATGGCACCCACCCACCCGGTTGCAATAGGGAGAGGTGGCAACGGTGACAAACTGGGCATCGTATGTCCTGACCAGCAGCAATCCAAATCCAAAATTTAACACTGTGCTTGCCGAATAAAAAAGTATGTAATTTTTGGCCTGCAGTCTGTCAATTTGTGACAATTGTCATATCAGACTCTCATTATATGCTTTGAACCAAATCATAATGGCCAGTTTGGAAATGAGTTCTTCCGACATACATTATCCTCCAGTTTGAGGATATGCATTCATGGAAATTAGTAAATTAAACAAGAAAGAAACAAAGCACTTTTTTGGATACTATAACCTCAAAGAAGTGATGAAATAAACCTTAATATAATGAATGAGTGGATGTGTTTCAGTTAGGTAGCAATAAGTAGCAATAAGTTATAAGCTTTATGGACAGGAAGGCATATTTCAATTCTCTAAGTAGTTAAAAATTCCATTGTGCTTCTAATTACCTATTTAATTCCTTGAATACCAAAGTGAAATTAACATTACAAATAATCAAAGTTAAAATATAATTAATGCAAGTGTGATTTAGTTATAATTAAACTAATTACACAGATATGTAGTATAATAAAGGACTTGCAGACCATTATTTGGATGTAAATTTATTCTTCCTTTCAAGAACAGTTATTTGAATTTCATTTTCCAATTATTTTACAAATGATGAAATGGAATTATAAAGGGGAGAGTCAGTCTTCCAGGGATCAGAAAATAAATGTTATTTTTTATTCCTTTTTAAATTCTGATTCTTTTGTCCATATGTACTTGTAAATAGAGAAGTTAGAGAGAAAAAAGTTATTAAAAATCTACCACAATCAAAATATCTTATTTCTTACTTTGCAAGGAAAAAAATCAACAAAATAATGCTTGAGAAAAAATTCAATTCCATACAGCATCATTTTCTTTTAGAATAAGTAGTGTGTAAAACTCTTTACATGCATAAACTTCAAACACTTGCTCAATTAATAAATTAGCTCTATTTTCTGTTCTTAAACATAATTCATTTCTACTGTTGAGTTTTTATCTAGTGACATAGATTAACCAAAGAATAATTGCATTCTCTGCACACAGACTGCAATAGTTATAGCAGGGAGCATTAGGAGCAAGATGGATATGCTTCCAGGTATGCACTTTTCTTCATACAATTTAGGAAAAGAAAATATTTCTTATATGACAACTGTAGCCTATTTCTAGACAAGGTAGATTTTATATGGGATATCACTGAACTTTCATTTAAATATCTAAGTTATTATTATTTCTAGTATATTGATGAGGAAATAAATAGACAAGAATGGGAAGAGGAAAGAAAAGGGGAATATTAAGAGGTAAAAGGGATAATTTAGCACAAAATAACACGTGATATATTCTAATTCTATCAGAATGACATCTGAATGATATAAACAAACAAACAAAACCTAATTTGTCACTTTCTGAGGATTGCTGAAAACCAATTGATTATCATTACAATTGGGTAAATAGAAAGAAAAGAATTAAGCCTTTTATCTCTCCTTTTCTCTATGAACTGTACCTCTGGGTAAACAAAAGATAGTAAAAGTATCTCCTTATAAAATTATTCTAGCTAGTAAATGAAAACAAAAAGATAATAGTTCAAATATCACCATTTTGTAATGGATTAACACATCTAAGCGTTAAATATCAAAACTGCTAACATCAAAACAAACAAACAAACAAAAATACAAAAAAACAGTAAAGACCAGATTATGATGTGCCTCTTGATGAAAGAGAACACCATCTCTTGCCTAGTCCTGCCAAAGGACTAAACCTGAGCCTGATTAAACCTCTGGATCCAGATGAAATTGCAAGAAATAAAAAGGACAGAGAAATATGTTAAACTTCATCAGGAGTATACAGTCAGCAAAGTCTGTGGGCAACTCTCCAAGTCCAAAGGCCCAGGTTCTTCAATAAAGAGATTAGAAAGGAGTGAAAAAGATGGAGGGGAGACCTGTAGACTGAGAAGCTTAAAGGTCATATCAAATTTTTACAGGTGAGCAAGATTAAACTATGATGTCTAGGAATACATTCTTGAGTCATAGAACCATAAAGAATCATTTGGATGGAAGGGGTTGTGGTTGGGATGGAGCACATAGAGGGGTTTACAGGTCAGCTGTCAAAGTTCTATTTCTCATCCTGAGTTTTGTTTACAAGAGTGTTTGGTTTATAATAATACACTAAACTATGGTTAAAAAAAAATGAGAATAGGAGTTACCCTTGATGGAGAAAAGTGATTTATTGGGTGCTGGTCTTGTTCTGTTTCTTGAGGTAGGTACTGATTATACGAGAATTTCTCTTTATGAAAAGTCATTGAGATGTTCTTTTCCATATGTAAATTATACTTCAAAACCATCTTTTAAAAGATTTTTTAATAAAAATATTTAAGCAAGAAATAATATTTTGAAATATCTGAAAATATTCTTCCAAGTTAAGTTTTGAGAAAAAGAGACTAAATTAAAATCATATGTCATTTAGAGAATAACAATAATATCACATTATATTTTTAGGATCAAGGTAAAGCTACACAAAGAGGTATATTTATAGTCTTAATGATTTGGTTATTTTAACAAAAAACTTAAAGATCATTTAAATCAGAAAGTTAGATATAAAACAATGGAAAACTTTCTTTTATTTCAAAAAAAAAAGAAAACAAAGAGACTCACTTATAGAGAGAAATAAAATCCAAATAAAATTTTAAGGAATGTAGCAATGGAAACAACATCATCAACAAAATTGGAGGATCCCATTGAAAAATCTGAAAATTGTTTGATAATCTATGATATACTAATGTACTTTATCCCATCAATGGATCAGTAACAAAAAGAAATTAAAAGAACAAAAGAAATAAAACAATAAAACTAGATTGAGAAAAGCATGGTGGAGGGGTTAGCAAGAATGACAAAATTTGACAAATTTGAAAACTAAAAAAATTGAACGGCTACAGAAATTCGGTATTTCTTTCTTTACAAAATAAAATAGTCAAAGGCTGAAAATATAAAGATAAGTTTATATAATAAAGCACAAATATAAGATATAGGAATAGAAAGAAATATACATTTTAAGAGAATAATAGTTATAACTCTATGTAAGTAATGTACCATTTTAATTAAATTAATGAGTTTCTAAGGAAATATAGTCAAAAATTCCAAAATAAAAAATAAGAATAGTTTAATGGTAAAAATTGAGAATGAATTTTTCAACTGACTAATTGTTCTTATGAATCACAAATGTAAAATGCTACCTAGAATATTAGCATATAAAATTTAAAAATAAGAAAACCTATGAGAAAAATACATTTTATTTTTATCAAGAATTTTTTATTTATAACATAAATATGTCAAAAGAAAAAGAACTGTAAAATATGTATATGTCTATCCTAAATCCTAAAATGATAAATTTGAAATATTATTTATAAGAACTTTTAATAAAATTGCAAAATAATGCTTAGAAGACAAATATACATAATTTTCAACCAATCATATTTAATAAGTAGAAATATTGCAACTAAATGAGAAATAAGATGCATTGTCATTTAACGCTATTT
Organism: Cheirogaleus medius; assembly: GCA_008086735.1. Classification (NCBI taxonomy): domain Eukaryota; kingdom Metazoa; phylum Chordata; class Mammalia; order Primates; family Cheirogaleidae; genus Cheirogaleus; species Cheirogaleus medius. The sequence goes on from VBSM01002217.1 coordinate 6,346,341, forward strand.
TAATAGTTTAGGGAAGGCACTAAGGCTAATTAGAATTAGAGATATTACTATCGAGAAAAAATAAAATATTTTATCAATTATTGATAAGAGCATTCTGTTCTAACAGAATAAAGATCATTTAAAATACTTTAGAAATAAATTCTATTTATATCAGTAAATGAAAAATTTGCAAATTTTGTACAAGTGAAAGACAGTATTGTAAAAATGTTAGTTATTTTCCAAATTAATATCTAAATGCAACATAAAATCAATTAAAATTCCAATGGAGAATTGCAGCAAGAATGCTTCAAATTACTTCCTCTACATCCCCATAAAAATGATTAATGGATTTTTATGTGCTTTAATCATTGCCACAAAATTAGTGTCTAGACCAGAAAAATCACCCTTAAAAATAAACATCTCTGTAGTTCATAAACTGTACAGAAAGCTAGAGGTAGGGTTAAACTCAGTACCTCCTGGGAGCTGGGTTTGAATTACAAAGGGCAGCTTCGGATTTGGCTATCCACCAGGTTACAGTGAGTTTGCTCTAGTAGGAAACAAGAAAGGCAGATGCCTAAGGCCTTCTAACACAGTAGTGAAAACAGAATGGGACCTGGGGACATGCATGTTAGGAGGCAGAGGAGCGCCTTGTGGAAGAGTGGCTAGAAAAGAGCTGCCACAACAAAAGCACAGGATTTCAGTTTGTGACGTTGAGCCCAGTTTGCTATTAGGGCAAAGGCGGTAGAACAAGAATCAAATAGCAAACAGCTGAGAGAGATTTAGAGCAGGGAAGCTCTAAGAAGAGAGAAAAATCACTGACATTAGTCACGATCGCAGCAGGGGAAGGAGAAGACAGGCTACCACAGTCGCGCAGATAGGGGCATGAAGGCTCCAGCCCCAGAAGAACTGTTCATAATCAAGCACGCGGTTTTGCAAAGAGCTCCGAAATCAGGTACCATGTGCAATGAGACAAAGGGCCTGGTGGAGAGTGACCTGCAGCAACAGCACCCTGCCTGCGTGTGGCCCACAGAGCCTGCCGGGTCCTTTGGCCTCGGCAGCCTCCAAGAGTGCAGGGTGCCAGGCCACCCCCTCCGTGTGCAGAGCAAAGGGACACACGCCTCCCCACCCCCTCAGATACCACCTTCTGGGTTTTTAGTGAGTTTCCTGCCCCAACCTGAAGCAATCAGGAGTACCTGAAAGAAGAAGTCTGGGTGGCAAAAAGAGGAAAACCCTTCCGGTCCCCTTCTGGCCACTTTAACTGGTGGGAACATCTGAAGCTTTATCTAGGTAAGAATCAAGAAAAACCTGTGCAAAGAGAAGCCTAGCACCCCAGAGCCCTCCCCGGGCCTGGGGGAGGGCTGCCCGCAGCTGCGTCTGACTCGCCCCCTCCGCTGAAAGACCAGCTCGGCTTCCTCACACTTGGAATCTCTTTTTCCCCTTCAGAGAATAGGTAATTGGAAGGTAAATTTGGAGGAAATTTATGTTTTTAAACTTTATTCCACAAGACCGAGGGGATGCTAGGGGGTCCTTGGACTTGATCATTGTCTCCTTTGGCAGCAAGAAGGGTGAAATCGGGATCTTACCCCGTGGGCGTCCTGACCACAGCGTGTCCTGAGGTCGGAGGCACTTCCCCATTCAGCATTTTGAAGGTCGTGCTCTTCCCAGCTCCATTCACCCCGAGAAGCCCAAAACACTAAGTGGAAATAAAGTTAAATAAAACAAGTTAAATAAAATCAAAATTATATCAGAAACAGCATTTGCTTCCAGCAGATTTTGAGTTGACGCTGGGTTTTGATATCCGTAGATTTTTAAAATCACACTATTGTATAAAGCACTTTATAGTAATAGATTGCAAAGTCTTCAAAATCATCATGACATTTGAGTGGTATAAAAATTTCAGCATTAATTTACAGACAAGTAAATTAATGTACAAAAAATTCAAGAGCATGAGAAATAAATGCCAACTACCCTAAATTACGCAGAGATAATATAATATTCTTTGGAAGTCACATCATCATAATAATTATATCCTCCTGATTTCATTTCTGTATATTTTAAAGTACTTTCTAAAACTACTCCATCTTCCATTCTCCCTACACTCCACTATGTGTGTGTGTGTGCGCGTGTATGTATATATCACCCACAGCTTTCTTGTATACCATCTTTTTCCATCTAAGAGGCTGTAAATTCACCCCTAAATCAGACTCTAGGCTAATCCTGATACTAATTAAAAAGATGACCTCTAGTTCTATTCTCTGGCTCTCAGCATCATGTCAACATATTTTTTCGCCCAATTCTGCCTTATGGTTCATGTGAAAAATAGCTTTCTTGCTCACTTTTCTAGACTTTGTCTCTATACTATACTTTAGTGGATACTTTGCCTGGGACTCCACTTTGCAGACTGTCTCTCTGATTCTTGGCAATCCCTTTCCAAGACAGCTGTTTTCTGACGGCTGAGTGCTGCTACTTACTGACACAAACTGGCTTCCTGGCTCCTTAAACCTTGGAAAATGACTGCTTCTGGATTTTCTGTCACCGGGCCTTACCTACCACATAACCCTCCTTTATACCTCTGGATTTCACTGCTTCCCTGAATTGCCACCTACTTCAATTGCCACATTTCCCCCAATTCCCCCGGATCTCTCCCACCATATGAAATATGCGTCCATCTTGGTCCAGGCCTGCCTTGTCCCATGTCACTGCTGTCAGACAGACCATAGCTGAGCTGGGTGTCCCAGGGTACACCACCATCAGCCTATCCAAACTATGACTATGCTTTAAGGCTTAGATATACACCCAGCTTTTTAATACAGCTCTCCCCGGATGCCCTATCTTCCCTCCCTGCCCAGTCACCGTCTCTGGATTTATGGCACTGAAGACAATACTACTCATGTGCCTTTCAGTGTTGCCCTGCCTTGGGACAATGCTCACATTGTCGTGTAACACTGTATATGCTTATGATATTTTGTTTCCTACCCAATTGATTCCTACAGGGAAAGGGACACACAGTCATGCACCACAGAATGACATTTGACAATGATAGATTGCATATATGATAGTGGTCCATAAGATTATGATCCAGTATTTTTACTATACTTTTTCTATGTTTAAATACTTACCATTGTGTTACAGTTGCCTACAGTATTCAGTACAATAACATGCTGTACAGGTTTGGCCCCTAGTAACAACAGGCTATACCAGAATGCCCAGGTATAGCTACACTTGTATCATCTGAGATTGTAAACTATATGATGTTTGCACAATGAAGAAATAGCCCAGCAATGCATTTCTCGGAACCTAACCCCATCGTTAATCGACTCCTGACTGTATCGTAGGCATCTCTATATTTTCTACAGGCTCTTGCATGGCACTTTCCATCTAGGTAATAAACTGTGATACTAGTGAAAATTTAAGAGAATAGGACCCAGGTTTAAATGGCATCATGGATCATTTCAGATACCTGGAGCTTCATTCTTTTAAAGTTTTCCAAGTTTATCTCTTACCCCTGTTGGAGCTTAGAAATGATACTCCAAAAATGAAGGTCTCAGAAGCAGCCTCTAAAGCAAAAGCTTCCCTCTGACTTCCTATTCTCCCATCCCTCAGACCCATTCTCTCCTAAGTCTAGCCTGAGAAATTGGAATCCCTCTTCCCCACAGTGGATCAAAGAAATCAGAAACCCCTTTCCCCAAAGCCAGCCATAAAACCTAAAAATACTATTCTTAACTCCCACACTTCACCAACCCTTCTGTGTAAAAACTGCCCATAACAAAATTATCTGACCTACCTTATTTGATTGAAGGACACAGCATCCCCATTCCAGAGAGGGCCCTGCCCCACACGCAGAAAGAAGGAATGCTGTTCAGAGAGGCCAAGAAGAATCTAGACAGACAGGCCTTGCTGGATTTCCCCACTCAGTCTACCAGGATTAGATCATCCCCTTTTTATCCAATCATATTTCTACATGGCTGTCCATACCTTGTTGAACCTAAGCATAAAAATTGAGTTTCCCCTATATCTTTGGGTCTGTATTCTGAAGGCTCCCATGTCATGTGAAACTATGATCAAATAGATTGTATGCCTTCTTCCTCTGAATCTGCCTTTTGTCAGTGACTTTCAGCGAACCTGCAGAAGGCAAAGGAGCAGCTTCCCCCTTAGCACCTAACATCCCCCCTTTGCATAAAACTACCATGGAGAGGCAGTGGCAAAACTAACATGGATTTTTTAAAGCAAGGGTAAAAACAGATAGTTCAACATGAGTGAGATTGCATAGCCAGTCTTACAGCAGCAGCAAACAACTGCACAAAAATCCTCCCTTAACATTTTGTTCTGTTCTACCAGGAACCGTATCATCCCAGGGAGTAAGGATACTCTTGCCTTACTTCAGTTTGGTCTCTTGCTTCCCTTTAGCTCAGAATGTTCATATCGGAAACGCCTGCTCTCGGCTCACAAGTGGAACATGAATACCAATCAGATGACAATATAACCTACTCTGAATTTCTCAGGAGCTTGCAACAATATGAACGCAAGTATCCTTTTATTTTTAACAGTTAATTAAAGGTAATCATTTCCAGAACTGATTTCCCTTTATGCATTGAACACAAATCAGGAACGATTTATATGGCTTCTGTCAGTTCTGATTGAACATTGTTACTAGATTTAATGCCATATTCATGAAAAAAATCTCTGAGCTATTGCCATATCGTGTGGGTGTTCTTTAGCTTTCCAGAGCAGTATTTCATCAGATTGCCTTAACTGGACATTTAAAGAGTACTGAAGGCCAGGTAAGAGATGAAAGTGGTTTCCTTAATTAATTGGATTCATAAAATATTTGCACTCAATAAAAAGTCATCTTATAGCCCAAACAATAATTAAAATTCTTCAATCCCATGAAATTTTAAAAATAGTGAAACAAAATAAACTCTATCAATCAATCAGCAAAGTTTTCACTGTGGAAAGAGCCAACAGACCCTCTATTAAGGTTCTGCTTCTATATATTTTGTAGGAATTTCTAGAAGTTGGAGACTGTTTTGACTCCAATTTCAGATATTCTGAGAATAACACGAGCAGATCAGCAATTAGGGTTACACAGGTTCACAACAGAAGAGGGTAAAAATAGAAGCTTCGTTACCTCTCCTTTTGGTATGCCCAGACTAATATCTTGCACAGCAGCGATCTTCTGGAAAAAGCTCTGGTAACTTTTACTAAGGTTGTATAACACAAGAATGTCTCCACTGGTTCTTCCTTCAAACACTCTTATTCGCTCTTTTTCAACATCTCTATCCTTAGAAAATTTGACTGTGCCTTGGAGGGCAGAGCGACGCCTGGAAAGATAAAGTCAGAGTTAATTCTCACCTGGGAAATTATACTGGAACAGTCTCCGAGAGAGAAAAGTCAGAGATCTGTGAAAACAGAAGAAACTCCCTCGGCCCTCTGCAGTTTCAGCTATGTCCAGAGCACCCGAGTTCTGTCATCCTCACTACTGATTGAAAGCAAGAGTTGATTTTTGTTTTCAACATAAAAAAATATGCCTGTTCCTAAAAGATACTGAAATGGAATGACACTAAACTAGAGCTAGTTTTTAATTTTATGAATAATAAAGTCATGTGAGACTTTTGTGCTAAATGTAAAAAGAATTTATCACAAAATTATTACAAGGCATCAACTTGTTCAAGCGCTTTTAGTAAACAGATCATTTAATAAAGTTGATTGTATATAAAAGTAGCCAGACATTATAAATGTATAGTATATGTTGAACCATATAAAAGTGGTATATAGCCAGTACTTTGCACAGCAATTTACAAAAAGTATTCAATAACTATTTGTCCAATGAATACAAATTTAATTTTCAACTCTAACTTATTTATTCTAAATCTAAGCTGCTCACTATTCAATCTTCTTTATGATTTTCAATCTGATGCATTTTAACTTTCATGTAAATTTTAATTTCCCCCGTCAAATGTAATATGCCAACATTTTTTTTTTTTTTTTTTGAGACAGAGTCTCACTCTGTTGCCTGGGCTACAGTGGCGTGGTGTCAGCCTAGCTCACAGCAACCTCAAACTCCTGGGCTCAAGTGATCCTTCTGCCTCAGCCTCCCAAGTAGCTGGGACTACAGGCATGCGCCACCATGCCAGATTAATTTTTTCTATATATTTTAGTTGGCCAATTAATTTCTTTCTATCTTTTAGTAGAGACGGGGTCTCACTCTTGCTCAGGCTGGTTTCGAACTCCTGACCTTGAGTGATCCGCCCGCCTTGGCCTCCCAGAGTGCTAGGGTTACAGGCGTGAGCCACCTCACCCGGCCAGCATTTTAATGATTATATTTTATCATTTAAAATATATTTAATTATTATATTTCAATGATAACACAGACTGTTGAGTTAGGATTATAACCTAAACCAATTACCTGGTTTTGACAGTGTATTACTGTTGTGTAATATATTAGCATATTATCATTGGGAGAAGCTGGGTGAAAGGTATATAGGAATTTTTGTACTAATTTTGCAACTTCTTGTGATTCTTGAACTATTACAAAATGAAAATGGTATTGAAAATAAAATAGCCACTGCCAGTCCCCAGTATCTCCAGCAACTTTCCCTGTATCATTGTTGTACACCTGAAATCACCATATGACAAACATAATTTATTCCACACAGAACATATATCCAGATACTCAGGAGCTATACTACATGACATCATTTATGATCTCTGAAGCATAAAAAACAAATCAATGGAGATAAACACAACTGCAGTTGCCTTACAGGATGGTTACTGACTGGAAGAGGGTCCCGAGGCCAGCTGAGGTGTTGGCAGCATTCGATTTATTGATGAGCGGAGTTACACGACTGTGTTCAGTTTGTTAAAATTTATTGAATCTTACACTTTTCTGCACTAATGTCGTTTCCCTTTCCCAGATGAGGGTGTGGTTCTTGACCGTCCTTTATTCCCACCTGTCTCCCAGACCCATCCCCACAGCTCCCAGGCCCCTGTCCTCATCCTCTCCCCATGAGAATTGCCTGGGAGCTTTATAAATAGCTCCTGGGTCTCATCTCCAGAGCTTCCGATCACAGGCTTATGGGGAGGGCCCAGGTATGCGCATGCATCTCAGTCTCCTCAAGTCATTCTAGTGTGACTAGGACAACTGACTGAGGCTACTGCGGGTCCGTCCCCTCACAACAGTGCAGTGTCCTAATACATTCATATAACTGTGCCCAGAAATGTGCCACTGAGTCATTTTCCAAATGATAATCACACACACACACACAAAAATGATGTCTGTGCTAAAGAAGAATCCAGATGGGCCCTAGGTTGTGGCAGAGCTCTCCAGATATCCCACATGTCTAATATCTGCACCATGTGGCTGTTCCAACACAGCCAGCATTCGGGGTACAGACAGCAAAGTTCAGCTCCAGACAGGAGACAGAATAGGCAAGAACTAGCGCTCAGGTGCTAACGGAGACCTGGCTTCTTAGCAGAAAGCCAATGCCAGCAGCAAGACCACAGGACTGCAGGACGGGAGCCAGTGCAGGCTGGGAAGGACAGCAATAGAGTGGGCTCACTAGCACTTGACACTGGTCTTGGGGCAGATGCCAATGACAGGCCCTGCTCAGGAAGGGGAGGCAGGATCTCTCCATCCCCAACACACAGGGCAGGGTCTTCCTATTCTCTTGCAAGATTCAATTATGGCAAGTATAATTTTCCTGCATGAAGGGACTTATAGTCAAGCAGAGATGATTAACATAAATAAATATTATAAAACAGTACGAATGTGCCCTAAAAAAGAAAAAGGATGTATGGAAACACTGAGACTGCATCACACCAGCCCAGGAGGCAGGGTGGGGACAGTAGGGGGTGACGGATGTTGAGAAGTCAGTGGAACATAAGTGACCAGAGGCGAATGTTTCTGCAGGGCTGGGAGAAGGACCGCAGATAGCTCCGCTGAGCAGGAGGCACCCGACCTTCAGAGAGCCTTGCTAAGAACCTTGGACTTGACCTTTTAAGCAATGATTAGTGACCTGGTTAGATCTGGATTTAAAAAGTAAATTGACTAGGTCACACAGTCATTGTGACAGTGGTCCATAAAAGACTAGTAGGCAACTAGTGTCTAAATTAGCTTAAATTTCTGTGCTCGGCAACCTTCACATAAACTAAAAAAAAAAATTAACTCTTTACTATGGATAACAAAGACATTATTCTAAAACATGGTTCAACTTATACTCACACTCTACAAAATAAAGGTAATACAGAAAGCCTTCTCTTTAAAGAAATATCTTTTGATACTATGGGAGAATGGAGCACCCTAAAATCTGCCAGAAGGAATTCTACATTATAGGTTTTAAAATAGATTGCATTAGTAAGAGACATCAGAGAACCAATCATGTTTGAAAGGCACTCAGAATTCAGCTCCAAATTTGGTCAGCTGTTGGAAATCTGCAGATTCCAAAGTGACTGTGATCAATTCAAAGGAGCATTTGGATTTGTATTCAAAATGATTCTCTACTTAGCAGCTTAAAGGGGTTAGGTAAGGAAATGTGTTGTCAAATGACTTAAAGGAAAAAAATTTATGATGGGATCACCATAAAATATTAATAATGTGTCTTTATAATATTTAATATGTTCTCCAATGGCATGGTCTTAATTAGTAATTTCTCCATAAAGAATGCTTCCCTTAAGTAGAAGTCAGAGGGAAATATATAGCACTTGGAAAGAGCAGGGCAATGGATTATGGATTAAGCCACTTGGGTCATGGAGGGGAAATACGCCATTTTGGACCCCACACAAGAAAGCACATTTCTCCCTCATGTATGTCAAATGTGTTATCTGACAATATTTCACACATCCTTGCAAAGCCACCTAAATCCTTTTTAGGGTAGTAGGGGTGTGTGTGTGTATGTGTGCATGTATATAGGCCACATTATGTATCTGCATGTCCACATGTACCCTGGTGCTACTGACTTTCATTCTCACCTAACAAAGATGAGAACACAGCAGGGAGAAGCAACAGGACCTGGCAGAGGGCATGTCGTTATGTGTACTGAATTTTCATACCTTCCTGCTGCCAGGAGTTACTGGCATTTAATCATAAAAATAGATTATATTATGGTATCAACCAAATTCACCTTGGGTGCTGCAGAGTAACAGGGAAATTGAGCAATTTCAAAGTGGAAAATACACTGAGACAATTAAATAACTGGAAAGATTATCTAACAGGTTGGAACCTTATCTTTTGAAATTATCCTTCCTAGTGTTGGTGACTCACACCAATCAAAGTTAAAGAAAATAATAATATCATAACTCATTAGAATCATGTAGAACCCGGATCAGACGCATTTCTAATCTTCCAAGTTCCAGGATGGATTTTTCTCTCCCTGTCTTTATTCAAGAGCCAGTGCTATTCAAGGAGGAGCCCTTCAGAACACACCTTGGCCACTGCAGAAGATCCCAGTGCAGCAGAATCCTCAAAAGGAGAAGAACTGTGCCCTGCAAGGCCAATTCTACGAAGATCCAGCCCAGGAACTTCATCTCAAAGGGACTCACGTAGGAATCAATGCCGAAGTTGTGTGTCAGGTCATATTTGATCTGATTATAACAGAGTTCTATCAGTCCTTGGCCCAGGCAGAATTGAGGAAAAATAGTAAATGCCCACTTGAGGACACCATAGATGTTCTGTAAATTCTGTACAGTGAAAGAAAGAAAAAAATCAAAATTAAAAGTTATTTCTCCTTTCATAACATATACCAATAAGTTATTTTTCTCCTCAGCTAGTCCTGTGTTCCAGGTCTTCCTGCCCCAACTACTGAATGACAGCTATCAAACCAAAGAGGATTATTCTTGAGATTTTAGATATAATGGTATTTGCCTTGCTAGTTTTTACTTGCTCGGGACCTTTACTCCTTTATTTTCCTTCCAATTTCTTTCTTTTAGAATGTGAATGTCTATCCTAGGCCTGTCCCACCATTATATTTTGGAGGCACATATTTGATTTCACAGTTCATAGTTGAAGACAAATTTGCCTCTGGATAAAATATACCTTTGAGTCTCACCCAGATCTAATATGATGATATTTAGATGAGACTTTTAACTTTTGACTTTAGAGCTGATGCTGCAATGAGTTAAGACCTTTTGGGCTATTGGGATGGAATGAATTCATTTTGCATGTAAGAAGGACATGAATCTTGCCGGCTCCAGAACTAAATGTTATGGACTGAATATTTGTGTCCCCTCAAATTCATATGTGGAGGCCTTAATTCCCGGGATGATGGTATTGGGAGGTGGGGCCTTTGAGAGGTAGTTAGGTGTACATGAGGTCATGAGGGTGGAGCCTCCATGATGAAATTAGTGCCTTTGCAAGAAGAGGAAGAGACACCAGAGCTCTCTCTCTTTCCACCATGTAAAGACACAGTAAAAAGGCAGCTATCTATAAGCTAGTAACAGTGCTCTCACTAGTAACTGAAATCACCTTGATCTTGGACTTCCCAGCTTCCAGAACTGTGGGGAATAAATGTCTGCTGTTCAATCCAACTATTATATGGTATTTTGTTATAGCAGCCTGAGAAGATTAAGGTGCAAGGGTAACATTCATAGTCACAAGGTGATGTGAGTACTTAAATGAGTCGATAATATTAGGAGCTGTGATTGTGAGCACTTAAATAACATGCAAAATGCCTACTTCATTCTTAGCATATAATAAATACTAGATATACATAGTTGTCATTATTAGACATAGAATTAAGTGGTATTACAGAACAAATATGAGTAAGGGAGAAAATGGGAAGAGATCGAATAGGATAAAATTCCAGAGAAAACAAAATATATAAGGTATGCCACACATTTGAATACAATCACAATTTTTAAATTAAATACATCTAAAAAGTCAACATCTACCATGACTTTTACTATTGTCTTTATCACCTGGTAAATATTAATTTTATTTTATTATGAGATTAAAATTATGTTAATCAGTTGTCTATTAGATGCTTATTATATACTTCTAGCTTCACTACACTTTACCACATTTCATTCTCTCAATAATGACAAAGCACCGAGGCGGAAACGAGGTCCCAAAGAGAAAGCATGCTCAGGGGGACGGTCAAGCCATGCTGTCCAAGCCCCACTGTGGTAGGGCTGGGACACCATCCTGACCTTTCTAGTCTGAAGGACAAGATCTTTTGACCAAGGAGTACAGTCTTTGGAGAAAATGTACCAAAATGCTGGTCTGTTGAGCTGACTTTTATATTCAGTATAGCTACTTTAAAGTATTTAACCCAGAAAGGCCACTTAACTACAGCTATAACATAAAGCTGTGGAAATATAATGGAGAATTAGATTTCTATTTCATAGTCTTTCTTTCCTTGTGTTCAAACTCAATAATTGATTTAAATATAAACAGTAATATTTTATAAGGGAGAAAAATCATCATACTGTGTACATGTAATATACAATAGTGTATGGATCCTATCATAAACACTAAAGAAAAAACTTACAGAATTGCCAATTACATATCTCATACTATATAATGTCCAGTTTTCCCTTATGACACAAACTTATAACTTGACCAGGATAAATGTAGTCTTAAATAATGTGGTTTTGGGAAAATAGAAGATTCAATGACAACTTTTAAGGGCATTTATTGTTATATTATGGTTATCGTCATTTGTATAGAGACATGGGAAAAGTACAAAAGCTTCATTTAATTTTCTCCTTGTTTTTTCTTGACTGACTGCCACTAGTTATAAATTTCAAACATTCCTAAAAGAGCTAATTAATCCCACTTTTCATAAAGCTGTGTCCCTGGATCAATTACTGTACCACATGAAAAGATTTTCTATTACTAGTGATAGTATAGAAACAGCAGAATATTGCAGCTTTTAACTCAGAAGCTGCTAATTAAGGAAATGGCATACTAACGGTGATTATTTAGAACTGATTTTAAGGAATTCACAATGGTCTTTACACAAGTATGAACAAAGAATGCATGAACACTGAGTTAGCAAATAATCCGAACAGATGAGGGGCACAGCTACACAAACTCACAGAACAACAACTCATTGGTGTTCCATTTAGGATATGTGGAGATTGAGGAATGATAAGTATGCAGATAAATCATAAAACATGAGATTTCCCTCAGCTACATCCCCCTAACCCCAACACAGAACCTTGCCAGGAAGAAAGAGAGATGTCCCAGATCTGGTGTTAGAACCCCAAATGCATCATCACATAAACTGTGATTTGGTAGCAATGAAAATGATCACATTAACACTACAGTTTGTGTACAGGATGGTTAAAACTGGTTACACCAGCTTTGAAGACTGATCTGAGAATCCAGTCATCTTTCTTGGTTTCTTTCATTAATTCTATCAGATATTGCTCCATAACTTACAAATGAATATTTGAAATCATTTGAAATAAATATTTGAATAATGTTGAGATTCTTAAACAATATCCAAATAAAGAGCAAAGGAAAATAAAGACCTAAATAAAAGTAATAAAATGCTTTTTATTATTTGTTATCAATTGATTTAGATCCATTTTTCTGCAAACAACTCATTTCCTGTTGATTTTTTTTTTTTTTTTTTTTTTGAGACAGAGTCTCACTCTGTCACCCAGGCTAGAGTGCTGTGGCGTCAGCCTAGCTCACAGCAACCTCAAACTCCTGGACTCAGGTGATCCTCCTGCCTCAGCCTCCCAAGTAGCTGGGACTACAGGCATGTGACACCACATCCAGCTAATTTTTCTATTTTTAGTAGAGACAGGGTCTCGCTCTTGCTCAGGCTGGTCTCCAATGCCTGAGCTCAGCAATCCTCCTGTCTGGTTCTCCCAGAGTGCTAGGATTACAGGCGTGAGCCACTGCACCCAACCTGCCTGTTGATTTTCTTTTTCAAGTAAGCAATGCTGCTGTTTATAACTGGAGGTAACAATGCTTTTCCACCTACTACACTGCTAGCATCTCAGGGATGGAAAGGTTTCTGGTGAGTTTCATCTTTGGATCCGAACAATTCTTGACTTTTCTTTTGGAGCTAAACATCCCCTTCGGTGACCCCATCCTTGAGGAAGGCCTCTGTTTCTAAGTTTCTCACCATCAGGATTATCCACCTGAGTCTATTTCTGGTTCACTGTAGATCATGACTGACATCCTGATGGCTCATATCATATTAGAGATCTGATGGGGGAAGAAGGAAATTGTATACTCTGCCTCTGCTGATTTCAATTTTCTCCTCAAGCTAAAGCCAATTAATTGTTCTGCAAGTTTTCTACTTAAAGGCTAGACATATTAATACAGATTAGTGTCAATATTAAATCTGTAAAAATCACCAAAATAAATTATTACCTTCATTAAATGCATAATAGATGTTTACACACTTCACTGCTTCTACCCAAACATGAGGCATAATAATAAAAATTAATATTAGCCATCACTAGGAAGTCTACTAGGTCCCTGAAAGTCCAGCCATGAGGAGGCAGACTTGCCCCAAATGAGCAGATGTCAGTCTCTGTGTCATCTGAAATGAGACCAGCAGCACATCCTTCAGGGCTGGGAGCGCTGCACCTTCTCCACGTCACTCTCTCAGGGCCTGGGTCAGCCAAACACCTGGGAGCTACCAAGGAATCAGAGTCCATGCAAACAGCAGAGAGTCAAGAGATAACAGTGTGGTCAGAACTGAGAAAAGACACGAATGAAAAGGACTGGCTATGGGAGGAGAGGAAAGGGGAAAAACTGAAGTCCACACCTCCAGGTTGCACAGGGATGCTCAGGGGCTGCAAGACAGGTCCCAGCATGGGCCAGGACCCAGGCAAGCCTCACCAGGGAGGAGACAGGGGTGGAAGGAGCATGGTGGGGACAAACAGGATGTGTCAGCAGAAACAGATTCAGCCTAGACACCTGCAGGGAATGATACTCTAAAAATGACTTGCCAGTGGGAATGGCCTGTTGGAGAGGGGCATCCTTTGGGCGAGGCATTTCCCTCACAGGGAGAAATGCTTCCAGACCACGGAGCCCATGCTCAGGACCACCCTTCGCTCTGACACTTGGAAAGTAGCAAAGTTTAATTTGTTCCAGAGATCACAGAGGGCAGACTCCCCACCCCCCGTCCCCCAGTAATGGTCATCCTTCAGACATGCGATAGCCTCAAAGCGTGGTCAAGAGCTGTGGCCCACCCTACCTTGCAGTGTCTGACCCTTACTATGGTGACACTTTGACAAGACATGTTTCACTGAATTCCCTCTTCTACCATTAAACAGCAATTTATCAACCAGTAGTCTCAATGAAGGCACTAGGGATGTGGCAGTGAATGTCTTTGTGGCTCTGTGTTCACTAATAAAGAGGCAGAGATTGCATATCTTTTTGTCAATTGTTGCCAACCTAGACAAGGCTCTCATAATGGCACAGCTGTTTTTTATTCATTAGAATCAATTTTTCTTTCTGGAAGTTAAAGACAGCAGATACTTGTGCATTTCTATGGAATTCCAATTGGAAAAGCAGCAAAATAGCCATGAGTCAATACCGTCTTGTTACTAGTGTGCTGTAGAGCTGACGCTGCAAAGCTACTGACCTTAGCTTTGGAGATGATGGCCAGTAGCCGGGGCATGGTGGTCATGAGCATGGTGCAGAGGCCAAAGATGAAGTTTAACGAGATGTAGGAGATGAAAGCCACATCTGAGCTGGAAAAGATTCTGGACATCAGATACATCCATGGAAGAGTTGCATATCTGAAAAGTGAAGTGAAAAGTCATGTTTAGTTTACTGTAACATTTATAGTAGTCCCTTCTTATCCATGGGGGTTATGTTCCAAGACCCCAAGAGGATGCCTGTATAGGGGAACCAGAGATCCCCTCCTACTCCTCTTTAGCTCTTAGGGGGCTCCTCGGCTGGATCTAGAAACCAAATTAACACAGGCAGCTTAACAAAAGAAAAACATACAAATTTTATTAGTTTTATATGTATGTGGGAATCCTCTTAAGAGAACGAAGTCTGAAGAAGTGTCAAAGCAAGATACTTTTAAACTTTTTAGAGGAAGAATGATAAATTTAAGAAGAACTAACATGTAAAAGGGAGCTGGTTAGGAGCAGTACATTTCTAGGGGAATCACTAAGAGATATACGAGGAGGTGTAAAACTAGTGCAAGATAAGAGTTACTCTGAAAAGTATATTTATTCGGGTCCATTGCAGCCCCCAAATCCCAGGCTCAGAGCAAAGAGGTGCCCCTCTGGGGGAAGAGACAGTGGGAGGCCAGGCCCACGCAGGCCCCTGCTATGCCCCATCCAGTGTGCTCTTACTGCATGGCAGAGCCTGCAAGGCCCCAGAAAGGGGCTTTGACTGGGGCTTCACAGGATGTATTATGTAAAGTGGTTTCTGCTCGCTGAGTGAGGAAAAGTTGGCAGGCCATAAAACTGCATCTGTAATTCAGTCATTATACAAATACCCTGGTCCCCTCATCTGCAGTTTTGCTTTCTGATGGTTCAGTTACCTGTGGTCAACTGAAGTCTCAAAATATTAAATGGAAAATTCCAGAAATAAACAATTCCTAAGTTTTAAATGGTATACCCTTCTGAGTGGCGTGTCCTGCTCCGTCCTGCCAGGACATGAGTCCTCCCTTTGTGCTCTGCGTCTGTGTTGTCTGTGCTCAGTGCTGTGGGTCACTTAGGCACCCTCTCGGTTACCAGACTGACAGTCTGGTATTGCAGAGCTTGTGTTCATCACCCTTATTTTACTTGATGGCCCCAAAGCACAACAGCATTGATGTTGGCATATTGTTATAATTGCTCTGCTTTATTACTGTTGTTGTTAATCTCTTACTGTGCCTAATTTATAAACTAAACTTTATCATAGTTACATACATAGAGGAAGAAACATAGCGTATATAAGGTTCAGTAATATCTGCAGTTTCAAGTGAAGGAGTGAAGGACTTGTCATCCCCAAATACGCCAAACTGGTACATTGATTATTTTGAGTTGAAAACACTGGAGAGATTGTAGTTTCAGAAAGGGCTAGCTAACCTGTCTCTTCCTTCATGCAGCAAGCCATAAAGATTCCTCTGGGAGGGATACCCTCTCCATGCAGGGCAAGAAAAGTAGAGCAGGAGTATTACCATAATTAAAGCAGGAGTAATCCCTATTTGTTATACTGAGAATTTAAAAATGTCAAGGGTATGAAAAGCTACAGAGCTCTATATAAAAAGTAAGGCATAAAAATCAAAGCTGAAAGTTTCCTATGTGGCGTCCACTGCATATTGGGCACTGTGCTGTGTCCCCCACATGCCCTGACCCCCCTCACATGCTCCAACAACCCACTATGGCCACTATGATCCTCACCTTACAGGTAGAGCAACAGGGATTAACAGATTTGACACACCTTGATGGAGTTTCCACGGCTGATAAGAAAGGCAAGATGAGCATGGGTTTCCTTTCTGTGTGGCCCCAAAGCTGGACAGTAAGAGACATTACTAAGTGTTGAACCCTAGAAGCAGTCCCAGCCTGTATCAGACGACATCGGGATCTAAGACACCACCCAGTGTCCCTACAATGAAAACATCTCACTTTCTTCTTTCAGTCTCCCTAATTCTAGAGCCAGGTTTCGCTCATGGCCAACTCCTTAATCTCCCTTCACCGCTCTACCCCATTAAAGGATGATTTCCAGTATCAGCAGAGAGGTCATGATTCTTAAAGCCCAACCTTCACATAAGACTCTCATATATCCAGAGCCCCCATGTGTTCTCTGCACACTCAGAGTAAACATGTCACTGTTTTCTTACAGAGAATAATTGGTTTAACCTGAAATATTTCAGTGCCTTCTAAATATCTGAGGTTTTCTTAATATGTTAACAAGTTCTGAAAATTATGAGACTTCAATATGAAGTAAGAGACACTAGACCCTCAAAATAGCTATTATTTTAATATATTTCCCTTTTCACATGAGAATCTATGACATTGGAATACTTCCCTGGGTTAAGAGATACATTCTCATAGTTCAGAAAATATCTTACATGTAAGAAGATATATAAAATCATATAGTGTTTCAAACCTGCACTCAATAGCAATCCGCCTCATAATTTGGGCATGAAGAAAATGATTTCAGAGCACACTATGGAGGCAAGAGCTGTAAAACAATTACTCTAAAACAGTTGCTGCTTAAAATAATCAAACTAAATCAAAATAATTAGCACAGAGGTATAAGTCATGACTTCTTGGTGTCTTACATTATCAACACCTCTGTCTGAAATAAAGTATCACAGAGCCGGATTCAAACCCTGTGCACACTCACATCTACCACCCACCCCTCCTGGCCCCTCAGGCACAGAAATCAAGTGTTATCCTCCATCGTGTGGCCGCTTTGAGAAATAAATGAAATCATAGCATTGAAAGTATTTTTGCAACCGAAATACAAGCAATAGTAGAAATTTATGAGCCAAAGTTTGGGGCAGCTGTAATTGCTATAAAATTCATTCTGAGAGTGAACAAAAAAAATCTCTCTAACTTATAACTACTGATTGAAACTCGATATTCTGGAACAACTTGTGATAAGTAGCTTTTCTTTTCCATGTGACAGCCCTTTAGACAGCTGAAGATAACCATGTTAGTCTGCTTAAACCTCTACTACAAAGGACCATGTCTTTCTTTGTTCCTTATACAGCATGGTACTCAGCGAGCTCTCTCTGTTAAATTTTGCAATTTGGGGGTCAGGGGAATGTGGGTAGCAGCACCTCAGAGAGCGTATGATGTGGTCATCCTGGCACAGGGCACTTGGCAAGCTTATCACCTGCTTTGGTCAGCACCTGCACACCCCGCAACGCCATCTAAGAGTGCAGAAGCCCCACTGTCCCGCTGTCAGGCCCAGATACCCCGATTTGTACTCGAGGGACTCATTACCACCTCAACAGTAGTCTCTGCTTCCTTTGAGACTGGTCAGAATCTGTGCTTTGTTACTCATCACATAAGGTTTCCATACTGGATTATGTCATTTAAATATCTGACAAGTAGATCAAAGCATTACTTAAGAAAAGAGAAAGAAATCAGAGACATAGTCCTAAATGATGCCACCCGAGAGTTCCTATTTCTACACTAACGAACAGTCTTTCAGCAAGGTTTTCAACTGGCTATGACTCCAACACTTTTTTTTACATTTTCATTAGTTTCAAATACTTGGCTCAAATTAACATATTAGCTGCTCCAGTCACCCTTTTTAAAAAAATTATTTAAAGAAAAAACAAATAAATTGGCTTATAGAGCATAATTTTTTGGGGAAAACTTACAGTGGCTTTTAATATTCTCCACTATTTTATTAAAACACAATAAAATATGTTAGTGATTTTAAAATTTGCTGGAGATTGATGTAATTGTTCGTAACATTTGGGATTTATGAAAGGGTGGTTTCCTTCCTTGAAAATTGGCTACTTCCCCATGTTTTGTGAAATTCCCAAGGCACCAGAACAGGATCCTGTGACCTTATCTCCACAATCTTGTAGCACCAAATATACACTAAATATGTATTTAAGCTTTCAATTTTTTACATAAGCTAGACTCACTTTTCTTTCAGACATTTTTAGGTGTTACTTTCCTTTTTTTGATGCTAATTCTCCTCCCAACCCCTTTACAAATTTTCCTTGATAGAAAGGAAAAAAAATTGTTACTGGGCATGTTTGCTTTGTTATCTCTTATGAGAATCTATTCATTTATCCAATCCCTTATTTTTTCAGATTCCAAACCATTAAGTGGCCTTGTTTAATGCCTGAATGTGTTCTTAGGTTTCAGCTCATTCTGGGATTCCACCTCCCTGAGACTTGTTCCTGGGCTCCCTGTACCTACAGGTCCTCATGGAGACAAGAGTGACCCATTCTGCCACCCCACCCAGAAAGCACCTGCAGGAGACCGCAGCTGCCCAGACAGGGGTTCTCATTGTCCCTCGGCTGTGCCCCAGTGAAGAACTACCTTTCAATCTGCTTTCATCCAGAACCCCCCAGGAACCCCCTGTGACCCTCTTTTATCTCCCTTGGGCTCTGCTTCTTCACTGGAATTGGCCCTGATCACAAACACAATCTGAGTTACCTTTCCACACCTTCTTGGTCCCTCTAACATAAGAATTCTTAACCAGAAGTATGTAACCCCTGTTGGCCTGTGACTGTGCTTCAACGGATTTGTGAATCCTCAGAAATTCCTTGAAAAAGTGTTGCACTTGTGTATGTGGAGAAAATTCTTAGCTTATGTCAGATTCTTAATAGGGCTCACAATCAAAACAAAGTTGACAATAATTTGTAAAACATGGTTCTTAGGAGCTTCTAACCATTTCATTTTAAGGTTTATCTCAATTTTTGAAATCTATTCTCCTAAAATTCAAAAATAATTTTATAGCAAAGTCTATTTTACTCAAACTATAAGGTGATATGACAACACTATCCATTCAATTGGATCAATAAACTGAAATCAGACTATGTTCTTAGAGCTGGGTACACATATAAAGAGATCTTTATACACATGCTCATAAATTTCCAGTTGAGTATAACAAACATGTGTCTACCATAAGCATGTTTTATAGCTTAGGATATAATATCCTCTAAAGAGTGAAATAATTCTAAGGATCAATAATAGCTAAAATTAATCTAATGGGAACTCTGCACCTGTCGTTGTCCACAGTATTTATATAAACTACCCAATTTAATCGTTATAGCAACAGAAATGGAGTTTTACAGGGAAGAAAATGAGCTTTAGAGAGAATAATTAATATTTCCAAGGCCACAGAGTTAGTGAATGGTAATATCAATACTCCCCAAAAGATCATCTTTCTGTCTTGTCTCTTTCTCTCTTCCCCTCTTTCTCTCTCCCCGATCCCTCCATCCAGTCATCCACCCACCCATCTATGCATTCATCTAGTAATGAGGTATATTTGTTTAAGTCAAACTTTGTTCCTAATTAGATGTTTTGAATAATTCCCAGTCACTGATATAACTACAAACTGTGTAAAAATCATGTTTTTTGTAATCTTTCACTTAAATAAAAGCTGGATGTTTTGTTTTAAAAAAAATGCCTTGAAGCAGGGCATGGTGGCTTATGCCTGTACTCCCAGCACTTTGGGAGGCCAAAGCAGGAGGATCACTTGAGACCAGGAGTTCAAGACCATCCTGGGCAATATCACAAGAATCTGTCTCCACAAAAAATTAGTTGGGTGAGGTAGCATGTACCTATAGTCCCAGCTACTCAGGAGACTGGGGTGGGAAGGATCCCTTGAGCCCAGTTGTTTGAGGTTGCAGTGAGCTATGATCTGCCACTGCACTCTAACCTGGGCTACAGAGTGAGACACTGTCTCAAAAAATAAATAAATAAATAAATGCCTTGGATTATAATAAATTAGCATGTCAATTATTTTCCCTATTATTAGCAAATATGTCTCATATAGTTAGTCTATATATAAGCATGTATGCATGATATAAGAAGACATATATATTCCTGATACCAGATGGGTATAACTTGAGACCTGTAGCAATGATCCTGATTCGTGTGCATAAATGAGAAATTTGTAAAATGACTCTTCTGCTTTTGCAAATTTTCCTCTGAGAAGAAAAGTCATAGAAGTTAGGCAAAACATTTCTAAAGCTACTAATATCATAGGAGAGGGGAGAATATGCCAGACAGAGCTTCCTGAGAGAATCTCCACAAGCTCAGTCTCTGAGCTAGCTGGATTATGTATTTGAGCCCCTGATTAAAGTCAACGTGAGAACAACAGAGAATCCGTTTCCAACTGCACACGTTTGTCAGACAGCTTGAGGGCCTGTCTGAGACAGGGCAGTGCCATCTTCATCACGACCGTGTCAGCCCTCCCTCCCCCCACGGGGCATTCATCACCCTGCTCCAGCTTGTTTGCTCAGCGTCCCTTGTAGAAGCAACATAATTGCTTCAAAAGAGAGGAAATCATGAAGCCGACAGCAGGTTCAAAGCCGTCCTGAGGGTTTTCTCTTTCGGAAAACAAACCGTAATTCCGCAGCAGCATTTCTCATCACATACCCGAAAAGTGCCAGCAGGAGGGCCGTGGCTGCCAAGTTCTCGCGGAAAGTGAAAGCTGTTAACTGGAAGGCGGCAATGACGGCAACGCACAGGCAGACGGACACCAAGTAAAAGAGCTGAGAAGATAAAAAGAAATACGGAAGAGCTGTCACATCAGACGGCCATATTTATTATCATCTACTTGCCCCGAAGTTTCCTTTCAACTTCCAGTGAAATACATATCCTATTTTGCACACCGGGAGTTTTGTAGCTGTGGCATTAGTCCCAGAGGGTCACTGTTATGGTGTGAGTCATGTCTCCCCAAAATGTTTAAATGGAATCCCCAGTTTGTCAGAATGTGGCTGTATTTGGGAAAAGGGCCTTGAAAATAGAGATCAAGATGAAATGAGGTCACTGGGGTAAGCCCTCATGCAACATGACTGGGGTCCTTATTAAAGAGGAGATTAAGGCACAGACACACAGAGGATGACCATGTGAGGACACAAGCGGAAGACAGTTGTCTACAAGCCAAGGAGAGGAGCCTCAGAGGAAACCAACCCTGCCTGTACTTTGATCTCAGACTTCCAGCCTCCAGGACTGTACAGAATAACTTTCTCTGGCTAAGCTGCCCAGTCTGTGGCCTTTTGCTATGGCCACTTGAGCTGACCAATACAGAGACCTCCACCCATCTCCTTTGATAAGAGTTGAGGAATACAAACACCTTCCACGAAACATGGCCTCCACCCAACACAAAGAACGAGGACAGGCCCCTTGCCTTGGCCCTTGACCCAGCCTTACCTCAGGGTGTTCCCACAGGCCAAGAACAACCGTGACCTTCCCTGGGGGCTCTCACACACTGGCTCCCTCTTCTCCTGGAGGTCTGGCTCAGAGCTCTTTCTCAGTGTCAGCCACGTGGAAGGCTCCTTCTCACTCCTCAAATCTCAGCTTAGCTTTCACTTCTGTCTTTGACCACCCCATGTAAAGTCACCCTCCCTCCCATGGCTGTGTTTCATTCTCTCAGTGGATCCAGTCATGAGCCAACTGTATCTTGGTGTTTATTTATTTGTTTACTCACATGTTTCCTGCTTCCTCCCATAAGAATACAAGCTCTATGAGGGGAAAGACCTTCTCAGCCTTATTCATGGCTTTATGCCAACATCTCTGTCCACTTGAGTGGCTATAATAGAATAACATAGACTGGGTAGCTGATAAACAACAGACCTTGATTGCTCACAGTTCTGGAGGCTGGGAAGTCCAAGATCAAGGTGGTGACAGATTCAGTGCCTGATGGGGACTGACTTTCTGGTTCAGAGACTGTGCCTTCCCACTATGGCCTCACAGAGAACTCTCTGGGGCCTCTTTTAAAAGGGCACTAATCCCACTCATTAGGGCTCCACTCTCATGACTTAATTATCTCCCAAAGCCCCACCTTCAACTCCCTTCACATGGGGAATTAGGTTTTAACATAAGAATTTTGGGGGGAGGGACACAAACATTCAGTCTATAACAATCTTGGACACAGCTTGACCCATGGAAGATCCTCAAAAACATTCCTGAAATGAATGATTAAATAAGCAGGGAATGATTGGAGGAAGGTGAAAAAATAGTCAACCAAGAAGAAAATAACCCTCGCTCTTAACCACTTCGGTACGAGCGTCAACTATAGTTGACAGCCACAGATGAACGGCACAGCCGAGCATCGACTATAGCCAACAGCCGTGATATGAAGGCGCACAGCTGAGCGCCGACTTTAGTCGACAGCCAAAAGCTTTTACTTTTACAGCTTTTATCTCTGCAGTTGCAGTGTGTACATTCAGCTGATAAGTTACTATGAATCTGTGACCTTCTAACAAGTCCTTAGTAGGAGTTATTATAGTTATTTTCCTAAAGCTGCCTGTAAAGTAAAACAAGCTTTCAGTGCTTTAAAGCTTTCCTCATCACACAAGAGCAAAACGGATCCGTCGTCAATGCACAGCACACACTATCGTGTGGACTGTGAGTGCCAGCTGTGGGCAAGGTTTCATGGCCGGTGAGCACCGTACCGAAGTGGTTAAACCACAAGGCCAAACATCGCAAAATACAGAAGAGCCACACTTAATGGGAGGATAAGGAGATAATAAACTAAGGATACAGGAGAGAGGAGAGACCCTGTAGTTTTGGAAACTCTGGATGCTCCTCGGTGTCTTGGAAATGTGGACCGCCTTGTATGCTCTTGTTCTCTTTTGATGTATCCTTATTCCATTTTCTCTGGGAAATTTGTGGCCATTAGACAAAGCTAAATGGCAGACAAGAGAGAGGGAAGCGGCCACTGGCGGTCTGCAGCACCAGGAACAAAACTGACGCAGGAGGCAGAGGCGGGCGCTGAAATGCCATGTCTGCACCAACTAGACGTAAGATCTTAAGTCACTTCCTCTCTCCTGCCCTAAAGTGTCCCTTGGTAAAGATGAAGATTTTTGAGGACGAGCATTTTTTAATCTTGGCTGAGATTCACAAATCACCTTGGGTACTTACTAAAACACAGACCTCCATGTCCTGCCCAGACCTACCAAAAAGAGTCTTGAAGGACAGGTTCCAGGGGATCCTTACTGTTAGTAAATGTCCCAGGTGGTTATGATCATTGGGCAGGCTGAGGGAAAACCCTGAGTAAACTAAATGAACTCCTGAAATGTTGAGGTAACTTAAGTGTGACTCATATAAATTGAACTTTCAAAAACAAAATCCAGGTTACATGATCAAATGGAAGTAAATTAGCTAACTTCTAAGCCCCCTCAAAGGAATAAACATTGCATGAGAGCAAGTGTTAATATGCCAGATTCTGTGCAAAATATAACGCAGTGAGCATAGCACCTGGCATGCAGTGGCCGCTCAGTAAATGTTGGGCCCTTCTGGCCTTCCACTTACTTAAGAAAGATTTCCTATATCACAGGACAACTCATATTTACAATGGCAAAATTTCCACTTTCCTACAAAAATACAACTTTACTATAGAACAATGAAAGTAGTCATTGAACACTGAAGGACAATCTATCATATAAGGTGCATTTTTTGACTCAAGATAAATGTCCTGAACTATAGGGCACTACTGGACAATGCACCTGGCATTATCCTCCTAAGGACTGGAGACAGCGACCAGGAGGGTGTCCACCGGGGAGCTGAATGCATACGGGAAATGCGAGTGATACCTGCTATACACATTAGGGAACAAGGCACAGGTCGCACTGGAGGGGCTTTTAGGGATGAAGGTGACAGACTATTTCTGATGATTTTTGTCACCTCACCTTCCACATCCTTGAAAAGAGCATATTAAAGGCGATTGCTTTCTCATCTCCCCAGTAAAAAACTTTGCATTTCTTTCCGTATAGGTCCCTGATTTCCCAGATCTCCAGCCTGAAGCCCGTCAGTCTTAGACTTAGCCTGAAATGCTCTTAGCAGTAAGAAGATCCCTTCGTTTGCAGATAGTTCAAGGCGGCCTGTCCTCCCCACCCCACTTCACACACACTCAACAGATCAGTAGCAAGCAGACACACGGAGCCTCCTTCCCGAATCCTACCATGTCATAGAGGAAGTGAGTGAACCAGTACGTCCTGTGGCCAAGGCCACTTATGTGCTGCAGCCTTTTGGCTCCGGTGACCCTGTCCCTCACCACGGAGCTGCCAATCGCTGCAGACAGGATGGAGAATCCCAGCACAATGCAGAGGGCGACACCACACTGGCGGATGCTCTCCAGGCTGTAGGCAGAACAGAACAGGCCGTCGGGGTTACATGGAGAACACCAGTCTTCTTTCTGTCATTAACAATCAGTGATGATGACAGCAGTAAAAACAACTAATTAAAAACACATGATCGGCCAGGCATGCTGGCTAAGGGTATGGATCTGCTCATTAATCCCCTCAACCACCTCTGAGACAGGGCTGTAGTTCTCCGTTTATAGAAGACATAACTGAGCAGCGCAAGTTGAGGAGCATTTAAGAGTTTGCTGGTGTCAAAGTCTGCTCTTGACCGTGAAGCCGCCTCCCAGTGAA
Source organism: Cheirogaleus medius (assembly GCA_008086735.1). Classification (NCBI taxonomy): domain Eukaryota; kingdom Metazoa; phylum Chordata; class Mammalia; order Primates; family Cheirogaleidae; genus Cheirogaleus; species Cheirogaleus medius. Next base: position 6,371,309 of record VBSM01002217.1, read on the forward strand.
GATGAGGGACATCCCCAGAGCGGCACCCACGGTCAGCCGTGACCTTTGCCCACTCTGGGACTGCTTTGCCCACTCTGGGACTGCTTTGCTCAACAGAACACCTGCCAGGGAGGGGCCTTCGCCACAGGTCCTCACTTCACTGGACCATTTCTAAATTTAGTCACTCGAAATACCAAAAAGCTTTTGCAATAGATCGGGGTGTTTTTGTAATAACATACACTGTACGCTTTCTGGTTATTTTTTTAATCCAGAGCACTATCCCAACATCCTTCCCTCCAGTCAACTGCCACCTCTCTCTGCTCGCTCTTCAGGAATAGTCAGGCCACACGTGGTCTTACAGGAAGTTGACATGATGAAATTTCTCACCACAAACCATCGCCGAGCCGTGCGTTCGTTCCACCAGGACTCATTTTATAACAGATGTCAACCTGCCTACTCCTGGCACCCTGGGCAGGTATCAGAGACTATTCAAGCCAGCACCCCCCAAATCAGCATGTGACTGTGAGGACAAGCTGCAACATGCTTCCTGCTGGCTTAGCTACTTGAGGAGAGAATGCCCATTAAGCAGATTTGCATTCTCCAGCTCAATTTGGTAGGTCATAAAAAGCACATAAATAAGGCTTACTTTTATAATTAACTTTTAATTAAAAGTTTGTCAACCATATAATAGAGAAGGGAGATGAGTGGGAAAGAAAAACAGAAGACAGGCAGAAGCGTGCTACCCCTTATCAAGACAATGAGAGCTGGCGCGTAACTCCGTACCCAGAGAACACTGGCCTCATCACCACTGTGACTCCCTCCGGACCATAAGGAAAAGGTTGCATGAGAAATGTTCAAGGAGGCTTTACTATGTTTACCTATATGTATGCTACGTTTATGATTTTAGCCCAAAAAAGAGGCCTGAAAGATGTGCAGGCCCATAGGATTCCAAAAAATCCTTCCCTTAGGACAATTTTTGCTTAGAAGTACAGCTTATCTTTTTCAAGCTCAGTAAACATACTTCCTCTTTTAATATCTTTTAATACTCACTTTTCTCACACTTTGTAAAAAAACACCCAAGCCCTGTGTCACTAACTATATATGCCAACATCTCTTGGGGCAAATGTCAAAGAGAGATCAAATCACCCCTAAGGTGACCCAAAGACTTTCTTCCATAGTTAGGGTCACACCTCCCACCCCCAGCACTCTATCAACTCACATCTTGTCCTCGTTCAGCAAGGCCCCTCCATACGGGTGGCTATACAGCGTTATTCCTGTGAACGACAAGTTGAAAGGTGAGCCTCAAGCCTGCTCCTGCCCATCTCCAAGCCACACAGGCCCCTCCCTGTGCCCAAAAGATACCTCCTGTTGCTCTGCCCAGTACGGTCCATGAGCAGCAAAGAATAGCAAATTTCACTGGCAAGTCAGCAGGTGGGTGCCAGGATTTTTGTCATTGCTGCTGTTGTCAAACATAACCAGCACGTATTGTCCATGCCTTATATGACAGGCACCGTGCTTATGGGTTATCACATTTTATTGTCTACTCCTTCAAAGTATCCCAATGGCCTAAGTATTATATTATCCATATGTTTGCAGTGAGGAAACAGATTCAGGCTAAGTATTACAATATGCAAAGGAGATTATTTGATAGAAACCATGTCAATATTCAAGAATTCACCTGTAGATCAAGTCAGGTTTAGAGAGATAGAAAACTGGACCATCTCATTGAACCAATTTTGCTTTTGGAGATGTTTGTTTTCTTGGCTTGTGCATTAATGCAATGTCAGCAGCTGATATGGGGAAAGTGCCATCAAATGATCAATTAAGAGGGTTTTATTATGAAGGCTGTTCATAATATCACACAGTGTGAGATCCCTTCCCCAGAAAGTTTCAGTCAATATTTCATCAAGAAGAATGGTAAATGAAACTGGTTTGTGTTTCATCCTAAAGACATTATGGACTGTGAGAATGATCAGTTTTCCTTTTCTCATTTGGTTGTTAGAAATGTGTGGAGCCCAGCATGTGGCTTGTGTGTCTACCCTTGCCCATTGCATGTTGCCACTCCTGGGCTTCTCTTCTTCTTTTGGCTCACTTTTAATTTATCCTGTCATCTGTATTTTGCATTCCCTTATGAGAGCACATTAAAGACTTAGTAAGACACCACGGGGTACAACTAAGCATAAATAAGTTAAAAGGCACAGAACTGGAAAAGACGACAGTATTGCAAAATCCCAACAGTGTTGCCACCCTGCATATGAACTCAATATTGTCCTGATATTCCGGTCCAGGCTCTCACCACGTAGGCCTGATGCCTGCTGTGTCATTTCCTAGGTCCTGGATTTACACAGTCATCATGAACTGAATTGTGTGGTCTTGACCCCCTGCCTGTCTGGAACAACAGTGCCCACCAGTCTTTCACCTACCTTTCTTTCTCTTACTGAGCTCAACTTCCAGCCCCAGTCTTCCTAGTGTCTGCCAGACCTCATCCTTCCTAGCTAAGGTTTGACTTGCAGGCAGTGTCTCACTGGAGGAGCAGCTCAGTATTACCAACCCTATCAGGTGGGCGTGCAAAAGCTAACTGAAATTAGACTGTGTAAGCATAAGATCTTGCCAAAGTGTGGCAAGTGCCCCACTGCGTGCTGTAGATGGTGGGAGTATAGCTGCAATGTTGTGTTGCAACTATGAGCAATGAGCTCTTCCAGGCTCTGGGTATGAATGAGAACAATCTAGATATTATATACTTTGAGGAACACAAGAAAATATTGGAATTGTTTAATCTGAAAATACACACACACACACACCTGGGGTGAGAGGGAGTATGAAAATGTCTTTAGATAGATAGAGAATTGTCATGTATCGAAGGAAATAGACTTGGTTTATAATGTTTTGGAGGGAAAAGTTGGTCCAAGCAGCCAGCTTCAAAGATTATAATAAAGCATATGTTTAGAGGGTTGGACCTTTGAGTCAGCCCAACCTCTTGAGGGGAGAGAGGGCTGGAGATTGAGTTTGATCATGTGGTCAATGCTTTACACAGTCATGCTTATTAATCAAACCCCAATAAAACTCAGGAAACTGGGGCTTAGACTGGGTCTTCCAGTCAGTGAACACATGGATGTGCTGGGAGACTGATGTGCCCGGATTCCACAAGAAGAGGGGACAGAAGCTCTACAGTATTCCTCGATGTCACTTTATGTGTCTTTTCATCTGGCTGACCCTCCTGATTTGCATCCTTTATAATAAAACTTTAATTGTAAATATAGTGTTTTTCTGAATTCTGCAAGTCATTCTAGCAAATTATCAAACCTAATGGAGACATAGCTGATGTTTGAAGTATGGACAATCTTATTGAGGACTGTGCCCTTTGACAGTGCCAGAACCAAATTGCCTCACACCAGGTTGGAGGTGAAATAGGACACACTCCACAGCTGAATTCTCCCCATGCAGCAACAGGTAGCAAGGCAGGCATGTCCGGAAGTCTCCCTTCAGCTCTCTTCTCCCCACATCCTCACATTCCCCTTGGGTCTTCTTGAGTATTCTTTGACTATCACAGACATATCCCACATGTCTCCCCCCATGCTTTGTGTTAAATCCAAGAAAAAGATCCCATCATCAGCCTACAGATGTTCTCCTTCAGTTTTCCCACGTGGATTCCCCCATCATCCTCCCAGGCACCCAGACTCAAAAACCAAGCCCTCCGATCTCCCTGCTCTTCTTCACCCACACATCCAAGAAACTGCACCTCGCCCTCCTCCCCACAGTGCCAGGTCCCACTCACTAAAACCTGCACCTCTGCCTGGATACTCCTAACGTGTATCCCCTCTCAGCTTGCTTCCCCTCAAGCTCATCAGTCCCCCCTAGAAGCCCTAGATAACTTCCAGAAAGAAATGGAAAGAAAAATATAGAGTCCATATTCTTTACCCCAACACTGCTGCCCATTAAAATCAAGTCCAAAACTCATAGTATCCTCACATTATCCTATTCTGTTCTCATGTGAAAAAACTGGATTGCTACCATTTTCCCAAACTCTGTAACTGCAGGCAAGTTTCATCACTTCCTTATACTGCCTTGCCCAGCCCCACCCACACCCACTCCCATCTCACATCTGTCTGATGAATTAAATTTCCTTTTTCTAAATTATTATTGCTCTTGCTTTGTTTTGTTTTGTTTCCAGCTTAATTGAGGTATAATTGGCAAGTAAACATTGTATATATTTAAAGTATACAATGTGACGTTTGGAAAAATGTATGCATTGTGAAATGATTACCACAATCAAGCTAATTAGCATATCCATCACCTCTTATACACTGCTGGTGGGAATATAAATGGTACAGCTGTGATGAAAAACAGCGTAAAGGTGCCTCAAAAAATTAAAAATAGACCTACTATATGCTCCAGCAATCCCATTTACTGGTATATATTCAAAGGAAATAAAATTAATATCTTGAAGAGATATCTGCATTCCCATATTCATTGCAGCATAATTCACAATCGCCAAGATATGGAAACAACCTAATTGCCCATTGATAAATAAATGGATACAGAAAATGTGGGATATACAGATAGACAGATGATAGATATATACACACAATGGGATATTATTCAGCTCTTTTAAAAAGAAGAAAAGCCTGCCTTTGCAACAAGGCTGAAACTGCAGGACATTATGTTGGGAAAATAAGCCAGACACAGAAAGACACACTGCATGGTCTCTCTTATATGTGGAATCTACAAAAAGTCAAACTCACAGAAACAGAGTGGAGGGCGGCTACCGGGGCCAGGTGAAGGAAGCAGTGGGGTAATGCTGGTCAGAGGTATAAGGTGAATAAGTTCTGGAGACTTAATGGACAACACATCAATGATAGTTAATAATTATATTTTTCACACTTGAAATTTGCTAAGAGATCAGATCTTAAGTATCCTCACTATGCACAGAAAAAGATGAATTAAATGTGCAGGAGATCGGAGGTGGGTAAATAGGAAGAGAGGGCAGATCTCAGACTGAGTCCTTACTGACCTGCGAGCAGAGAGAAGGGTCTAGTATGCAAAAACACACAAAAATCAGCCTGTGGCTGTGTGCTGTATGCCATTTAGAACACCAGGCTGTTTGCATAAGTTCTGATTGAGCAACTCAGTCACATCTGTGTGATTGTGCCCATCTACAAGAGCAGCACCTGAAGGGCTGGTGTTTCATAAACCTTCCCAGAGCCTGACACCCGTGACACAGCTGAGAGCCAGACCTTGGGCTGCAGCCGCCAACAGCCCATTTTCCCCCAGCATGTCACAGAGCTCTCTTCAGCACACGCACCTGGGTTTCCAAAGACTACAGCCACACAGTGGGAAGGAGACAGGGCTGGAGGCCGGAGGCCTCTGCTCTGCTCATTCCGCAGTACAAGGCTGCAAAAAAAGCTGCTGTTTCTATGGAGAGTTAAATAATAAAATGTTAAACTACCAAGGTTGGATCTTTATTTGATCAGGTTGCATAAATATCTTTTCTTACTTTAAACCATGACAGTCATTGCTGAAAGATTAAAAACAGTGCTCTCATATTTGCTTTCTGCGCCCGCATTCATCTGGTATGAATTTATTGCCCTTCATTTTAGCATATTTCCTGGATTTGTGTCATTCTGTTAGGGTTTTAATCTAGGAGGCAAGAGTACATCTGGTCTCCCATCTCACTGGTGAAATGATTGACTGCTTCTGTGGTTAGTAATTCCCCGACGTGCCAGACCCTATTCTGGATGTTTTCATAATACATTTTCTCATTCAGTAATCTGATGGTGAAATTCCATGTTAAAGAAACTAGTATACTGTGCATGTATTTCTTTGTAAATCGGCTTGCAGCATTTTAGAATTGCAGATTCTTACAGGAAAAAGGAACCCCATGAAATGGTCTATTGTGGACACACCCTTGTGTTCCAGAAGCAGAAACAGCAGCAGAGGAATGTGCTGCTTTTTCCAGAACCTGCTGTGAACACAGGCAGAACCCACGTGTCTGGAGCCCCAGGTCTGTGCCTGTCTCATCAAATCACCTATTGACACGCAGGGCACTGAAAATCTTGCCTCTATGCTAAGAGCCACAAGGTGTGCCAACAACATGTATAACATGTAAATGAAACCTCAACAATTGCAGAAAAGAGCTGCTGACATAGTTCATATATTTCTGTAATAAGCTTTAGGAGAGAGCTGTCAATGGCAGCCATCCTACCCTCTCTTCCCGTCCTTTTGTGCTTAGGTATCATCCTCCCTGGGATCTGCCTCCACCTCTTAGAAGGATGAGGCCACAGGTGCAAATACCTGAACCCCACAAACCACAGTGGCTGTCCCTCCCTTCCTGGGGCCCTCACTCATAAATAATTCAGAGGGATCACAGCTTTTCATTTGGTGCTGGCTTCAAAGCCCTATAATTATTTACATATTTTTCACAGAGTAAATATTTAAATACAATATATTGAAGAACACGCAAGCATGCTCTGTGGTTCTTCTTCTAGCGCCCTCCAGGGGATTATCGTGACCCTGGAACGCACCCTTCCTGCTCAGGGCTCAATGCTCCAGGAAGATTCCTAAGCACTTTTAAAGGCCACCACGGAACTAAATCTCACTGCACAGCCATTCCCACATTTTCACCATGAAATTAAGAAATTCTCTCTGGAAGTTAAGATACGGAGAAGTAGAGCACCTAGACCACAGTGTTTAGGAAGGAAAGGTCATCACATAAGTAGGCAGACCCCGGGCCTGCTGTCAGAGCCGCGTTAAATCTCGTCCCCCTCCATGGGCATTTGCCGCCAGCTTTTGCAGAAGTCAAACAACATCTTGACTTTATTCTAAGTTTGATGGTGTAAATCTGGGCAGTGGACATTAATTGAGTTTCACCAAGGGTCAAATAGAGATTTGATTCCTTTCTTCACAGGCCTGAGAATTCTTTCACAAGTATCTCTTCCATGCCCACTATGTGGCAACATGATAATTGGGAGGGACAAGCAGGCCCTCCCTTGAGAAGTTCACCATCCAGGGCGACTACAGCCCACTCATGGGACTAGGTACCCTGTGAGGTACCCAGGAGGGTTATGTGGAGCAGGGTGGGGAGGAAGTCGGGAGCTTTACAGGGGAAGGGCCAATTGCAGTGATGCACATGAAACCCTAGCTGGTGTGCAAGGAAGCACGATCTGGTAGGGCCGTCCTCAAACCCTCAAACTGCAGAGGCAAGGTTGACAGGAGCCTGGTCACCTGGGACTGCATGCAGTAGGTGTGCACAGGTGGCCCCCCATACAGTTTTTTTGGTTTGCAAACACTGGTGAGCTTTTCATTTTTATATACGTAATTTAGCTTATCACTACACTAGATGTTTTCAGAATCATAGTTATCTATAAGCAGCTCTGAACAATTAAACTTCTGTAAATGTCAAGCTAATATTTCTTGAAATTGGTGCTGAGATTTTATTTGAATTTTGCAAAAAGGGAGAGGGACTTAAGTCATTTAAATAAATGATGTACAAGTATTTTCTGAAAAATAGAAGAGGTAATGCATGGAGAATGAATGAAGAAGACACAGGTGGAAGCTCACTCTCTTCCCCAAGAGTCTCTGGGTTCACCGAGACCCCTGAGCAAGAAGCAGCAGGGAGGAGAAATTACACCCACATGGCCCACTCTCACTCACTCTACAGCAGCCTCTTGTTCTTGAAAATAGACAAACTTTGGAAACCAGAGCTCCTTTCGCAGATCCAAGGGGAGAGAGGGGAGCTTATGAGCTGTCTCACAGAGTGGAATCTTGTCAGATGTGCAGCTGAGGGACTGGAGGGGTGCAGGTAAGGAAAGCAAGGCAGAGGGGCATTCCAGTGACTTATCTGAAGTCCAGCATAATTGGTAGCAGAGTGAGAACTACAACCCTGATTTTCTGGATCCTGGTTTAATCCATTTCCTGTGAGACTAAGAAAATCAGTTATAGTCTTTGATATCCTCGCTGTAAAAACCCACATTATTGAAATGGACAATCTCTGTAATTGCATTGTTATTGCCATTGTATTATGTGCACTCAGCACTCTATTTAGGTAACAATTGTATTGTGATAGAATCCTGAAGTTGATAAGATGTCCGGACTCTCAAAGAGAGGGGCCATGGTTTCAACACCACAACTGAGTAGAAGAAGGAGCTCACCCATTTCTTTCTGGCATCACTTCACAAGTTTTCAGAAATGATGTTTCAATATGTATATTTTGAATACATTTGGATAATTTTCTTTGTTTGATTATTCTTAACATTTATATTCTGGCTTTTCCTTCAAAGAATTGGCCCACAGCAATGTATAAAATGTATAAAATTAGTTTTCTCATTCAGTATTCTCATTATGGCTACATCTGTTATGGTTTCCAGACTCTGTATATCTGCCATTTGTAAAAATGCACATCTGTGCTTTTGTCCAATATCTATTATGATAGCAAGATACTTAGAATGTCTCCAATTCAAGTAGTCACTTTCGGGTTCATTACTCCTATAAAATGTATATCTTTGGAAGTATTAATGTCCAGATGTCTGTAAGTATCTACATCAAAAGAAAAGACTTGTCTTAACATCAGTGTATGAGGATAAGTTGGTATTCTTTAATTAATTCACTATGAGATGCAGTGATATATGAACAGGTAAAAAAAATTAATTCAATCTGACAGAGTATTAAAAGAGATATATGAACCATTCTGACTAAAATGCATTTTGATGGCTCTTTCTCTCTTCCTCCTCTTAATATCTCCCAAAAATAGTAGAATTTACCCAACCTAAATAACATAAAAAAATAAATTAAAAACAAAATAATATTAAGGAATGGGACCTATGGGAAAATAACAAAAAAGATAAAAGTCTTATTACTAGATCTTAGAAGACGAAAAGAGAGAGAATGAATGAGACCAAAAAAGTATTCAAAGATATAATGGCTGAAACCTTTCAAAATTTGGTAAAAGATATAAACCTAAAAATCCAAGAGCTAAGTGAATCTCAAATGGGATATAACCAAAGAAATCAACACAAAGACACATCATAATTAAATTTCTGAAAATTAAAGTACACACAAAACAATCTTGAAAGCAGTCATAGAGAAGGGAACACCAACTGGAATAACAATGGATTTCTCATTTGAAACCATGGAGATGAGAAGGAGGTAGCACATTTTTCAAGGGCTGAACTTTTCTCTGTCAACCATCAATTCTACACTCAGTGAAACTATCCTTAAGGAATCAAGGGGAAATACGGATGCTATCAGTTGAAAACAAGTAAGTGCATTTGTCATTAGAAAGCCTACTCTTAAAAAATAGCAATAGCAAGTTCTTTGAACAGAAAGGAAATCATAACAAAAGAAGGATTAGAACTTCCAAAAGGAAAGAACATCAGGATGTGTTAAAAACAGGAGTAAATATAATAGACTATCCTTCATATCATGGATTTTACCCAACATAACATTTTTAAGTGATTTAAGTAAGAATTACAACACCATCTGATGTAGTACTCAACTTATAAACAAATACTTAAGACACTAATAATTTAAAAGTGGAGAAGATAAAAGGACCCCAATTGAAGTAGGGTTTCCATACTTCACTCGAAGTCATAAATGACAGTATCAGTAAACTGTGATAAGTTGCACATGCATATTGTAATGCCCAGAACAAAAACTAAGAAAACTGTATGAAGGGATATACTCAAAAACACTATAAAGAAATCAAGATGGAATCCTAAAATAATATGGGCAAGTAATTCATAGGAAGGCAAGAAAAGAGAAACAGATGAAACAGAAAACAAAGAATAGAGTGTCATACTTAAACCCCAACATATTAATAATTATCTCAAATGTAAATGGTCTCAGTACACCAATTAAAATGTAGAGATCGGTAGTAGATTAAAAAATATGACCCATATGCTGTCTACATAAAATTCACTTCAAACAGAATAAGATAGATCCAAAGTTAAAGGATAGAAAAGGTATATCATGTGAACATTAATTAAAACAAAGTACGACAGACTACATTAATATCTGATACAGTAGAATTTACAACTAAAATTACTGGTGACAAGGAAGAATATTACATAATGATAAAAAGATGAATCAACCAGGTATACATGACTATGGCAAATGTTTACACACATTTGATGTGTACGTCAGAGCTTGAAAATACATGAAGCAAAAACTGATAAAGCATAAAGGAGAAATAGACACATCCACAATTTGGAGACCTCAATACCCAACCCTCAGCAAATGACAGAACCACTAGATAGAAAATCAGTGAAGATACAGAAGAACTGAAACACACAATTGACCAACAGGATCTAACTGACATATGTGGAACACTCCCACCAACAAGATCTGAATCTATTCTTTTTAATCACTCATAGGAGCTTCACCAAAACAGACAGTATCCTGATGTATAAAATAAACCTCAACTGATTTAAAATAATTGAAATCATGCATAGTATGGTCACTGACCATAATGAATCGAACTAGAAATCAGTAACAAGAAAGCCACAGGAAAATCTTAAAAACCTAGAATTGACACATCACACCTCTAAATAATCTCTGGGTCAAAAACAAGGTCTCAAAGGAAACTACAAAAAAATTCAGAGGCCAGTCTTATTTGTATTCCCTTGAAAGTAGTGTGTTTTGACTCCTAGCTTTGTTTCTTTATCCTTGAACTTTAGAAAACTCAACAAATTTGTGTATCAGTCATTGCTATTTCTACAAAATCCAATTCAGAAATGTGGCTTGAATCATGGCAAACTATTCCAATCCATTGAACTAGAAGTTGATTTGTTTTGTGTTTGATACAAGTTTTCTTCTTACATCATTCCTTGTTACTTTAATTATTATTCATCCACCTTCTTTCTCTACCTAATTCCTTTAGCTCAGGGTTCCTCAAACTTTTTAAACAGGGGGCCAGTTCACTGTCCCTGAGACTGTTGGAGGGCCAGACTATAGTTTTAAAAAAACTATGAACAAATTCCTATGCACACTGCACATATCTTATTTTGAAGTAAAAAAACAAACGGACAAAAACACCCGCATGTGGCCCGCAGGCCGTAGTTTGAGGACGCCTACTTAGCTCTTCCCCTCTGGTCAGCTTTATTGTGTCACAGTTTTCCTCTGTGATCTTAGAGGATTATGTCATGTCTTTTCCCCTCTAAATCAATAATTATGAGTGAAGGAGAGAGGTTTGCAATCAATGTTATTCCCTGCATCCAATGAAAATTCATATTGCTACCTGCATTTTAGCTAGCTCCTTTTGTGTCTCACTCTGCAGCTCCACCTGGCATTTTTTTCTCACCTTCCACTTGTTTCATAGAGTTTGCACATTTTCCTGTATTTATGTGGATATAAACTCATCATGAGGTGTTTCCCATGGAAACACCCTCTCCACGCATGTGACCTTCTCCTCTCTGAGGTTGGGGCATTAGTCTCTGTTCCATGCTGGGTTTGACAGCTGGCTTTGCTATTCTTTCCTTTCTTGTTTCTCCTTGGTTCCAGCAAGAGCAAGCTAGTCCTGAGGGTTTTCGGAGCTCAGCGTCCTACCATATTAGGGTTCCCCTTTACCTTCACTTGGGTGCTGCTGGGTCTCTTCTCTCAAAACACCCCCAAAACTCTCTAGAGCATATTAAAGGTCATGGATGCCAGCTAATTTCCAATATCCAAAGGCTGTTCATTCAGTAGCTCTATTATACAGCTCATGGATTATCTCCTGTTCTCATGTTCATGTTCTCTCATTACAGTTTGGGGATTTATTCCTAGAATGTTCTGTATTTCATCAAAAGTAAAGCAGGAAAACGACCATGCATGCCATTTCTTGCTCCAGGGTTCATTTTACTTCTGCCCTATCATCCTAGCATGCATCCTGCACAGCCCTCCTTTTTGCTCGTTGGCACTTGCAGCATCCTAAGGAGTTGCAGTTTTCCAGGGCATTCAGAAAGAGAAGTACTGATGAGGAGAAAGGAGAAGAGAGAAGGAAGAGTGCTTTCTGGTTCCAGGTTCTGGTTCCAGAATAGTCCTCCCTTGGCCCCCAGCAGCCAGGTGTTTGTCAGGTTCCTAACAGTGAGAAGGTGAGTGTGGACATCTCTACCCTGACTCTTAACTTACACTTTTGTCTGTTTTTCCCCTTCAGTGATCAAACTGTGAATCAGTTGTGTTTCTTAGTTTAACCCAGTGGATCTTAAACTTGGCTGCAATTAGAATCATCTGAGGACAATAAAAACTCCTGCTATTTAAAACTTACCCCAAACCAATGAAACCAGAATCTCTTTGGGTTGGTAACATAACTCTCAGGTGACTTCAATGTACACATGGTTTGAGCACCATGGATCTAGCCTGTTGGTGACACTGCTGCGGTTAATTCGTCTCATGTGGTGGCATTGCATTGCTCGTATTCTGAGGTTTAGATGCGATTTGGATGATGAGCTGAAGTTTATCTCTGAATATTTCCAACTGCTACCACCGCCACCACTACCCTCAATAAAATGAAATAATAAAATAGGATAGAATAAAATAGAAATGTCCTATCCTCTTTTATTCTCTTTCTCCTTAGAGGAAGCTACCTACTTATCTACTTAGGCACTATTCTGTTTAATCTGTTTTTACTTATTCCTTTAGTCCTATTAAAACAAATTTCCTCTTAGGTTTTTTCTTTTATATCTCTATTTAATATTTCAATTTAATAGTATTATGCCAACTTAGAAAGTCATAATAATGAAAGCAGCAAGTATTTATTTTACTGCATATTTATCTTTATTATAGAATATAATTATAGTAATGAAATGTACTATAGTAACCCTATAATAATGATGTAAAAGCTCATTCATTTAAATGACACATTTATTGAATACCTCCTAGGGATGAAGACTTTAGAAAACACAAATACCAGTAGTGTAAACACCTTTCATGAGGTGTTTACATTCTTATTACCAAAGACAGAGATGTAACCAAATAACGATATGCAAAGTATTAACTAATTTAATGACTATCTTAGTTTGTTTTCTGTTGCTATAACAGACTACCTGAGACTGGGTAATTAATAAAGAAAAGAAATTTATTTCTCACAGTTCTGGAGTCTGGGAAGTCCATGGTTCCAGTAGTAACTAACCCACTCATGAGATGACAGTATTCACTCATTCATGAGGGTGGAGCCCCCACAACACAATCACCTCCCAAGGGCCCCACTTCCCAACAATGTTACAGTGGGGACCAACTTCCCAATACGTGAACTTCTAAGGGAAACATTTAAACCATAGCAATGACCTAATATAGTGCCTGGAAAATATCTTTCATAAGATGAATGCTTGCTAAAAATAAATAAATGGATGAATTTTAGAAGTTAATGTCTGTGGGAAGAGAGAGAAGAAGCCACTAACTCATCCTGCAAAGATGACAAGGATTTCAATGGAGGCAACATTTGAGCTGGGCCTTGAAAGTTCTGCAGGGTGAGGAAGGCAGTCTGGACCGAGGCACTGTGGCCACAAGGGCCCATAGCCACGGCAGGCAGGCCAGCAGCGTAAAGGCTGGTCACACCCGGGGAAAGGCAAGGGAGCATAGAGCAGTGAGGCTGAAAAGACAAGTGAACAGCATCACGTGCATGCCAACTTACAAGTGCGAACTTCATTGTGAACACATATGTGAGACATTAGAAGTCCTGACTGTTGGGCAAGAAGGACAATTTTAACATTTTAGAAACACTTTTCACAGAGAAATGTCAACACCTGATTGTCTATTTATTGCTGAATCAATATAAGTGGAGTTTTGACAAAAATGCTTTCAGAAGAGAGCAACCAGAATGGAAAGCTGCTCAGACACGCAGCCTATGATCAAAGGGTTATGTCAGGTGATCTAGGATTGGATTGGTTTTTTGGTTCTATTTTTGTTTTTCCATTATTTCACCCTAAAGGTATGACAAACAGTTGGGCATTGCAGGGGGAACCTAAAAGAAACTCAGTGAGCAAGCCATGTATTAATAAATATGAGGAGGAGAAACATTCCAGGCAATGGGAACTGTGATTTGAGGTGGGAGAACACATAACACATTTGGGAGTCAGCAAGGAGTCTGGTGTGGCTAGAATCGAACTTTCAGCAGGGTGGCAGGGGACTGCTTTGAGATGAGGCTGCAGAGGCTGCTGGCCCAGACCAGGGAGGGCCTGTGGGTCACAGGTAGGAATTTCATTTTATTATAAGAGATATGAGAAGCTGTAGAGGGTGGCTTGAACTGACGACACATTCCGTGGGTGAACATGGACACTTGTGGAGAGACGAGACTGTCAAGGCAGGAAGTTAGGGTGGCCACAGGGAGCCACAAAACAAGCTGGTGCAGAAGTCCAGGTAAGAGCGGGTGGCACTGTGAGCTAGATGAGAGTAGTAAAGTACTGAAGTACTAAAGCACATTTGAGATTTCAAGGGCAGAAGGGATAAGATTTGCTGAGTGACCATGGGAGGAGCAGGAGGAGCACAGCCCATATTAGGAATTTGGCTTCAACTGACTGTTAAGTTCCCTTGAGTTGCTGAAAAATATTAGGTGACATTGCATGTGACTAAGTTGCTGACATGAGCATAAAAGAGGCAATAAAGCCTCTGATATAAAAATATATTCCGTGTTTCACTCATCATCCTCCCAAATCCATGCCTTTCCCCAGGCTCTAGGCTGCACCTGCAAAAATCTTCCTCCTGTCACCCAAGGAAGTCTTGGCACCTTTTGCAGTCACTGAGCAGGAAGTCACTTGGTAAACCACATCTATTTGGTTTATGCTAGCCTTCCAATACTTCAGAAACTGAGTCCATTTGAATAGGTTATAATATTCAAATTTACATTGAGTTTTATGCTTGAAATTAAGATCTCTGACAAGCTGCAAGTTCAATGGGCTGAGCAAAGGGGCCAGCCTGGGTTCTAGTGAGCCAGCCCCTTAACAAGTGGCCTGCATCAGGGTTCAGAAAGGTCCTTTTCCTTTAAGATGGGAATGTCTACATCTGCCAAGACCCCACCACGAGACCACTGTGATGAGAATCACGCTGTGTGTCTGTGTAACGCAGTGATCCATGCATCCAGCTACTGACGGAATGGCCCCTGAGCCTGGTGCTTTGTGCTGGGGACAAAACAGTGAGCAAGACACAGCCTCTGCTCTCACGGGGTTTACACAAGTTCCACAGCAGGGCAGGCTTTTATTTCATTACAGTTTTTCAGCTAATAGTTCCACCTCTGTCCATTTCCCACATGGAAAAGAAAACATCAAGGAATATGATAAAATATTTTTGTTCACAGCCCTGCTTATGTGAGTTATTTATCAATATTTTGACAATAACTCACAACACACCGTCATGTGGTGCTGTGTGGTGCATGTTCCAAGTTTATTGCACAAGCCTTCCGTTCCCATGATGACTACATAAACATGTCAAATTGGAATTGAAATTATGACATAAATAAAATGCCTGTGAAGAAATTTCTGATGACTGAGAATAAAGGTATTTTTCAAGTCAACTATGTAACAAACCAGTGCCCACTCCGCTGAGTAGATGTTGCTGAGATGAGCGTCACCAGGAACATGTGTGGTAACCTGGAAACAGCTCACACAGGACCCCGGGGACTGGTGTCTGCATCCGGTGTCCCTGGCAGTGATCTATCACACAGTGGTTGGAGCCAATACAAGATGTGGGATTATCGTTCATAACAGGAGCCAAATTTAAGTCTTACATGTTTAATCGAAGTTTATATGAATTAAAATATATTTTAGCAGTAGCATCATTCTGTCATTTAGAAGAGAAAATCCCAGTTGTGGTGATTAACAGTTTTCATTTCGTCAGCCCACATGCTTGTGCCTCATGTATTTCCGATTCTGCTTCATCCTTCTCAAATTTAAGGTATAAACCCAGCCATGCCAGTGCCCTCTTTAGAACCCTTCGTAATCCCCTGCCTTTATGAAGTCTCTGTCTCTGTGGCTGAGGATGAGGTTCTGCCCACCCCTCTAGCTCTCGTTTCAATTCCCTGCCGGGACCACCTGGCCCACACCCCAGATGCTTAGAGATGCACGTATTACACTCAGGGACCATGCCGTCCTGCATGTGTTCCTTCCGCCTGAAATTCCCTTCTACACCCTCCACCTTTCTATTCATTCTCTTTTCATTCCCATTCACACAAATTGCCTAAATCACACTGTAGATCTTTGACTTCCAGAGCCCCTACAGACCTATTTTAGTCAGTGTCTTGCTGTTTACTTAATGCTTCCATGGGAGAACAAGAGCCTGAAGCTTCCTACGCTGCCCTTTTGCTGATGTCTGAGCCCCACTTTCTTCATTTGTAATATGGACTTGCATCTCTGAGATGCCTGTGGATGTCAGTTCTAACGTGTGAAAAGCTCTGACGGTGTGAATCACTTCCAAAAGGGCATCTCCACCTGTTCATCTAAAATGAGACCTGGCCAGATGCAGCTACTCTGCTCCCTCCACAAGCACAACCCATTGCCAAGGAGAAGCAGGGGAGATGTGTCACTGCCATTCACTGCCATGTAAAGTTAACCGGCTAAGGACGGGTAGAAAAGGACTCTGCAGGCCGCAATGAGAAACTGCTAAGAACTAGCGGATGACCCTCCTAGAAGACTAATGGGAGCAAAACCAGGAAAGGCATAATTGAGAGGTGGTGGAGAGTGTGACAGCTAACTGCCCTTCAGGACTTTTGTACATGGGAAGCAGATGAAAATGCATCATCCTAATCAGTTTATCAATTAAAGAAGGCAAACAAACTTCTGGTTTCTAATAAGTTTCTCAGACTGCTTTCTACCAGTGTAGTTCGCATTAATTATTATTTCAAATCTCTACATCCTATGTATTTTATAAGGTTTACTTATGCTTATTTGTCAATGGCAAATATTTATTTACCTTCTGCCATGCCTTGAAGAGAGGAGGCATAAAAGGAACAAAGCCTAATTTTTAAAATAAAGCTCAATTTTTAAAATATTTGTTAGTCATATATTTATTTTTCCTTATAAAATACTTTTAAAAAATGATTAAATGGTGTCTCTTTTTTCTGTTTTTCTTTCCTTTTTTGCATTTTATAAAATCTGCTTAGCCCCTCCAAATAAATCTGAGATGTTGCTTGATTTTGCTTCCATTCTGCAGTTGGGGGTTCCTGGAACTCTGTACCCCACAGAAGTGGCCACCTTATAAACGCCGTCAATCAGGTGCGCTGAGTGGGAAAACAGCTCACAAGTGCCACAAATCAATGCCCATTCTTCTAAACAAATGCTGTAACAGCCTCCATTCTCTGCACCTCCACTTCCTATTGAGCTCGTGGGTGATTTCTGCACTCACTTCAGTGTTTCCTCAGACCCTTAATCTCAGCGCCCTTTGCCCTCACCTCTTTTCAGTCACTGGCAGCACGTTTTGTGCCATCTCAAAGTCTGGCCTTCACTCCCTTCGCCAAGTCTTCACCCGCCCCGTCTCCTCCTTCGTCAGCTCTGCACAGCCTGCTCATCACCCACATTGTGACATCTGTGCCGCCCACAAGGCCTGCTGATTGCGTCTGCCTCCCTCTCCAATTCGGAGCCCACGCTAAGACTTTCCAGTTTCTGTCTGTTTCTAGCCCAACAAACATCATCCATTCTCATGTGTGTTCATTCCAAACCACTAGGAACAATCATGGCTGTGTACTGGCTGCGTGCCGACTGCTCCCACTGGAAAAGCACAGTGCTTTCAAATGCGCATCTCCTTGACCTTCGGTCATGCTGCCATGTGTGTCCGCTCTCTAATGTGTTCTCCACATCAGAGATGTGCAGATTTTCTGTGTTTCCCTCGTTATCCACATGCATCTTTGTCCCTTTAGTCTTGGTTCCTTTTTATAGAGATCAAAGCAGGCTGGCATGAAGTTCCACAACTTTCCTCCATAGTTTCATTTTTACTCCTTTTCTATTACAAAAACACCTGGCACCTTTTCCAGATAAATCTTTCCATTCAGGATTTTTTCTCTTGATTCATCAATTTTCCTTTCTTTCTTGAATGTTTAAAACATACCTCTTCATTTCATCAGCCTACCAAACCTTCTATTATTCCTTGTTTCACACACATGCACGTGCATGCACACACACACACTTTCTCTTCTCAATCCTTTTCATAGCCAAAGTTCCATAAAACAGAATTTATCTGTTTAGTCTCCTACATCCTCAAGGCAACCTCTTTCTGCTTCATTCTGCCTATTCTGATTTTCCATTTTTAGAACTCCACTGAACTAGAGGTCACAAGCCACATCTCTGCCTTCTCATTCTTCCTGATGACTCTGGAATATTTCATCATTTTTCCTGCCCTTCTGCTTGAAATTCTACCCTTCCCTGGCTTTTCTGCCAAGATCTTCGTACCTAAAGGGCTGCAGCATCTGTGTCTTCCTCCCTCTGTTCTGCTTGCAACCCTCCTCCTCTGCATCCGAGTCTGACCCATGTAAGATCTCACTTACTGACCCCCTTTATCTATCATTTTGTATTAATAACAAAGTTAGGACTAATTTTACTTATGACTGATTTGAACTTTTCTGTCCAGTTTTCTGAATCCTACTTCAAATTTTCATCTAAATGTGTAAATCAAACCAGCACCTCTGACCCTGTACAAATCACCATACCCCTTCCTTGAAAATACCTCTTCTTTTCTCTTATTTCTTATAATGTCATTAACACTGAACAGTAAGTAATTCATTCTAAAAATGCTCAGATTTATATTTCGGATGTGTAAAATCTTTCCTACCCCCATCCCCAATATCCCAACCTTTTTTCCTATCTGTCTGAACGTTATCATTTTTTCCTCCATATTCACCCTGGCCTCGACCTATAAATTGTGGGCAGCATCTTTCCAACAGGGCACTTGATTATAACCAGCCTTCTCGCTCTAACACATGGCATCACTCTAACATATCACTTAGATCACGTCATTCTTATTTGCAAATATTGGTCAAGGCTGTCTGTTGCTTACTAAAGTCCATACTCCCCATTCTGTCAGGTGAGGTTAAGCAGAATTTGACCTCAAACAATCTTTCTAGAAAAACAACAATTATCCCTCTACACTCACCTTTATGATGAGGCCAAACCGGATGCCCCCATATAACCTGAACCCACACTATGATTGCTTTTGCATTGCTAAGACCTAGACTGGCTTCCTGACCTCAGTCAAACTTATGCCCGTTCAAGATCCAATGTTAATAAACACCACCCCCCTTCCCGCATGAGGCATGCTGCATTCATGTCAACCAGAATGACCTCTCAGTCTGATGTAGTAGACAAGGCTTGCTATCAGCCTGAGACCTAGAATTCATCCATTGCCCCATTACCTAACTTTCTCAGAGCCCCAGTAGTAGGTGATTTTTCTGAACATCAGTTTTCTAATCAATAAAGTAAGCAAATATTACCCATTACAAAAAAGCAATATGAAAAGTAAATGAGACCATGACTGTTAAATATCTACTGGAGTTCCTGGTACATGTGTACATTTCAGACACTTAATAAATGTTATTCTGCATGGCTTCATATTTTTTACTATTTCTCTTAATCATACACATTTTAATTCTTTTATGTTACCTATTATCATTACAAAATAATTACAGTGCCACAAAATAATTAAATTTACTTCATTAAAAATTTTATAGATAAGAGAAAACAAGGAAAAATGAGGTGAGGTTGGAGTAAAATGAAAATATTAGAGAAATTGTTTAGCACTGATTTCTGTGTGAATTGATGCTTCAACAAATATATTTTGTAAATAAATTATGATGGATATGGCCTGTTGTTACTTACATAATACTTCTTGTTTCTTTCGCTCCCCTTTTTTCAAGAAACTGAATTAGTTTGACTAGTTATAACGGATCCCACCCAAGTGAAATAAATAAATATTTCCACAAACCAATAAATGAACTCTGGCTTCCAGAACTGGACCTGTGCCGATTACCGAAACAAGAAAGCATAGATAAGGAATCAATGATCAACACAGATAACTGTCGAGTTGAGGGCCCAGCACAAATCACAGTGTGACGTTTACCTTCCCTCCCAGTGGCAAGCAGGGGGACAGTCTAGTCTGTCCTCCTTGTTACAGTATTCCATACAACAGTGCTCTGAACATGTAAACTTATTCTTGCTTCTGTAAGATATCAAAGTCACAGAATAAAAAATAATTTTAGGAGAGAAGTCTCAAGTCACCTTTTGGTCCCCTCATCTTACAGATGAGGACGCGGTTTTAAGAAGGGAAAGACATTCAGTGACAGAGACACAGGGAGCCACGACGTGTGCCGCGTGTGGACGGGGGGCCAGCAGACATCTCCCCAAAGCTCTTCACTTTCCTGTTCAGAACCGTTTCTGCTTCTCTCACTTTTAAATCCACTGTGTTTTGAAAGTGGGGAATTCATATAACGCATGAGAAAAGCATTACCGTATTGTCTCCAGTCCACAGCAGGGGGTAAGTGCCGCCACAAAATCAGGTTGTTTAGATGATTTAAGTAGGAAGGTAGGGCATGAAACCCCTTCTGATTATACCACACCTAAAAAAGAAACATAATTTAATGGCACCCATGGAATCAGCCCCTCAGCCTGCGTGTCAGCCCTGCTGGAGCAGGGACGCACGTGTCTATCAGCCCCCGCGCACCTGAGCGCAGGACGCCCAGCCACGCCCCGCACAGCTGACGGTGAGCAGTCAACTCCAGCCTGCTAATTTTATATTTATCTCAAGCATATAATTTACAGCTAAAAATAGATTAATTTTTTCCCAGAACAAATGTGAATCTTGCTCTATAATTATATTCTTACAGAGAAAAAGGAACCGAAGCCCATCATTTTTTTTGTTCTCAGTTGGTAAGCTAATGAAATTTGACCTGCAAATTAAAAGTGTGGAAAATGATCAGAAAAAAATGATTACTTTCAAATTAATACCTGAACATGGAACATTATTTCTCAAAATAAACTGAACTGGATATTTGCTGAGCAGAAAAAATAAAGTGGCATGCGTTTCAGGGAAAGGGTGAAGGAGAAAGTAAGACAAAGACAATATTATTAAAGTTGAGATAAGTATCATTCAGAACACTAAGGACATCATCAGTATCTATGTTTCAAAATATCAATATTTTAATGAAAAATATATGCTCAGTTTGGAAAGCTGATGTCTTCAAGAAGTACAATGGATCAAACTGGCACATTTCGATCTTAATTCAACTGACTGAACAGCTCCTTTCTCTAGACAAGGCTGTGACAGACCACCCACATTGTGACCTTAGAGTGGCCCCACAGAAAATTAACACCACTTCAAGTTAACCCACCAAGTTCTCACAGAAGTTTATGCAAAGTTTGGAGCAGATCTCAAGTCCCTTCCAACTGGAAGACTTCCAACCCATTTTCCTTCCATCCCATCATACTATGACCAAATATTTTTTCACCCAGAATCCTGGGAGGCAGCTATTGTATTCACAGGAACAGCTACGCAATAAAATACTGCTCACGGACTTAAAAATCAACAATAAAGCCCTGCCACACACACCAACGCTCCCCAACTCCTTCTCAGATGGCCTGCTTCATCGAGCAGCTAAATAAAGCTGACCCCATCTTTCATACCACTCATTCCCTTTTTCAAATATTTTCTTAACTTCACAGGGAAATCCTTGCCAATCCTTTTTTAAACTCCAAAGGGAAGGAGTGCAGCTTAAATTCTACTAACCAAAGAACACAGGACATTCTGTGAGTGTCCAAGGCTATGCCTGACAGAGTGGGATCGTGTGACCAAAACAAAAGATCTAAAGCAACTTAGACACACACTTCTTTAAAGTAAGGTAAGGCCTGATTTCCCTTCAACATGGAACTGAAGGTGCTTATGTCATGGATCAGAGGCATGTCCCCCCTCCCTCCCACTACAGAGACTCTCTCCCACACAGCTCTGCACCGTCGCCCTCTGGGGTCTCTCCCTTGCCTTCTTGCCCCTCACACAGACACACACATGGCTCAGGCGCCAGCCATATTTCTGGAAATGGTAGAAACTTAGGGTTCTGTTCATTTCAAGGTACAGGCTAATATAGTAGAAAATCCACTTCCCATGGAAACTGGAACCTCCTGCTGACCCTGTTGTGACTTCTGTCCCCTTAATTGTTTAACTAGAGGAAAAAATATGAGAGACAAAGGTAGTCTTTGCCCCTGGAGTAGGGGCTTTCAATTTTTGTTTTAAAAGCAGGGTGATATTTTCCATCTTAGAAATGAAGGTGAGAAACTGTATAGAAACCCAAGCGGGGCAGCTTAGTGGAGCAGAGCTGGGGACACGGCCCTGCCGCTCAGCCTTCCTTGCCGCACCCTCCGTGGGCTCTGAGGCTTCTGTCCTTGATTGCATTAAGGGTCCCCGTTCTTCACTGTCCCTGCATCCACACACTTTGTCATGTGATTTTCACACCCTCCCATTCCGACACTGTACTTGACCACGTGACTGACTTTGGGAATCGAATGTGACACACGAGCAGAGGTTTGAGAAGCACAGGCACATTCCCGACCTCCCTCTGGGGCCTCTGCTGTCACTACGGGAGCATAGTTAGGCCAACCTGCTGGAGGGTGACTCAGTAGCAGAGCTGAGCCCTCCACTGTCATCTCGGCTGCAGCCAACAGCCAGCCACCCGCACACGGTCATTCCAGGCCAAGATCAGCCTAGGCCAGCCCTTCGTAGCAGAACCTTGCAGACCCATGAGCTAAATTAATGTCCCTTGTTGAGGTCATTGAGGTTTGTGACTGTTGTTATACAACATCTTTGTGGCAACAGATAACTAACACAGTAGTTGACACTGGAATAGGGTGTTACTGTACCAAAAACTGAAAATGTGTGGCATTGGTTTTGAGGCCAGCAAGTGGAAGAACAAAGAGACAATTAGAGGAATTTGGAGATACAGGAGAAAACATTTAGGAATATCAGGGAAAATGGCAAGAAAATTGCTGTAGATAACTGAAAAAATGTTGAGCCATCCATATTATGCAAAGTCAAGACATTGGGTAAAATTGTCACCTATGCTAACTTTGAAGATACAAATTGCCCTAAAAACATCTTGACCTGGGTATGGTGATCTCTAGGCAAAATGCAGTAAGACGGACTCAGAATAAAGATCCAGTCAAGGGTGTGGCTGCGAGAACTATGCTCAGATCATGGAAAGAAAGATGCTAAGGAATCCTCTCAGGGGGACAGAGGGCCTCTAGGAACCTACGGGGTGTTTTCCCATAGCATCCAAATTTGACAATCCCCCAATACTAATAAATAATTTTAGAGAGAGTGGCATGTCTCAACAAGAATCATGAGAGTGGCTCGTGGACCTCAATTAAATAAATAGAAAGACTAGAGTGCTGTACAGGGAGCTGCATCAAAAAGTCTGGATTCAGTGTAAAATGTAAATAGGCTCTGGGAGCCCAGCTTTCTACAGTTAGGAAGCAGGCTGCCAAGCTGCTCAAAAGGCGTATTTCCAAATATCTTCTTCACACGTGGCCACGGAGGGTGATGAAGAGGAAGCACTTGGCAGAGAGTAAAGGGCCATGGTAGACAATGGGATGGGGGGCATTCCCAGGAGGCAGAACCGGACAGTGCTAAGGAGCGGTCCCCACAGCAGGGGTGACCTGGCACCATGTGCTAAACACAGCCCACAGCAGCCCAGCCGCACCGACCCATGAGCTAAATGCATGTTAATTGTTGATGTCACTGGTGACTTGCAATTGTTTGCTCTATAGCATTATTTTCACAATAAATGATTGATTCACAGAGTTTCATGGGACACTTAAAAATGCTGAACTCCCTTGAAGCTCTTCTATAAATTGATCTATATGACCTCTTTTTTTTTAGAGACGGGGTCTTGCTCTTGGTCAGGCTGGTTTCGAACTCCTGACCTTGAGCTATCCACCCGCCTCGGCCTCCCAGAGTGCTAGGATTACAGGCGTGAGCCACCGCGCCCGGCCTATATGACCTCTCTTGAGAGAGGTTTCATAAACTCTTTAAGGAAGCAAGGCATATGTTATGATGATCTTAAAATTAGCATTTAGTAGAGTTCAAAGGAAAAGCTTTTCTTTCTTTCTCTTTCTGTTTCTTTTTTTCTCCCAAGAACAATTTTATAAAACTGGACTGTATTCTGGAATTAAGTTGTGAGATTTCCTTCCCTGCCAGCCCATAAGTCAGGATGCAATAAAGTCTAATAAGTGAAATAGGAAGTTAATCTCCTTTTAGGAACATATTATGACACTTCAAAACAGACCTCTCATCTCAGGAATCATGAGTAACAGCTCCTCAGAAAAGTAACTAAGTATCTCTAAGAAAAAAAATCACCCAGTGGATATTCAAATATGTAGAAATCCATGGGAGGCGGAATTTCTGCAAATCAACAAGAGGGGCAATATGTTTGTCCTTTTTATCTGAAGCATATGTGTTCTAAAGGGTGTTCTCATTAAACAAGCCAAGCACTCAAGATGTGAATGATGTAACTCATAAAGATTCCATGAGAGACATTCTGCAGTAGAATGAGCCATACATTAAGCCTATTCGTATGCAAACTTTCCATTTTTCCTTCAAAAGGACTGTGAAAATGATACAATGTATGTCTTAACAATGTAGCCTATAGGCTAAAGGAAAAGGGTAGTTATTAATTACTTAAAGGTAAATGCAATCATCTGATGTGACATCAGCCCCTGGCAGCCGCTAGCAGGTATTTCAGATAACAGATTGCCCTTTAAACCCCTCTGCAATATTGGATTCCTTGGCTTCCTGGAAACAAGCTCGGCCCCCAAAGGGCAAGATACAATGCACTTGTATGCCCGTGCCTGGCAAAGAACGTGTCAAACAACATTAAAAACTCCAGAAATCACCTCTCAAACATGGCAGTACAGAAGACTAATCTAAACAAAGACAAAAAGGAACAGGTGTCAGGGGAACACATGAATCACGGGCCCCTCATCACTGAACAAGAGATTCATGCTGGATATCTCAAAGCAAAGACACAGCCATCTACTATAAATGAGAAGGGTTTGGACTTGGATAGATTAAATAGTCAGAATATTCTTAGATTCCTTCTACAAATTTGGTACATTTTTATAATGGCCACTTAACATGTTCCAATATATATCAGCAAATAGTTTAAGTTTAAGTTTAAGTTTTTCTATCAAGCTGTGAATGATGATATTGTCATATCAAGCTATAAATCTCATGTGTGTTGCCTTTAAAGGGAGAGAGATTTGAACAAACCTGAGCTGAAAGAGAGATTTCTGGACAGTCCACGCAATGACTTAAATTTTTGTCAGGGCTTACATTATGAAGTACCTCTAAAGAACTTTCACTCTACTGAATAAAGCTCCAACATACACATGTCCTTATCCCTAAGCTTTGTCACGTTCACATGAACCATGAAAGTCCCCACTACAGAGTAGAGAAGGCGCCTTCCTGGGTGCTAGGAGATCATCCTTGCTCCATCAGTTCTCGTAAGTAGACACAACACCCACGCTCTGTAGAAAGAAATGGCTCGCGGTCATTTTGACACTGACATCCCAACATGAACTCACATGCACTCTCCTTCCTCCCACAATCTACTCTTTTCCAATTTCTCTCTCAGTCAAACACCATTCTATATCCCTAATCTTGGGGACTGAAAGCTTTGAATCTTTCATCTTTCCCCATTTTAAGGTTGCACAGGTTTTTCCCCCTTCAGAAAGCCCTCTGTTACCATTTCTGCATTCCTACTGGTGGATCAAGGCACCTTGCCTCTAACTCAGTCCTCATGTCCTTCCACCTGAAGAACCCTCCCACCCAGTGTCTGTAATTCCAGGGCCCATTCTTAATTGGTAGGGATAGTCCTGACAGGGCTTGCAAATCCAGGGACCCTAAGAGCAGCCCTGTGTAATTGCTGCTTTCTTTATGTGAGCTCTGCATCTGTCTAGCCTTCTGGAAGATGAAGCGTTTAAGTTCACATATGGAAGGACTCCTTGGCCACCAGGGAAACTAGTGATGTTTCCAGTTATTGAGACGATGGATAGCTTTAAAAATGTATTATTTTCTTATTTGATCTATCAGCTGAAGTCTTAACAAAAAGCAATGACCTATTTGCTCTATTTCTACACAGTCTAAAGGAAAATAAGTCATTTTCTCTTTCAAGGGAATGTTTTCATACAACTATTCGTAATGCTCAGTAACAAATGCTGGGATTGGATCTGCCACCCTCACTCTTGTGCTCACAAATATATTTGCATATCAAGTTTCCCTAAATACTTTCTAAGACAGGAAGTAAAGAAAAAAAGAGAACTCTATTACCTTTGCCAGAGGTTTGGGATTTGATACATTTGCATTCGCATCTTGAGCTTCACTGGGGATTCGCACTCCGAAAGACCAACCTCCAAGCCTATTCACAATAAACACTGTGTTAGTGTTTCGACCAGGGAATGCCAGGACTTCTAACCAGAGGATGTTTCATTACCAATAATGCTAGTTACAGTGGTCTTAGGACAGTAGCCAGCTGAGCATCTGCGGTCTGCGGCATGACCACACAGGCTGAGGCCTAAGTCAGGAATCCAAGGAAGGGCACTGCTTTCAGAGGCCTGGGTAAGGCTGGCTGAATTACAAGTGTACTTGTCAGAACTTCCCATCTCGTTCGGAAATACACGGCATGTGATGGAAATGGCTATGATCATCAGCACTCTAATTATTTTAATTAGTGGTCATTTCCCCTACAATGTGCTATTCACAATTACTTAGTCTTTCATGATCTTTCAGGCCACTCTGGTTTGCCTTCCCTTCTCTATTTTTCTTTAATCCTCCGCTCAGATCTTGCCTGGTTCAGAAAGTCATTTCAGAGAGTTTCAGTTGAGTTAGATTATCCTTCTCTTTTGAGTTCTCACAGTATCCTACATTTCCATTCACTGTACCAATTATTGTTTTAATTGTCTATTTGCTAGTTTATCTTTTTATGCTGCCCTGTGAGTTTTTCCTGGCTGGGAATTATATCTTTTCTCTCCATATCTCCATGGGTTATGTATCTTGCACCTATTAAGCTTCCAAAACGTAGTTAACATTAGAAATAAAGGCACATTTTAAACTTTGTTTCCCACTCTCTGGATCAGTGGGGACTGAAGAACAGTCTTCTAGAACAGTGCCCCTACTCTCAGCAAAATTTTAGGCAAGGAATAAGGAAACATTCCCAACTGGCTCAATTGAATATATTCATTCATTTAACAGATATTGATTGAGCATCTTTACTGTGCCAGATACTATTGTAAGTTCTTGGCAAACAAGCTCCCTCCTTCTAAAAGCTATCCATCAGGGATGGGAAAGAAAATCAGAGATTCTAGGACCTGTTTAAAGGCATTCAGAAGTGAGGCAGCAGAAGAGAGGCCGGCAAGCCACACTGGGACAGGGGCAGAGTCCCGGGAGGATGAAAAGGGTACAGTAAAGGACAGTGGGGTGTCCCAGGCAAGATGGACAGCCTGTGGGAGGTCTTCTTACGTGAAGCAATGCAATGTGTTTGGGGGACTTAGGAAATTGATGGTGTGGAGAGTGTTATCAAGATTTACAGCCCTGAGAAGTACTCAAGGCTGTCTGTCTGTCGCCCTCATCCGGATTCTCCCCCTCAGGCTCCAGGAAATTCAACACAAATTCAACACAAAACAAAAGCTCTCCCAAAAATCTCCAAAGAGGAATTTAGGACACCGGTTTGTACCCAGGTTCCCATATTGGATGCTGACTAGTAGAAGGAATTCTAAAAGGAGGCATTATTTCACTATGCTGTTAACTTATCTGCTCTTATTACCTAAAGTAGTAAAACCACTTCCGGCTCTCCTGCTTCTACTATTGAGGAATCTCAATCACTACGATTCCTCCCAAGTGCGCACAAGACTGAAAGTCAGCAGTGGGGGATCTTACAAGGCCTGCAGCAATTCTTTGGAATTTTTATGAGCACCGAAGTTAGTATTAGACTTCTGAGTTTTTAAGAACATTAGCATTTGAAACAATAGGTTTTCCAAAGTTCTTCAAAGACAACAGAAAAGACCCAGCATCAGTTCTGAACACACCTTGGTTTCTCAGAGGGCACCAGCAAGAACTCCTCCACGTCCAAGCCTGAGAGGTTCAACAGCGTGTGGCCCAAGCTGCTGGTCAGGTAGGGGGCCCTGGCACTTCTATTTGGACACTTCTGTAATTGTTTTCAAAGACATGAAATAGAAATTTAGTTATAACCCACACGCTGGTTTACTGACATTACTTTAAACTAAATGTGATTTTTTTCTTGCTTTCAATCTTTAGTAAATTATCTATGGCCTTTTATAGGGTCTGATTTTTAAAATCTCTTTAAGAGTCACCTACATTTGAGAATTATGCCAGAATTCCACTGAGACCTTTGCAGTCAATTATAACTGAGAATTTAGCATTTTTTTCTGTATGTAAGTTTGGGTGGATTTGTAAGAACTAAAAGAGAAATGTGTTTTTCAGTGGGGTGATTCTGCATTTGATGAACCTGAAAGAGAGTCCAGGCAACTAGTGGGAGGAAGAATAATGGGAGAATTCAAAGGTATGTGTTTCTTTCATAAATGTTGAAAGTAGAAATCAAATAGCTCTTCTCCAGTGACTCACTAGAGTGCAAGCACCGGCCGTGGATTATGAAATAATCACCAAACAAGGTAGGAAGCGATAGTTGACACAACATGACCCCTAGGGATGCTGGAACCTGCGTAGTGATGCGCCCT
This sequence comes from Cheirogaleus medius, assembly GCA_008086735.1. NCBI lineage: Eukaryota > Metazoa > Chordata > Mammalia > Primates > Cheirogaleidae > Cheirogaleus > Cheirogaleus medius. The sequence goes on from VBSM01002217.1 coordinate 6,399,967, forward strand.
ACCCTGCCATACGTGGGGTGCAGACTCAGTGTGCTTTGTGTTCATTTCTCAATTTGGAGAAAGATAATATATTAAAATAGGAAATGACTCTTTCTCTGAACCTTTTATTTCCACTTAGGAAACTTGTTTTCTCATTTGCAACATGGAAATAAAAACAGCCTTACCTAATGCATGGGTTTGCTGTTAAGTTCAGATATATAAGAAAGTATTATGGCAAATTAAGACGGGCTATATACATTTAAGGTATTACTTTCAGGGTCTTGATAGAAAAACTTAGAAAAAGACACTATAAAGAATAATAATTGTTGTAAGTTATTAATATATTATATTAATATATATTATGAAAAAATATATATTATGTTAGTAATATATATTGATATATAATATAATTTGGCCAAATTATATTAATATAATTTTAGATTCCACATTCACATGTGAAATCTAAAATATTGAACTCACATTAATGGAAACAGAGTAAAATAGTGGTTTCTATAAGCTGAGAGTTGGGGAGATTTTGGTCAAAGGACACAAAATTTCAGTTAGACACGGGGAATGAGTTCAAGAGCTCTCTTGTACAAGATGGTGACTATAGTTAATAACAATATGTTGCACAACTTGAAAATCGGTTCAGTGTCCTCTCAAACGAAAAGTATGCGAGGTAATACATATGTTGAACAGCTTGATTTAGCCATTCCGCAATGTACACGTACATCAAAACATGCTGAATACCACAAATACATATAATTTCTACTTGTCAATTTAAATAAACAAATAATAAAAAAATAGGTCAAACTCAATTACCTCACTCATAGATGAACATAACAAACGTTTAAAGTGTCCCTGCCTCTAGCTTCTCTCTCCAATCCCTTTACCTCTGCATCAAAATGTATCTTTCCAAATTGCTGTTTTCATTTAGATGATTCTCATGCTAAAAAATTCAAATTCTTATCAAGAATTCATGTCTACTACAAAATGTTTTTAGTCTCCTTTTCTAACCCTTATATGTGTACGTGTCCCCAGATAGACCCTCTGTACTAAGCTGGATAGTGGCCCCACCCCAAAGTATCTCTGGCATCTGTAGATGCTACTTTATGTGGCAAAGACTTCGACCTCGTAGGCATTAACAGTTACAGATCTTGAGACAGGGAGATTGTCAGGGAGAGTCCTAATGCCATGTAACACCCTAGGAGGGAGGAGGAGGGAGATTAGACAGAGAGAGAAGGGGAGGAGGCACCGTAACCTTGGGGACAGAGACTGCAGTGAGGTGGCCACAAGCCAAGGACGACCAGGAGCCATGAGAAGCGGGAAGAGGCAAGGTGCAGATTCCCCACTAGCCTTTGCGGGGAGCACCGTAATTTCATCCCAGTGATACTGATTTCAGACTTCTGGGCTCCAGAACTATATGAATATAAATTTATGTTTTTTGAAGCCACCCAGTGTGTGGTAATTTATTACAACATCCACAGGAAATAAATATACTCTATATATTCACTCTATTTACAGCCACATTCCTTCCTGATCACGTCTTTGGTCATATTGTCACCGTACTGGTGAGAGCTCAGGCCCTGAAAATCTCTGCTTGTTCTTCAGAGCTAGCTCGATTTCTGCTCCCACTGGAGCCTTCTCTAATGGTATGTCTTCCAAAAAGCATCTTCACCCTCAGAAGTAGAACTGACCTTGAAACTCTTTTGTGAGTTTTGAGAGAGCCATGGAGCCTTTGAAAAAATACAAGGGAACAGACATATCCGTGACGACCCAGGACTTCTGAACAGCATGTATGAATTTAAGGAGAGAGAAGCATTTTGCCACCAGACAAAACACAGTTAACTTTGCTCCACAGGATCACTAAAGACAGGAGAACTGGCCTTGGGTATGGGCCTTCCTTCCACATACCTCTGTGTACATCTCCTTCGAGCCATCCCTAACAAGCAACACCCATTCCTTGGGAATGTGATCTGAGAGAGCAAAATAGATACTCCTTTTCCAACTAAGATAGACCCTAAGGTTAAGGAAACAAAAGTGACCCAGATGCCAAGAGTTCAGGGCTCAGCTGGTATGAGAACTTGCTAAATTCCTACACACCTTCGTTAACTTCCTAACAATAGGAGCTATGGGGCAATTGTCAGACGGTTCCTAACTCTGATTTACAGCCCAGACCACTACAGCTCTGACTGCGCAGAGGGCTGGCCTTACAGGCATTCTTTCCTGATAAGCAGCTACAGACCTGAAGCCAGTTTCAGACGCTTAGAGAGACTGCTCACAAACTTTGTGCCATATAGTTCACTTTTCGATGCAAAGAGCAAAAATTCTACCTCATTTTAATGCTAAAACCACACCCCAAAGTGAACATGTATGTTTACCCATTGTGCATGCAGTTGACCTCCCTCATAAATGTGTATAGCTTTTCCCAAAAACCTGCTGCATGTGCATGACTGTGTAATACAGACACCGGGAGGCATAAACCCAAACTGCCCTCTCCCTCTTGGAAGAGAGAGCACCTTTGGTCCGTGCCAGAGACTACCTCTTCCTGGTGTGCAAACTGCTATCACCAATAAAGCTTTCCTTTCTACTGTTTAGCCATCCTGGTGGTCTTCTGGATGACAGGAATGCCATTAATGCCACCTCAACTCCCTGTCTCCCAAGGTTCTCTGATTTCTAACGTGCGACCCAGCATTTCTCAAAATGCATCGCAAAAACCACGAGTGCCACAAATAGGAAGCATTCTTTAGATAAAATTTGCAGAAAATGCTGCATCTCCTGCACCCCACTGTCAATTCAAGTGTAAGTACATTATCAGATAATAGCTTCTTAGAGGAGCTATAGCAAAGAGACCTGTTTTATCCAAGATTTATGAAACTTATTTGGCTATGTGAAATCTTTTTTTCACACATAGATATTGCTAAAGTCTTACAGTTTATGTGAGTTGGAGTGAATTAGGGAACATAAATATCAGCCATTCTGATATTTATTAATTCATTCCTTTACCACTGGCACCCAGTCTAATTCCGACAGACTTTAGGTAGCTAGTAATGAAAGCTACTGGTATAATAGATCAATTCAATCAAAGCTAGAGAAGAGAGGGTGAAGTAAAAAATTGGAGATTTTGTGAATGGTGGGGTACAGAAAACACCCCTGACCCCAGCCTCAAGCTCAGGGGGACTCTCGTTGGAATTTCCTTATCCTACCAATAAAGTTTCTTACTTAGAGAAACACAAATGCCTTCCATCCCCTCCCTGAAATCCCACATCTATTTCAGAAGAGAAGGCTCAAAAATGCAACCAATCACACCTGGAAGGACTTTTCACAAGATGAGGAGGCTTGCCTCTGGGGCTCATTCAAATCCCAAAGACAATAATTTACAATTTAACTTCTGTCTCCCTGTCCATTCATTCTCCTTAGTAATCCTTTCCTGCCCCTCAAAAGAACTGTATACATTCTCCATCTCCTCATTCCACTATGGAAAGAGCATATAAGCTTCTGTACCCCGGAGGGGGGGCAGAAATCACTCTATGATTCTCTCCGCGCACACAGTAATAAATGATTCTCTCCATGCAGACATTAATAAATTTGTATGCTTTTCCCCTATTAATCTGCCTTTTGTCAGTTGATTTTCAGAGGAGAAGTTTGTCCTTTGCTCCTACAATGAGTAAATGGAAAAAACAAGACAGGGCAAAAACAAACAAAAAAACAATAATTGTGTCCCCCAAAAAACTTGAGCAAAGTATAGCTGGTCACTGCAAGGGAATACCAAAGATAGCAGAGTTTATTGACAGCCGAGGTCAAAAGGGAAACATGCAGAATGCCATTAGTTCTCTCAGGTCAGGCAGCACTTTGAGTACCCAGTATGGTGCTGTGTCCTTACTCTCCCTTAGTGTGTGCCTTCTGCCTAACAGAAGAAAGCAGACTAGGTTCTCCGAAGCAAGCTTCCTGAAGTCACTAAACTGTGAGAAAGAAAACAAGCTTTTTATCTGAGAATTCAAGTCCCCTTTAAATGATCAGGCCCGGAGAGACACTGCACCAAGACAGCAGTCACACCCCACGGCCGTTGGACTGAGTGGCTGTTCTGAAGCTGCCTGATGTATGGACTCTAGACGGCCACCACCGATAGCTGTAAATTAACCTAACGACGCATTATGCTGGTGCCATAACTCCTGCCCTATAGTTCAGCGATGCATAGCCAATCACTAATCAATGTTATTTCTGTAAACCTATAAGAATTCCTGAAAAGCAACTTTTGTAATCACCCTTTTCCTGATTCATCCTTTCTTTCTTTAAAAACTCAAGCTTCTCCTTTGTTCTCTGAAGCATATCCCCAGACAACTTGGAAGTGTGTCCTGGCTGTTCTTCAACCTTGGCTCAAATAAACTCTCTACCTATATTAATTTATTCAGTTTCTTCCTTTAGGTTGACAACTATTAAGAGCAATACCTTCCATGGCCACTAAATAGAAAGACCCTCTAAACATGTTCTCCATGTGGACATTTCCTATATAGATGCTCAATTAACATAAAATAAGATTTTTTTTCTTCTCCTTTTTTCCTGTCAATTAGGATTGCTGCACTAGCTTGTGCAGCAACCACTAGATTATGGTTAAAGGTCCATGCCTTTTATTAATTAGCTTTTTATATTAATTAGTATATTAATTAATTATATTAATTAATATAATATAATGATATACTAATTATAGTATATTAATTAATTATGTTAATTAGCTTCCTCAGATGTGAGTTCCAATCAGTTTTTGAAATAGATTTCAATTCGTTCTCCCTCACAGACTAGATAGCAATGGCCCTCACCTCAGTAGTGGTAAAGCCACCTATATTAAAGTAATGTAAGGCAAAAAGCAAGAACTGTGGTCAAAGTCTGATTTCTACAGAGGTGTAGCCATAGCTAAAAGTTAACCAGCCATTGTTTCCTAGCTTGCCTTCCTGTAACTGCTTACTGCTTAAGAGTCATGTACCCCTAACTGATGTGACATTTGTGACTTTCCAAGTGCTTCTGTAGGCAACATTACTATTGTAAAAACTAAGACTGGTCTTTGAGATGTCTTCCAGACTCTGCATTCAGGGGGACCAAGTGATGCCAACCGGACCAGTGGCCATGTGTGGGAACTGATGCAACAGGAACTCTCGCGGCAAAGAAGACAATTTCTGCTTCTCAACCCTATGAGTTCATCCCCAGCCAATTAGCAGACCCAATCCCCTAGGCCTTTATTTGCCAAACTACCTTTAAAAAGCTTAGCCTTAAAATTTCTGGGGAGGCTGATTTGAGAAATTTCTCCCATCTTCTTGCTCAGCACCCTGCAATACTAAATAAATTCTTTCTTTGCTGCAAACCTTTCTGTCTCAGTGTATTGGCTTCCTCCTGGGCAGCAGGCAAGGAATCTGATTGGGTAGTAACAGTAGCACACTTGCTCCCATCTGTTTTTGTATTAATTAACCATAGTTAGAGTTAAGTGGTATTTTAGCTCTTATTATCTAACTCAGATAAAAATATGACCAGAGCCTTGAGGTCATCCTGCCTTGAAATGTGGGGAATTTCTTTTTTCCAAAGGGCAGTTCTAGCTTCCTTATCATTAATTGAAGAGGATTCGTTTGCTTAATGAATGCCAGTGGGAGTGTTAACAATCAAAGGCAGTAGGCAGTGAATGAGAAGGACACCACCAGTCTATACAGTACCCATGCTGTATAAATGTTCATTTCATGTGATGAAACTTCCCAGAAACAGCCAACCTAGGGAATCAAAAAGTCATAGCAACTCAGTTAACAAAAATGAAGACTTTATAGACGGAGTAAACTCATTTTTGTCACTTGAGGTTTAGATCTTAAAAAATAAAAAATGCTGCAGAAATGTACCAGGCAGCCACAGGAATCCTGGAATTCTGGGTGAGAAAAAGGATCCATGTGCCAGCATGAAGAATTCTTCCTAAAAAACAAAAGAGACAACTGGAATGATCTTTCAGATTACAAAGCTACTGTATTTCCATAAAAGAGAGTTCCATCAAACTAGAACAGAGTTCACAAGATAATCACCTCCTACTGCCAACAAGGCAGAGCTCTTACATTTGTTTTCACAGCTTGAGCTCTTAATCTGATGACAATGTTTTATCACAACGCCAGTATTTCATTATGTCACATGATGCTCACTTGTCCCACTGTACTGAATGCACCAGCAGGGCTCCCTGAGACTTTCACAGGGTGGGGGCTGGGCTCGCAGTGAGTCCTGGTCCCAGTCTCAAAACCAGGTAGCAAGAAGCAATTAATAAACACAGTGAGCTGCTAATTCCTTTTCATGGCATGACACATTAACTTCATCATCATTTAAAGAAAAATAATTATTAAGTTTCCATTTTGAAGAAAGGTTGTGCAACAGAAATAGTTAGCATTTGTAGCTATGGTTTAAAACCCTTTTTTATTCCAGAGTTCTCCTAAAACTTTTGTTTGTTCCTTGTGAGTCCCTTACCTTAAAACACTCTTTCTAATATTTTTAAATCAAAATTTGCTTTAGTAATGGATAATTATTCTTAATTACTCAAACATTGGAAAAGAAGGCAGGAAACTAACATTTCTGAATTACAAGCACCAGCTAGAAATATTTACCATAATCCTAACTAGCCCCACTTTTTGGAAGAACAAGTAAAGTCCTCAGAATTGAAGCAACTGCCAAGATCACACTGTGGAAGGATGGACCACCAAGCTCCAAGCTTGGGCTTTGTGCTCCAAGTGTGCTGCTCCAAAGAGAAATAGCCAGGGTGACAACACGGAGTTGACAAAGTTCAGTCCAAGGGAAAAGAAACTTGCCATTTCTAATAACCAGGTTGCAAAGTACAATTTCCATGTAATTTTTGAAATATCAAAAATAATTTGCAGACTTCCCCACTATTACTTTCTTGACTGAATAGCTTATGGGGACTCCAGTTTGCAACTTAAAAGTTTACATGGAAACAATACCTAAGGGAGTTACATATTTAATCGCATCTGAGAAGTACGTTTTTACTTCAACTCAGCTGGCTCTTATTCCTTCGAATGCTTGCCTTAGGACAGTTAGCAATGTAATAAACATCTTCAAAAAGTTCTTTTTCTTTTCCAAATCCTTCCTTATTCTTCTCCTAGCTCTCTTTTATAGAGTAAAAATACATGACTATGAGAGTTGCACAATGATCTCTGACAGTAATGAACAGATTTCGATCTTCTGAGCACCTCTCAGCCCCCAACAACTTTGTGTTCAAACAGATGCACTAAGAAGGTGAGCCTTCTTAAAGGGCACGGGGGATGATATGTGAGGAATTAGTCATTTCTACCTAAATTTCCTTCCAGATTTTAGGAGTCTAAACACACACTGTAACTTAGCAAAGCATTTCCCTACAGTGGTCTCTAGGACACAACTGCAGTGATGCTCTTCCAGAATAAATCTGTTGAACAGGGTCACTTGGTTCTCAGGGCTCGGGTGTGCTGGGTTAAATAGGTCCCTCTGTTGCAGGGCTGCCTGGGGGTTTTAATAGTCTCATGTGAATTTTAACTCTTGAAGAGACATGCAGAATCTCTAAGGACCTACTCTCTTTTGAGATTTTCAACAGAGTAGAGTTCTGAGGTAGAAACTTGCCTAAAGAGAACAGAAGCTCTCCACAAGGGCTACCTGTTCCTTGAGGTGAGCGTTGTTCTTTCTATAGAGTTGGGAGCACATTGACACAAACACAGAAGGCAGATAGAGGTTCAGTAAGTTGCCCGGGTCACACAGCCAATAAGAAATGGCGCCTAGATTTGCATTCCCGCAGCCTGGTCCCTGAGGTGTGTTCTTCACCCCTCTGTGGCAACACCTGATACATACATCGTCCTGTACTTCTGACCCTTGACCTCAACTTTCATCTTCACAGTCCCCTCAGAGGGAATCTGTCACCAGCCATGCCAGGCTCCAAGGATCCTACTTCCTGAGGCAACGAGCCTTTAAGATTTTCCCAAGTAGTGGAAATATGAGATCACTAAAATCTAACCATGATGTTTTTTTATTAAGTTATGGAAATAATTCTTATCCATTTCCCCACTTGGCTTTTTCAATTTGGTAGAAATATAAGATGTGATAATTACCACTTCTGTTCTGTATTAAATCCTTAAGGAGAACGGTGGGTAAAGTGACCATTTTGCCTTAGAAATAGTAGGGCATTCACCACGGGAATGCCACCAGGTATGAGCCTTGTAAAATGAAACTAAGTATGTAAATCTATAGTCAGCTTCTAAAAGTTGACAACTTTAGCACATTTTAAAATGTAAATTATGCATTGCCCACTATTATGAGAAAACTTTTATTTCAGGTCAGATTTATACCACAGTGGATTTTTCTGGAGCTCTTTACTGTCTTGTGTATGGCAGGGAGGTGGAGGTCACAAGGTCAACACAACACCCTTGCACTGACACTCAGAGTTTGAGTATCTCAACAGAAAAACAACCTAGCAGTAGAATCTACGCTATTATTTTAAGTGTTTCCCCTAATTAATAATCAAGTGATTGCTCGAGTCTACCAGGAAGGTAAAATATAGACATCATTGAATTCAATAATATTTTACACTTACAGAAGGAAAACTACTTGTTTTAAATATAACTTTTTGCTTTGATTTGGGGCCGTAGTGAACCAAGCCCTGTGTGTGTGATACAGACATAAATTTGTGCTAATATAAGTATTTCTAGCATCCTTGCATGCACCAGCCACCCACCCCACCTTTTGCTATGCTGACCAGGAAAGTGGGTAGAAATTGTTACAAAATAGGACTGAGTTAAGGACAGATTCGGTGGTTTCACAATGAAAAGGGAGAACATGAAAACATAAATCCAGGAGGGCAGAAGAGAAGACAGAAGAACAGCAGCGAGGCTGAGCTGGAGGCTGGGCTGTGTGCAGCAGCCTGGGGGACAGAGGGAGGAGGGCTGGGAGCCTGGCCAGGCGGGGGGAATGCCACCTGTGTGAAAGGAAAGGAAGTAAAATAGATGTCCAACAGAATTTGGAATATGTTCACTGTCCTTTAATCATTGATTCCATCTTTTTCCCCCTCCTTGAGAGACTAGATAAAAGAACTTTTTTGTGCTAACTGGTCCTTCTTTGATGCAGGACTGGGCCAGGACTGGACCAAGTGTGTCCCTGGGTTACATTTCAATTTCTCAAAGATAGATGTATTTCACATCCTGTGTGTTTCCTTAGAGGGGAGGGAAATAAAACCATCACCATTGAAACCTTAGTTAAATAAATTACTTTGTTTTTTAAGAGACAACAAGAATGAAGCAACATCATTAATTTTCTATTAATTCTTCCTTACTGAGACCATTAATAGTCTCAAACTAGTCTCAAACTAATTACCAACATGACTAATGGGTAAAACATGTCATCACAAATTAGAAAACATATTGCCAATATTATTGTCTGGATTTTAAAATTTATTACTTAAAAACATACATTTCTGGCACTTAGCATATCATTATGATTTTTATCACTTGCCTCATTTGCTCTACCCAGGACTGTAAATTCCCTGAGACCAGGGCCATATTCTTTATTAATCTTGGTTCATGCACAGCACTTTATTTACCGTAGACCCTCAATAAATAACAGTTGAGCAAAATAAGAGGGAAAGAACTGTTTATGAAGAAAGGCATGACTTATCAAGGTTTCATAGAAAGGTCATCACTATGATCATTTTTAAATTTGAAAAATAAATTTCAAAGTAATTCACCCCACATTGGTGTACAGTACTGATCTTTAAGTCTCTTAAGTTAAAAAAAGTAATTAATTTTTTCATATGTACAAGTTTTCTCTTAAAGTAAATAACAGTTAATATATAATTCATACCTAATCACTACTTCATTCTTTTTAGCTTTGGGCTTTATTAAGCAAATTGAATGCTATTAAATATTAATAATTTTTTGCAAGAATATAAAGCATGTGTCTACAAAAGGAAAAAAGGGGCAATTACATAGCTTATTTCAGGTTATTTTTATATGTTGATACCCATTAGACCTATTCACTATTAAACTACTCATTAGGCTAATGTTCATTTCATGTAATATAATGTTGCAACATGAAATGACCAATAATGGATAAAAACAGTCCTCCCAGGCTACAATGTTACTAGTTGGAAGTCTTCAGTTTTGCAGAGGGCATGTGATACTTACAGATCTGTGTTTAAATCAGCACAGAACAGATCTTGATCTCTAAATTTCCGCAGAAGCACGTGGGTGAGGTCCATGTCATCGTTCTCACTGCTGCTCATTAGGAGACAAAGGAAATAAAGGGGGATTATTAGTAGCTCCCAAACGAGAACATAAAACCAGATTCTGACCTCACATTGTGCCCTAGTCAAGCTGATACAAGTAAATGATTCCTGGTAACATGGATAAAGCTATTTTTCCACTGTTTTTATGGTAAAGCGAAACAAGCAATAAAATTTGAAAATGTATTCAAAGCAGTCTTGCTATTACAGATATGCATGTTGATATACTTGCTTTCACAGTATATTATTTTCTCATTTTTTCACTCAATATTAAAACATAACCATTTTTCATATATTTACATGGTTTTTAAAAACAAATTTTAAAGGCTGCATAATATTACATCATGTTAATATATCAAAATCTATAAAACTATACTCTTAAGGTTGGAGCTCTGGATTGGTCTGAATATTTGTTCTGTTACATAGCCCTGCAGTAAAACAACTTATATTTATGTTGTTTGGTTTCTATATGTGAATTATATTGAACTACATTTTCTTATAAGAGCTTTTCAATACAGAATCCTATGTGTGCTTTAAGTACACATTGAATTACAGTATTTATTTTACTGGCGTAAGTCTTGGAAGTTTATTAATAGCTCAAGCAGCTTTACTGAAAACCAAGGCCACCAACACTGAATTTTCTTACTGAAAAAACAATCAGCAAAAATCACAGTATACATGTAGCTCTGTGGGAAGTGTAGAAACAAACTCTATATTAAATTTTACACATCAATTGTAAGAAACATCTTGACTTGAGAAAACGTGGAGGAAAAGAAATTTTCAACTTCTCTAAATTGGACTGAATGAGAGTGGGGGCTCATATCAATTAATTAAAATTCTAAATTATAGTATTTAGAAAAAAAATATAGATTTATTACTCTCCAGAATTTGCATTGTGTTATTTACAAAATTCTTTTTCAGTAGATATTGTTGGGAACACGTGACTCAAAAATAAAGAAGAATGATGCATAATTAGCACTATAAATTACTTATGTGTACATGGTGACCTAAATTCTTTCTGGGAAGAATTACTACAAAAATTAATAAATGTACATAAGTGGTTCCTTTTTAAAAACTTATAACATTAGCTTCTTTTAAGAACTGTAAGCATTACCAGAGGCTAGAAGGGGGCAGGGGGCAGGATAAAGAGAGGTTGGTTAATGGATACAAATATACAGTTAAACAGAAGGAATAAATTCTAGTGTTCAATAGCACAGTAAGGTGATGACTATAGTTAACAACTTATTGTATATTGAAAAATAGTGAGAAGATTTTAAATGTTCCTAACACAAAGAAATGATAAATATTTGAGGTTATGGATATCCTAAATACCCTGATTTGATCCTTACATATTATATGCATGTATCAAGATACCATATGCATCCCATAAATATGTACATTTATTGTGTTTCAATAAAAAGTAAAAAAAAGAAAAAGAAAAAAAGGAATGTAAGCAATCTAAAGTAATCTTTAAGCATTGATTTTTCTAATTAAATTTTTTGTTCACAGACAATAAAAGTTGACTCCCAAATACCTTTCTGAATTGATATCAGCATTCAAATATAGGGAGTTCTGAGTTAGTTAGGCTTACTGCACCCCCACATCCTGCAGTACAAATGTAAGCCCAGAATGAGAAGAAACTTTCATATTTGTGCAGCACAACTCTACACATAAATGGGAACTTTACAGTTAGTTCCCAATTTCCCTGATTCCCTCAGTGAGCTCTCTAACACACCAATCTGACATTTTCTCTGCTCAAAATGTATCAATGACTCCTTATTGCCTATGTGCCTTGAAATAGTATTGGAATCCCTGTACAATCTTTGGGCCTTGACATCTTCAGCCTTGTTGGATATTCTCCTCCAGAAGGCAGCACCCAGCCCAGCCCAGCCCAGCCCAGCCGGGCCCAGCTGAACCACTTCCCGACTAGGCAGATTTGCCTTTGAGGATGCTGATCCTCTGACTCGCTACGCCAAGCTTCCTGGATGCTTGCTTGGGAGGCTCAGCTGGCACACTGATGCCATGGTGAGCCCTCCCCGCCTCCTCTTCTCTACCAGTTCTGCCCAGTGGTCCTGACACACACCTCCACTGGACTTTAACTGTGGGCTTCTCATTATCAGAACAAAACAATCTTCAAGAGAAAGGACACATGCTTAGGACAGTAGTTGGAGCCCAACAGGTTCTCAAAAATAATTTGTTGAACATAATGTGATATCCACTGAAATCACAGACCTAATCCTTCATCTCTAACCAATTATTCCACTACCTAAATCTGAGCTTCTCTGAGTTCTTACCATTCAAACAAGAACAAAATTTAACGGAAAAGAAACTGAAACTCATTATACCAAATTAGTATTATATTCTGAGGACAATTTGTTTTCAGAGCAGTAACTCTGCATAAACTTAGAATGTAAACACCTCTGGAGCCTCCAAACCCAGAAAGAAATAGCTGTTTATAGGAAAACACTATCTTCCCCACTGCATTATATACAATAAAGATTTTTAAATATTCTGGTGCTTTACAACTGGCCTAATGTGATTCCCTACAGCTATGGCCAGAAATACACAATGACAGAACATGCTGAAATTTACTCATAAGTAGGCAGTGTGAGCTCTGTATAAACAGCCTTCAGGGTTCCAACAAATAATGAAATATTTTTATAAGAAAAGGGATATACTATCTGCTGAAATGTGGCTTATATAAAAGGAAACTGTTATTTGTAGCATCTTTGGAAATACTCTGGACTGCTCTTCTATGGCCCATTAATCCAAGAATAAATATGAAAGCTTAAAATATTTTTCTGAAAAAATATTTGATTCATAAAGCAGTTTACTTGCAATAATTACTAATAACAAGTTTAAAAGTTAAGGTTTATTTTTTATTACTTTTTTACATAGGTCTAGGGCTCACCATTTAAAAAAAAAAACCACAAAACTTTGTTTTAAAGTATCTCCTTGTTATAAAATTCAAATATTTGTTCCTAAACGATCCCTCTTTGGTTGCCTTCACACTCTTGGCTATATTTTTAAATAAATCTCAATGTTAAAAGTATTTGACATCTGTCCTTACCAGACAACTAGAAATTGAAAATTTCTGTTTAATTGTGATTCCTGAGGCAGTTCATAAATGGGGTAATTTTCTCTCTTGAAATTATTATTTCTCAAAATTTAATGGGAACCAGAGTGACTCAAGGAACTTGGTTGAACAAATGCTTACTCCTGAGCACCATCCCAAAGGGTCATCCTGGTTAACAAAAGCCCTGTTGATTCTAATTCAAGTGATGATCAAACCAACCTTGAGAAGCACTAGGGCTTCCAGGAAGACCTGCACTCTCTTTCCTTCCATCGCTATCCTCCCAGCTCCAACCTTTCTACCTCTCCTATTCCAATCAGCTTCTGGTGCTGAACATCTGATTCCAGGTGAGGAGTCAGGCTCTGTGGGAGTTATCCCTGGGAGAGCTGACTCAAGGCTGTCCTTCCTGTAGGCCAGGCAACATATGAATGCAATTTGAAGACCAGGAACAGAGTGTCCAGAGGTGATGACCAGAAGGGACCCATCTTGGGAAGTGCTACCCTCAGAGATCTGCAAATCCCCAGGTAGGATTGACCTCAGCACGCCATGGTCTCACTGGCCCCTAAGCACTGGCGGTGCCCACTGCTCCAGAGAGGCGGAATGGGCTTGGGCTCCACCTCTCTCAGAGCTGCCTCTAGTTGACAGGCAATGTCCTTGTCTGATTCAACAAAACAGCAATAACAATCACACATCTCAGGGGTCCCAAAAACGAGAGAAAAACTCAATCAGTACAGATACTTATCAAAAATAAAATCACTGGAGGAATGCACACCTTAAACAAAAACAAACAGTTAAGTAATAGCATTTGAGAATCACACGCACAGGACTTTCTGAAACCAAGAATGGTTTCCTGAAGATAATATTAAAGATATGAATTGAGTAAAATGATAGCCACTATTTAGATGCAAATAGTGATGTAAGAGAAATATCACAAACAAAAAAAAAAGAAGAAGAAAAGAAAAGAAAAGAAATCCTTAAGGAAAGACAAAGAACTTGAAAGATGGATGTGGGAGACCCTAACATGAGATGTGCTGAGAGTTCTGAGAGGAGGTGAAAGGAAAAAGATGTGAGGAAGCATTAGATTAATTATAGAAGAAAATTACCCTGAACTGAAAAAAAGACCTAAGTCGGCAGGTTTGACAAGAAAACAATGAGGAAAAAATCCTCTGCTCCAAGGATAAAGACGAAATCTTACATGAGTCCAGAGAGAAAAAGTTACCCAAGAGGGAAGAAGAATCAGAGGGAATACTCCAAATCATACTTCATGCCCAGAAGTTACAAAAATAATCCCAATTATATCACTGCCCAGATTTTAAAACTTCCTAATGCCTCCCGCATTCTGTTTGCAGAATAATGTCTCTTCTACTTAGAATCTTACAGCATTTGCCAGAAAGCATAAAGACTTTGGTGGATTACCTTCATTACTGCTCACATTTATTCACTTTTCTTCCTCTAGAGAGAGAAGGAGAAAAGAAACTTTCTCTTTTATATGCCTGGGAAACACCTATTCAACTCTGAAGATTCAGCCCAGGGGCCACAGCCTTAAATAACCTTCCCTGACACCCCAAAATGGATTCTCTCATCCAGCTTAGGTGCAACCCTGCACCCAGTGTCTGCCTCTCTCAGCATTTCTAACACCTGCCCTCATCTGTTTCTAGAGTTATTCTTTCTACCTGACTGTAAATGTTTTGAGGGTAAAACTTGTGTCTTTGTACCGGTTTGTGCAAGGAGAAATGGATCCAGAATGCCTGAACTGTATTCTTTTTTGTTTGTTTTTGCTTTGTTGTTGTTGTTGTTGTTGT
>VBSM01002217.1:6416235-6437623 GCA_008086735.1 Cheirogaleus medius
AAAAAATGAAGTAAGCACTATTATTATCTCATGTGACAGAGAAAGATGTCACATATATAAAAAGAAATTGTACATATACAGGGAGAAGAATGTAAACAATTGAAGATGTTCACAATGAATGCTGAGTGGTAACTAACATCACTGGAAAATTATCATGTGTACATTTGACACATTCCAGTGACCATTTTGCAAAACATGCTGGGTTTTTTTGAGATGACAGGAAGCCAGTGAATATATACCAACAATTGCCATTAGGCGTCAATTAATTTTAATCTCTATTATCCTTTTGCATACAGCAGAAGGGCATGATTTTTACAGAATATCAAGTGATTCTACTTTAGGCCAGTGGCCAAGATTTTGGTCAAATTTGGTGGTATTTGATAAGGAAGATGTTGTGGAAAAGTGTTGAATAATTTCCCCTCCAAAATTCATTTCCACCTAGAACCTCAGAATGTGATTTGATTTGGAAATTAAGTCTTTGTAGCATAATTAGATGAGTTCATAGAGGATTAGAGTGAGCCCCATGTCGAGCCTGACTTGTGTCCTAAGAAGAGGGAAATTTGGACAACACAGAGACACAGAGGCGAAGGCCACATGAACACAGGAGGCTGAGACTGAAGTGATGCCACCACAAGCCAAGGCATGCCATGGACCGCAGGAGAGGCACAGAAGGATCCTCGCCCACAGCCTTCAGAAAGAGGGTAGTCCTGCTGACATCTGGCCTCCTGGAGGTCAGACTTCTGGCCTCCAGAACAGGGAGGGAATAAATTTCTGTTAAATCACTCAGTTTGTAGTACTTTGCTACAGCAGTCCTAGCAGACTAAGACAGGTGGTCACTTTCTGCATGCATGTGAACAGGATAGGGACATGGTGAAGAGCAAGCACTGACTGGCCGCCTACGCCCACTGGCCTTTTGGAGGCTCTGAGAGAACAGATATGACCAGGACTCAGAGTTTTACATTTGCTCCTCTGAGGTCTTTTTCTGGTTGGAGAACTTGGAGATACAGAGAGACAGTTTGACAGTAGCAAAAACAGCAGGCAGTGGGCCAGGGTCAGGTCCGTGTTCTAGGACTCCACAGGTTCTTCCAGTGGAGTAAACCTAGTAGTACAATCGGGTGCATCTCCTCTTGTTAGGACCAGGTACCCCGTCCCAGAAAGTGGGGTCATGGAATCACTAAAGATTTTTAATGTGTAGAGACCTATTTTTCCATAGTCCATTTATTTGTCTGCTGCCTGCCCAAGTTAATTTCTGGAAGACTTTTCCTGGTCCATTTTATTTTGATTGATTACTCCAATTTAACAAGTATTTAATGAAAGTAACCATTTCCAGACACTGTGGCAGGAACTAAAGGTGCAGGGATGAAGAAAGCGTGATCCTTACCCCCAAGGGAGTCTCCCTACAGGAAGGAAGGCAAGAATCTCTAGCAGCAAGTTAAACCACAGTGAGATCCAGGTAGTAATGATAGACACATGGAGGAGACAACAGTGTCTGACAACTGCTCTGAGACAGGTTTTGGAAGCATTCTTATTTTGCTAAGAACACGAATCTGTGTAGAGTCGGGTGGCACACAGAACAGGGAGCGGAGAAAGGAAGAGTTTCTCATTTCCTTAAACACGGAGAGATGGAGCAACATCGTGTATGATTGTGTCCCTCTGAAGAGCAGAGCACAAGGTAGAGGCACCGAGACGACCTATCAACCATGCTCACATTGCAGACATCATCTTGGGGCAACAGGGAGCTACTCAGAGCTTTGCAGTGGGCCCTTGGGCCTCACCACCTGCAGATACATACTGCACAGCGCAGAGCTGCACGGCCCTCTCCTAGCTTCTCTGGAGCTGCTCTGTGCTGCCTCTGCACCGAATGGCTCAGAGGCCCCACCTACCCCCTAAGGCGTTTGAGTTGGCGACCATTGGAAACTGAGTCACCAAATCCCCTGGTTTGTTTGGATTCAAGGAGCACAAAATCCTCTAGGAGCAGTGGGGGTGCTGTCTGTTCACTTCATTCACAAAAGGATCCAAATGGAAGAGAACCTCTTTGGTGCATTTGTTTTGGTTTGCGTTTTTATGAAAATTTATAGTCTGCAAGAAATTTTAAATGTATTTAATGTAGGTAGATAAATTCTTTTTCTCAACTGTAAGATTTTAGGAATATGGGGGTGTGTTGAGAATTATCAGAACACTAATAAAATAAGATTTATATGTACTGTCCAGATCAACATAAAGCTAAAGCACCTAATGATTTTTTCAAGCTACATACAGGTCTGAATTATACACCTGTTAACAGGGAGTTACTCTACAGAGAAAGTAAGGAACTGTAATGGAAACCCTATCTACCTCCAAGGAGATGGCTCACAGATCAGGAAACGAGGATGTGCCCACATTTGGAGCAGCAAGGATGGGTGCTGGGTGACCACGGGTAGTTGTGCATGTAGGGAGTTGGGAGGAATGTGACAGCTGAGAAGCTGGGTCCTTTTGGGAATCATTCCTGTGCTAAGATTCAGACCATGATGCTCAGATTCAATATAGATGAAATGGTCACATCATTTATCACCCATACCAAGACAATTTTAAGAGTGAAAAGGGACAGGTTTAATACATTTGCAGAACAAAATGGATAGTCTTTGGAGGAACTCATCAGCCCAAATAGAGAGTATTCCAAACACAGAAGAAAAACAGTGAATTTCAACAAGGAGTTCTAACAAGAGTAGTTAGAGGATAATCATTCTGTCCCCCACTATCTTGCATGTTGACTATCACTACCAACAAGCAAGATAATACAAAAGAACAAGAAAATTTTCCATCAGTGTGGATGCTCTCTAGTAGCTTATTATTTTTTCCTCATAACTAACTAAACTACTACTCTACTAAAATAGAATCTACAAAAATGTAAGCTTGTTCTTCTCTCTTTAGCCTGAAATTAACAATTAAAAGAGGGGCACGTGCAACCCTTGATGGAGCAGGTAGCACGTCCGATGGCAGGTGGGCCTCCATCTACAATGAGAAAATAAAGCTCCAGATACGTGAGCTGGTGTCTGATTAACACCATGAAAAATGAGAATGAACAAATAACCTCCTTTAAAAGAGTTACTCTTATAAATAGAAGAAAAGATTAAAATATCTCTAATTCTCAGACTCAAAATAATTTTGGAGTGCATTACTGCTGTGAAAAATGAATACTGCAAGAGAAGAAAAATGCTTTCAAATGAAAAACATAATCACCAAATTAATAATGCAGTAGAGAATGTAAATAGCTATTTGGAGTCAACTGAAAATGGTATTGGTAAAATAAACACCATGTAGAGAAATTCTCACCATCTCAGAAAGAAAGAATGAAGAGGTAAAAAGTTGGGCATGGGGGAAGGGTGAACGAGAAGACAGAAGCAAGAGTATGGAAATACATTTACTATGTAGATGATGCTTAAAATATTCTATATATAAAGTAAAAATTTAAATAACCAAAAATATTAATAACTGCAAATGTTCAACTTCAATAGTAATCAAAAAAGCAATGAGATACCAGGTCTGGACTCTCAAAAGTGATAGAGTTTGGAGAAGGTGAGCTTCCTTTCTCCCACAAGGGCAGGAGTTTTGGCCAGCTCTAGTCATAATTGTAACTACCACCTGAAACAGTACCTAGCATATAGTAGGTACACAATAAATATCTGTTGAATAAAAAATAAACTATGAGATTTTCAACTGGCACCAATTTATAAGGGTACTTTAGCAATATCTACCATTAAAATACTGATGCCTTTGCCCCAAAACTTCTAATAGCAATGTACAGTAATGAAAATAATTTCACAGTCACATGAATCTAAACAAAGATATTTATACAGCATTGCCTATAATAGGAAAAAACACTTAAATAAACATTTATGTGCCCCCAATATAGAGATTATTTAAATAAATTATGATTTCTTCATGCAACACACTACTGCATACATACAATAGTTTGGCTAGTATGGCTTTTACAGATAATACAGCTGTGTGGATTTACAAGAATAGATACAAACATATGACTGAATAAAAAAACAAATTACAGAAAGCATTCCAGTGTAATCTCATTGTCATAAAAAATAAAAATGCATGTAGTTAAAAGCCTTATATATGACATGCAGAAGATTATACATCAATAGGTTTATGGAAATATTTCTAGTAGGATTACATGTGATTGTTTTTTTAATTTCTTTTTTCTTTTTTTTTGCTAGCCTATGCTTTGTATTATTTTCTTCAAGAAATATATTTTACAATTAAAAGGCTCAAAATAGTGACAGCCCTTTCATACTTCAGGAGTGTGGCAGAAATCTGAACCTCTGGGAAGAATAAAAGCATTAGTGAACATTCTCACACATTGGTATGTTCATTTTAAACACTTCTTAAAAGAAGGATGAGAGGAGGCCAATAAAATAGATGACCCCAGAAGATAAGAAAGCCAGTTGAAGAGGGGATACTGGGGACATGGACACAATTCTACAAACAGGGTTATTGCAGGGATTCTTTCTTTTAGTTAAACCCAGACCCAGTCGACCATAAAGACATCCAGAGGTGAAGTATCGTAAACCAAAAGAGAAAGGAACAAACTTAAGAGTTCCTAACAGATTTTTCATTTGCCCCTGTGTTTGTTTAAATCTAATTCCAAATTACACATCACTGTGAAAGGTACATAAATATTAGCAAGCACTCAGAGCCTAGCTGATTCCGCTCATTACTTAAATAAAAATACATATTTGAGACAAACAGGACTGATAGTGTCCTCCTAGCTGTCCTTAGGATGAAAGGGCTGGCCAGTGAGCTTATGCAACCATAAACCAGTATCACTCGGTCCCAGTTACCTGCACCCACGGCAAATATGAATAATTATAGCCACCTTGAAAGGTAATTGTGCCGCTCACGGGAATCACGCCAGTCACCCACGGCAGTGCCCGGCGCTCGGCGACTGTAAACCACCGTTGCCTCCCGGGAGGCGCCAGCCAAGCGTGGGCAAAGGGAACTTCGGGGATCAGGGTTTCTATTTTAGGTTCTCAACCCTATGTGTCTATGAATCCACAGCTCAGTTCTGAGAAGCTCTTGTGTAAATGTGTTTCGTGGCAAAACCCACACCATTCTGAAAAATATCACAACAAATCCCGACCTACGCTGGCCGGGGGAGGTTTACCGCCTTGGCCCCATTAGCCGAGTCACACGTTTCTCTGCAGAGAGGTACGCGCGGTTGCCGGCTGTTGTCCCAAAAGCAACTGTGGAGGGTTTTGTGAAATGCACGATGTATATACTTTCTAGAATCCTAAAGTTTCTGGGCTGAATCTGGCCCTTCGACTCCCTGCAGAGGGCCTGCAGGGAAGTGTGTGCCGAGCCTCCCCGCGTCAGCAAGCGGCATGGCGCGCCCTTTCCCGGAGCGGACGGGCCGGGCGAGGGTCAGGACTCGGGGTTTGGCCGCCGGGCCTGCCCCACCAGCCCTGAGCATCTGCCCTGAGACAGCCCTGAGCGGAGCAAGAGCTTCTCAAAGGTTCTGCCTGTCAACTCAGTCCTCAAAAATAATGAGAACATTTATGTTTGAATTTTTATTTGAAATTCTCAAAAGTATCAAAGTTATTGCTATTCATAATCTGTCCTGACATACTTTTGTAGTAAAAGGACAAAAAAAGGTTTTTACCTGAAAAAGTAAGTTTCAGCCCGCTGGTAGTGGCCAGGTGTCAGTCTGAGGGGAGGGTAGTGGGTGGCCAGGGGCCTCACCATGAACAAGCTCATCGCCAGGGCCACGAAGAGGACGGGCAGCAGCAGGCGCCAGAGGCTGCTTTTCCAGGCGCGGCGCGTGTGGCGCAGCCGGGTCACCAGGAGCGCGGCCATCTGTGCGCGGAGCAGCTGGCGGCCGCGTACGGGCGGAGCCCTGGCCCGCGAGTCACCTGGGGGTGGGGAAACGAGAGCCAGAGGCCACAGGTCAGCTCAGCACGGACAAAGGCCCGCCCGGTCTTCTGCAACAAGTTGTAGCCACAGGAACACCATGCGCGCCTCGCCACTCCCCATACTGGGTAAGCACTGCTGTGGGCCCAAAGGACCGAATCTAGGCCTTTGTGTGCCCCTGTTCTGGAAGGTGACAATATGAGATGATGTCTCATAGCACCACATGGTAAGAGCAAAGCGTCAGTGGGCCTTCTCTGATAGTGTTCCTGAAAAGAGAGGGACAGATTCGAAAGGATGCAGAGGGGCCTTGTGTCTGCCCTTCTTGGTTAAAATAAAATCGAGATTCTAGAACAACAAAGGCTAAAGAAGGGTAAGAGGTTCTGTCAGCTACTGCTCACACACACACACACACACACATTGAGGGGACCAGGAGGGGCTGCTCGCTCCCCTTGGGACCCAGGGCTGTCCTTCCTCTGCTTCCTCCTCTTGTTCTCCCACCATCCTCTTCCTCTCCACTCTTCTTAACTCTAGGAGGTCTTTCCTGGGAAAGCCGCAGGTTGTAGCCTGGCTGCCGTGTGGTCGGCTCTGCCCCTCCGCGTGCCTCTACCAGGATGCAGCCGCCCTCAGCCCTGCAGGCCTCAGCGATTGCGCCCCTTCCTTTCTTACTCTGTAGGACGCAGCTGAGAAAACAGTCTCAGTGATCCGAGGGGTCAGCAAGTAAAGTCCGAGCGCAAGGTGTGCATCATTGATCTATTGGTCATCTCCCCCATGTGCCCTCAACAGTGATCCTTCGGGCATTCCACACACACACACACACACACACACACACAAATCTGTGTAAACCTGCTCCAGTTTAGGTCAAGTGTTCCAACAAAGCTGTTGAGAGCAATTTTTATGTCCACTGTGAGGATGAGAAGTCAGGAGTAGAAGGAGAGGCTCCAGGACTGCAGGCTTAAACCGTGTCTAAAGGAAGGACACAGCTCCATCAATCAGCTATGTCGACAGTTTTTCCCAGCAGTTCCCTCCAAAGTACTCCAGAAAATCCAGTACAAAGAATTTTACAAGAAAAGTGGTCTTATAAAAGAAATGATGTACCGAAGTGATTGTGCTGCTCACAAATACAAAATAGAAATACAGTTAATAGAAGAGCAGTAAACAAGTTTGAAGACCCAAAAGAAAAGACTTTTAAAGAAATTGTACCATTTTAAAGAGAAATCATTGGTAATGGCATTGAGAACAGATCTATAGAGGTGTCATTGGGGATAAAGAGGCATATCTGAAATAACTCCTTCATTTATCTGGGATCTACTGTGGAGACACTGAGCCATTTGGTCTCTGTCATCAAAAAGTGTGCAGCACAGTGTTGGGATAAAAATGTAAAAAAGTAACCCAACACAGTGTAACAAACGGTTGGGCTAGAGAAGGGCCAGGCTGAAAAACTCAGTACCAAGGAGTAAGTCTCTGAGATGTTGAGGGGGAAAGTGAGAAAACAGGAACAGCATCAGGGACGTTTGGGCAGAATCCTGAAGATCCATTGGAATTTGCAGGCAGAAAAGAAAATGTGTATGTTTAAAGATCAGAACAGAAGCTACAGCTAAGCATGGCACATTCTCTGAATAACCATCTGTGCAAGGAAGCAGAATGCTGCCCATGCATGTAGCCACTGGCGAGAGATGAACGGTAAAGGTGGTCAGAAACCAAGCCCTGAAGTGCCCTGGCATCGATTTTAAGGATTGCAGGATTTATGCTGGGCTGAAGGCTTGCCAACCCGGCAGTCACCAGGGTTGAGTCAGAAAATTAGACTTGCATAGCATAAGGCAAAGGCGTCCTTTCTTGCTTGGCAAGTGGAGCTGTTATGAGGGGGAGCATTATGTGGTTAAAGCAGTGGTTGTTAAACCAGGCTGCATGTCAGATTCACCAGGGAACTTATAAAAAATGCTCATTGCAGGCCGTACCTCAGAAAAAAATCCCAATCTCCAGGGACTCAGAGATAAAAATGTGCTTTTTTATAACTTCCTGGGAGATTGTGCTGCTCAGCTTAGCTATGGAACCACTGATTTAATGTATCATCAATGGCAATTCATATACAGCTCTCAGAGCGGTGATTAAATCAGCTTATAGACAGATGTTGGTGCTAGGAAAAAAGATTTTATTAAACTAAATTTGACTCTTTCATCTATATATATCCTTCTTGATAATTTTATGAGTTTATAATGCAGTATCATACTAATTCCTAGTATTAACTATGTAGATCCATTAGGAGAATTATTTGAGTTATGTAACTCAAGGTAAAATAATTGAGATGTTTTTGGTTGCCCACACTGTGGAGTTCTAAAAGTTATTTTTGAGATAATTGATGTCTTCCCTGGTCTTTGACTAAGGAGTTCTTTCACTGGCTCCTTAGAAAGGTGACTTACTTTGTTTAGATTTAAGAAAAATTGAATAGTCACAGTCTACCAGATGTCACAATCCATGGGTTAGCCTTTACAGAGCATCCTTTGACATTCACATCTAGCTACTCATACTTTGCAGCCTGCCAAACTAAGTGCCTTCTCATATATGTGTAGAGCAGGAAAAGTGTTATAAATATATGTTTGGCAGAAAAGAGATTTTTGTTAGGTGAGAAAAACTTAATGTAACTAAATGGGTGTCAGATAGCTACTTGGCGATTTGCTTTTAGGTGGGGGAGCAGAGTCAGAGGACAACGGTGTGTAGGCACACCAGCCTGGTTCACCGAGAACCACTGCGAGAGTCACCGCAGGGTGGGAGAAATTCAGTCTTTTAATCCACATAGACCTGGATTTTAATTTAATCTCAGCTACCAACATACTGTGTGATTTCTGGAAAATTACTTACCTTTCTGAATGTCATCCCCTCAGTTGTGAAATAGAGATTTATAATATTTCCCTCCAGGTAATGAGAATTATTATTAGAATACTTATTAAACTACCAGAATAGGCATAATGTTGACCTCTAGTCATAGTGGATGCTCATTAGACAGCCTCAATAAGTCTGTGGGGAAAGGTGTTTCTCATATTAAGAAGAATAAATTTTCTCCACCTTCCCATATATGTTAATTGGACATAAATGAGAAAAATAGAAGGCTAAGATATTTTATGGTTATGAATCAACCACCAATCAAATATTCATGGTTAAACTCATAAAAATATTCACATGAATAATTTAACAGACAAAATTAAAATGCTGGACCAAATTGTTATGAATTGTCTTATGTGACTTACGAGTGCAATTATATTCAAGGACTCTAGTTACATCCATAATTATGCATTCTCATTTCCCCTGACCATCAAATTGCTTAGAGAAAATGTCCAAAGATTTTTTTTTGGTCAGCTGGCTGCAGTTGTTCAAATATTAACACCTAGTTATCAAAGTCTCGAATATGATCTCCATATTACAGAGTTCCTCCAAATGTTACTGAATATTTTAAAATAAATCCTTACAAATGTAATGCTTTCAAGTCAATAAAATTAAGATGAAAACTCCAAAAGAAAATAGGCACATAGCATACATGAATATACAGTTCATAAAAGATCTATAAAATAGCCAATATATGAATACTATAAAATAAGTCAATAATATATTGTAAAGATTGAAGATAATGTTAACACCTAATATTATTGAGAGTTTAAGGAAATGAGTCTTCTTATACCCTGCTGGTGGGAGGGTAGATCTGTATGGTCTTTCTATGGGAAACAAATATGCATCTTCTTTGATCTGCTTAATTCCAATTCAAGAGTTGTATTATAAAAATATAAAAATTCATAAAATATATAAAGCAAAGTGACTTGTTGCATCTTATAGAAAACAGTAGCAAGAATGTGGAAACAATTTAAATATTTAACATGTGGGGATTAATTTAACAAATTACAGTGCAACCATTTAGTGCAATGTTGTAATCCTATAAGGCAACAGTATAGCTAAATACTTGTTGATACGGAGAGTGTTCATTGAATTTTGCAAGTGAATAAAGCAATTTAAGATAGAATTATAATCTTTTGAAAAAAATGAACATGGAAGGTGGCTCAATAAAATGGGTGGGGGAGGGACTACTACCCACGGTATTAACAGCATGGATTAGCCAAAAAATGAGAGAGGATTAAAACATTAAATATGTAATCATAGGAAAATACTTAAGATATATCAGATCAAAAATGTTACAAAATAATACACATAGAATGAACATAATTTACTAAAAATATTAATCCTAAACTAGAAAAATTAATATTTTGATATATATACTTTCATTGAAAAGTTGCCGTTTATCAAATAACTTTTACACTTCATATACTATTTGATAAAGTGAAGTGTTTTAAATTAAAAAATTTAAGTAGTATAAGCATTTTTCAACCTACTTAAAGATTTATGTTAGTTTTTATGGTGAGATTATGGCTACTTTAATTTTCTTTGTAATTTTCCGGGATGTTTCAATAATGAATAATGATCTTATAACCAATAATTATTAATATTGATATTATTAAGCATGTTTTTATGAGATAGAAATGGTATTAATTCTCTGTTCAGTGAGTTACAGAATTCTAGAGCTGAAATTGATCCTTAAAATAATATAGTTCAAAATTTTCATTTATTTATAAATAAATACAGTTCAGAAGCAGTTTTGAAATAAGTTACATTTGAGGGAATTAAATTTAGTGAGTATTTTCTAGTGCAAGTGCTATGTTAGGTTCTTAGGTTATCTATTTGAATAAAGTTCTCAAGAGGTCCTTGGTCTTGTAATGGAGTCAAACATGTCACCAAAACATATCAGTGAAACCTGACCAGCACAATAGAATGTACATAATGGTGGGGCAGAGGAAACTTCTTTAGGAGGCTGCCAATGTCAGAGATTCAAAAGTAAAAAGGTGTTTGCTGACAAGTAGAAAGAGTAACCAGATAATGATCCAGAAATACAGGGAATCTCATGCAAAGACATGGATTGATTATGAGAAAGAAGTATGCTAAGCTGGGCAAGGAAAGGGCATGAGGGATATTTTCTGCTGACTTCAGTCATGATCTTGGATTTCAGAATCATTAGCAGACATGAAAAGGCATAAATCATTGTATCTTTCTTACCAATCTAGTAAGATAGAATCATGTGAACTGCATGGAAACCCTAATAGCCCTGTCATTTTCCTTAGGAATATACTTTAAAGTGAATAAGTAGACACCAGTAAGATGGGTATTAACTTTGTAAATGTGTTATAACAGAGGAAATGGCCTGGAAAAGGGTAAAATGTTTTATGAGTTATCTCTTTAAAACTCTCCCCCACACTCTTATTGAGAATTAAAACCTACATTCCTGCCCAAGGCCAGTGATCAGAGGGGCAGAGGAGTATCCTTTGTTCTTTGTACCACAGAAGATGGCTCAGCAGAATTGTCCTGCCAGAGGTCATGAGATTGTCTTCCCGAGATGGGATGGATCAGAACCATCATCTATAGGTAAACAACAGTAGCCTGAAGCTGAAAACCCTCCCTTTAAAAACTCTGTATTTCTGCTTATAGATAGGAAAATAGTACTTTAAGATGGGAGTCTGCCATTCTCCTCATTTGTCTGCAAATTAATAAACAACCCTTTCTTTTTCCTCAAACCACTTGTTCTCATTCTTCCTATGTGGCTTTGGGGACAGGTGCTGAACTTTGGTAGCCATCTCACAGGGGAAGCCACATGATCTAGCACCAGGAGTCAGGATGTCTGAATTCCAGCTCTCACTTACACTGAATATACTGAACATCTCAGACAGGTAATTTTCCCTGTTTCCTCATTTATAAAACAAAAACCTTAGATAGGGTAGTCTTCAATCTTTGTCCCAGTTAAAACTATAGTTGTATGGCATTTATACAAATCATGACTAAATTGTCTTATTCATACCATTCATGTTTCCTCAAGAAGAAAAGCAACAAAATCAGATATCTTCTTATTAAGGAAGAAGAGAGAAGAGAAAGGGAGAAAAGAGGAGAGGGGAGGGGAGGGGAGAGAGGGGAGGGAAGGGGAGGGGAGAGGAGGGGAGGGGAGGGAAGAAGAATAAAAAAGACATGGGAAAGAGAATAAAAAAGACAAAAAGTAAACATAGTAAAGAAAAGAAAATGTATTAGTGGCATTTGTGTGCTTATTAATACAACATAAAATCCAAAATGCAATTTTTAATATAGACAGACCCAATACAAAGTTTAAAACCATGCTAGTTTATTCTAACTTTGGTTAAATGTGCTTTTAACACATTAACTGCCATGTGAGTTGTATTTAACACATGCCAGTTTTGAGCCTAGGGCCTCATGAAGCATATGTAACTCACATGTCTCTTGAAAATCTTACTTGTTGATGTTCTTATTGTTACAATTAATATTGACAATTTAATTACATATAATTCAGGCACAGAACACAGGAAAAAATAACAAATTTTTCATTAAATTAGAAAGGATCATTTTGTTTTCAAAGTTTTTATTCTATTTTCACAATAAAACACCATGGCCCCAAGAAAAACAATTTTTTTTCTCGTGTGGCAGTCAATGTGTTAAAAAATAAAACCAATGTTAATTATTTTTAATTCTTTAAAGAAGCTAATAAATGGAGGCTATGCTTATATAAATTGTTTTATTGATAATCTCACAACCATATCTTACCCAAGTTTTACCATACTCTAATCTGTCCATTTCTTATAACAACTATACTGCTTTTTAAAACATGATTTTTCTTTAAAAAAAATACAAGAAAAAACAAGATAGCCAGGTAAAAGAGCAATTCTACATGTCATGCCACTGAAGTTTCCAATTGCTATACAGATGACGCATCACTGATTTGGTTCTTTGAAAAGCACTATGATTGCAGTAGCCAAAATGCTAAAAGCATGAAATTAGGTTCACTTTGGAATAAGGTCATCCCTTATATCCAGCCACATTTTGTGAATAAAGGTTGCTGAAACTCCTATGATATTAAACCTGCCTTGAAAAGACAGTGGCTTGGCATTCAAGGAGTCAGCGGTGCAGCCCCACCATATCACTAAGTACGTATGCTACTGGGATGTCATCTAAACTCTGAGTTTGGGTTTTCTCTTATATGCAACAAAGACGGGTCCTGCTGCAGTCTCTAAACAGCCCCACAGTTGCGTTTCCAAACCTAAGTTTCCTTCACAATTCTAATTGATGGTTAAGGAAATGGTATTAGGAATACTTTGGCTGCAGTGCAATTATTTAATATCATATCAGCCTCGACCCTGTTCTCTGGTTCCTCTTTTGATCACACTGGGGAGGCAGGGTGTACAGGGAACAGGCATGTGGGCTAAAAAAGAAGAAAAATCTCCCTATCACCAAATCCTTTCTTCATCCTGAGCCCTATGCTCATCCCCCTTACTAACAGCTTCAACTTATCTGTCTTCTTCATATGCGATGAGGTCCTTGTAATCAGAAGGAGTAGGGCTGGATTCATCTCGTAGCCTCAGTGTCAGGCACACGCCCAGCCCAGCTGAGATGCTCAATAAAGTCTGATGAATGAGTGGATGGATACTCAACATCCTTTTCTAGGTCCATCCTTCTCCTATTCAGAATATAATTCTACCTAGGCATTTCTTGCAGTTCCTTTGGTTTTTTGATTCCACCCTCAGCTTTGACAATCATGCCTAGTGAGCCTCCTGCAACAGCAGTCTTTAAGTCACAAACGAGGGGCTCCGTTTCAATATGATTTGCAGGGTATAAACAACAGTTAAAGTAGTTTACAAAGCAAAGTCACAATTTTGTACTGTGGTCTTAAAAGAGATAAATACAGCTGCTCACATTCCAAGACATCTGTATCCCCTAGGAAGAAGGAAATGAGATTTGGGGAGTTGTGAGGAAGATGGAATTGAGGAAGCCAGTTCAGGGTGGCCCACTCAACTTTCCCCGGCTCAGTTGAGAAGCCGGGTGTGGAAAAGGGATTGAAGAAGCCCTCAAGGGCACATGCATCTGTAGCTTCCTGGAGATTGATGTGTTAGTGAAGGTTGCCCAGAGCTCATCCTGATTGAATTATCGAAGTTGTTACATGACCACCCTTGAGGCAATGTCTGCTCTTAAGATGAATGAAGCTCATCTTGTGTCAAACATTTCACATGAAGATGATATTTCAGTTCAGGAAATGAGGATTGGAACTGTTCATAGTTAACCTTAGGAGCTTTCTTTGGCAGCTCTGATCTGCAAGGCTGCAAGAATTATGGCTTCACGCACTTTCTTGACTTCCCACTGCCCCTGACAGAAGCTGCTGCTGTCTGGCACCTGCCACCGGCATTTATCCTGCCCAAATCTATTTTGATTCTGTTTTATTTTGGCAGACTCTTTTCTGAAAAGCATCCTGCCGTTAGCTCTCTGCTGATTTTAGCTAATGTGGAGAACAAACCTTCTTTGGCATATATAATTGGCAGCAGCTAAGTCACTTCCCACCTTGCTTGCAGGGAGGGCAGTTTTTGAAGTTTGAGGAAATGTGGACAAAGAATACAAGACAGCACTCTGGGCTTAACACTATGGTTAAACCTAGGAGACACACACAGAATTTGAAACAGCCCTTTAAAGAGTCAGAGAATTATGGCAGCCCCTTCTCGGATGGGCTGCACAAACAGGATTGTCTTAAAAAGCAAAGGAGAGGTTGCAGACCCTTCAAATTAATCACTGCCAAAATTGCTTTCCATCATCAGAAACAGCAGCAATTAGGAATGAAATACAGAGGATTAAACTGTGGGAGAAAAAAGGAAAAGAATTTAATGTAAAGTGGCACTGAAAAACCGTTATCTCAGGTCTCACGTAGGGAACAGGCTTCTTTAAAACAAAGGCATGGCAAAGCCTCATGCAGGGAACAACAGCCATCTTTCCCGCACTCACTCAGTATGAAATAGATTTGTAATGTCTCACATAAACTTTGAGCTTACAGAGACTCTAATAGGGTGTTTTTCGCAGTAGTGGCCACAGACCATCTAAATCAAAGGAAGTTGGGGTTCCCCTTAAAAAATGTAAACAACTATGTCTTTGGAGTCAAAATTTGTGAAAGTTGGGCCTAAGAATATGCCACTTTAATAGGTAGGCAGGTGATTTTTAAATCTCCTTTTAAAAGGTCCCTTCTCTCAAAACTATATCCTGAACATAGCAGCCCAGGAAGTGGTGCCTCAGTGTGGCTGGCTCGGCGGGGCTGTTCGCTCTGTAGGTGGGACAGAGCCTCCAAAGGCCAGATGTGCACAGTGACACATGGATACCAGAAGCCCTAGAGGTCAACGCAGGTGAGGCCAAATGGTCCCCACCTGCCTTCACATGCAGGGCCACCGACTCGTGCATCTGGTCAGTGGTCAGGAAAGAAACATGCATTGCACGTGTGTTATGACAGGCACTGCACTCAGTGCCAGAAATACAGCCACACATAAGGCAGCACCACAAGGAGCTACTGGGAGGTGTTAGAATGGAGTTAGTTGCTCAGCAGGTGGTCACAGCCTGGAGCCATGAACAGTGGCCTGAGCTGACCCTAGACATGTGAGCACTGCAGATTGGGAATGATAAAGCCTCAACTGGGGACAAAATGGCCCATGGGAAGAGTGGAGAGAGCAAAGGGCTTAGGGCAGCTGAGCACTGGGGAGCCCTAACATGTGAAGGTCAGGCTGAACAAGGTGGATCGAGGAGCAGCACTCAGAGGAAAACTTACGTGAGCCACCACAGAGTCCAAATAAAGAGAGTTTTGCCCCAAAAGAGGGAGCTGGATGCAGCTTAAAGATTGAAGATGAAGCCCTTTGAACCAGCCACGTGCTGGTCAGCAGTGAAGTTAGAATAGGCTTTGGAGCGAGATGGTGGGAGAACAGCACACATCTGAGAGGACTGAGGCACTGTTGAGAGACGAGGAAATGAAGTCAGAGTGTGTCTTGACAGCTCTTTTGAGAAAGAAGATTGGCTGTGAGGGGGAGGAAAGTGGAGAGGCATTTGGAAGGGAAGTGGATTGAAGGGAAAATTTTGTTTCTCTTATGCTGCTTTGTTTTTTCCAAAGGAAGAGCCATCAGCATGTTTAAACCCTAATGAGAAAGAACCCTGTGAGAAAGATGGGGAGACACTGAAAACAGAGCAAACGATTCTTCCTTCCAGGCGGGAAGGGATTCATCATGGCAGAGGAATTGGTCTCACCTAGGAAGAGGGACCTGCTCTGTCCGGTAACAGGAAGGAAAAAGGATGCAGATGAGACAAGGTAAGGGCTTTGGGGGTGGGAGGTGGAGGTAGGATTTCATCCACTTACTTATATTGTCTCTGTGAGGCAGGAAGGGGCTCCCTCAATAGGAGTGGGAAAAGGAGGAGCCAGGGGCACGAGGAGAGGGGACATTTGAACCTGACTTGGCCCAAGGAAGAGAAAGTTGACCAGGGAAACATGGTTACATTCTGGGCAGCGTTGAGAGCCCTGTTACTGAAAATCTACTATAAAGCCTGTGAACTCTAGATGATAAAAATGCTGAATCTCCGGATGACAATGAAAACTACGCAATAAGCAACAGTAAAGCAGCATGGGGAAACCCCTAAGAGAAGCAGAGGAACATGGAGAAGAAAGTGAATAGCTTCTCAAAGAAGCTGAGAGCGGCTTCCAGAGGAGGGTATGCGACCCAAGGCAGGACAAGCGCTGCGCGGTGGGCAGTGCCCACGGGGGCAGCTCTGACCCCAGTTCAGGTGGAGCAGTGTAGACATTCAGATGCACAGCCGAGCTGCTGAGCTGGGGAATCAACCAGCCAAACTCACGCTGCACATGTGTGAGCTCAGCACGGAAATGACTTCCCTGGTGCTATTTGTCAGCTCAGGCTATGGTAACAAAGTACCACAGGCTGGGCGGCTTCAACAACAGACATTTATTGTCTCACGATTCTGGAGACTGGGAGTCTAAGATCAAGGCGTCAGCAGGCTCGGTTTCCCCTGAGGCCTCTGTTTGGCTTGCACATGGCCATCCTCTCCCTGTGTCCTCACATGGTCTTTTCTCTATACAGGTGCATACCTGGTATCTCTTTTAATGTCCAAATTCCCACTGACCATAAGGACACTAGTCACATTAGATTAGGGCCCACCTATCTGATCTTTTTTCAACCTTTATTACCTTTTTAAAAGTCCTACCTTCAAATACATTCACATCTTGAGGTACTGAGGGTTAAGACTTCAATATATGCAACATATGATTTCAGGGGAACATAATTCAGTCCGTAACACCAGTGGAAAGAGAGACTATATCCAGAATTTATGATTCTAAATTCTCCGTTTGCTATCACACTGAAGCAGTGTATCTCAAGGTGTGGTGTACAGACCAGCAGCATCACCTGGGAGCTTATTAGGAACATGAGTTCTTGGGCCCTATCCTAGACCTACTGAATTGGAAGATTTGAGGGTGGAGCTCAGGAATCTTTGTTCTAACAAACTCTCCAGGTGGTCATTCTGATGCAAGATCATTAAACTTCTTAGGAAGCCAAATAGTTAATCCAGTTATCTATGTATATTTCAAATATTATACCAAACACTAGTTTATTGATCCTTGGAAAAGTCTTTTCAAAAAGAAAAGGAAAGGACTCAGAAAGATTACAATGGCAGGTATTGTGCCTGGACAGGAGTTTCATGTTGAACCTGCTAACGGTTTGGGCAAATCAGATAACATCTCTAAACCGCAGTCTCTTCAACCAAATTGCAGAGATAAGAAAACCTGTTTGCAAACTGGCTATGAGGATTAAGTAAGAAAACCCAAATGCACATAAAGTGCCTATTGTAGTGTCTGATACACTCCAGGCAGCTAATAGTTTCTTTCTCCATGAAGTGACTTCCACATCCCAGTTCCAGGGATCAGTCTTCATAATTCATTTCTATGATGCTACTAGGGTCCCTATGATTTAAAAGTATATATTTTATATTTTATTTTGCCTTCATCAATCTCGCAGAGAAGCAAGAAGTAAGTTATTTGAGAGCTAGGCCTTGGAAGACTATTTCTGAAGACAGATGGCATCTGTAGAGAGAAGGGGTGCCCACAGGCAGGTGCAGCCCAGGAGTAGGAATCAATAACAAAAGAGTAATCTTTGAGGGCACCAATAGAAGGAGAAAGGCTTTTGTAAATGGTTATCTAGAAATTGAATTTCTCTAGCGTAGATCACACACACACGCACACACATACACACACAAGGCAAATAAATCACTTTACATAAAAGACATTAATGCACAGTCTCCAATATCCTGACCTAACATTGAGATAAAGTTATATCTACTAAGTAACATAAATTTGACTTAGGTAGAGGCCTTGTGGAGTTCTACTTGAAGAATTTTCAGAATATAATAAAATTGGCAAATGTAGGCAATCTCATACCAAATTTGTTTTAATGCATCCTGGACTTCTTATTTAGTAATGAAATATTTAAATCAATTTTTAAATAATATATATTCCAGTTCCCAAATTTGTAATTTGAATGATAAATAAAATTACATTTTCATATCATATTTTACAATGGTAATGAAAAATGTTATAATTTTTCTTTCTTCAGAGTTCTTTCTTAAATTCAAAACACTACTTTTTTCACATAGCATTAGCTTTTATTGCATGTTTTATTTCCAACTTATTTACATGGATTTTTGTAATGTTCTTCAAATTCAGAACATAAAACTATCATTTTTTAAAACAGATGTATAACCATAATGAAGAGGGGATTTTATATATATATATATGCAATATATTTTCAATGTAAATTATCCATTCTCATGATGACAAAATTTTAATGAGAACCTAACAACCATATTTTCTTTAAATTCATACTTACATAGGAAAGTCATTAACTAATGTATCTTAAAAGAAATGAATGCTCATAAATTAAACCTTTAGGCAAAATGCTAATAAATAAAAGAGAAAATAATATGTATGTCCAGTTAAAATAAATTGTATATGGACAGTAGAAACAGAGACCAATTATGATTATGTAGTATAATATTAACTACATAGAAATTACATAAGCAGTAACATGGATGGATTTCAGAGAAAAAAATATAGAGAGAAAAACACAGAGTCTTGTACATGCCATATGATTGCTTTTATATAAAGTTCGACAATAGGTACAATTATTCCAAAGTGATAGAATTGCCCTTGGAGGGGGATCGATCTGGAAGGGACATGAGCATGCTGCTGAGGTGCTAGAAATGTCCTACCTCGATGTGGGTGTGTGCCATGTAAAAGTCCTGTTTGTACAATGAAGATCTATGCCATTTACTATGAGATATATGCAGTTTATGTTAGTAAAATGAAATTAAAAACATTATTTAAAAATATATAATCCATGGGTAAATGTAAACAACAACATTGTAACAAAAGAGTAAATTAAAATGGCCAATATGAAAAAGGGCTCAAGTTACGGAAATTCAATTTAGCTTGTTATAATACTTTATTGTTAGGTAGAGGTCTAAAATGACTCCCAGTGACTCAGACCCTTGTGCAATCCCCTCCCCTTGAATGTGAGACTTTGAATATGATGGTTCTCACTCCCACAGTTAGACTACACCATATTGCAAAGGGGAAGAAATTTTGCAGAGCCATCAATAATTAAGATTACTAATCAGTTGCCTTTAAATCAATCAAAACAGAGATACTCCCGCTCACTCTAAAGAAGTAAACTGCCATGTGACTAAGACCTGAGGGTGACTTCTAGGAGCTGAGAGCAATTCCTAATTGACAGCCAGCTGAAAATGGGCACGTTGAGGAACTGAATGCTGCCAACAACCTGAATGAGTTCTAGATGAGAATGTGGTCCTGCCACACCTGGGCACAGCAGTGTGAGGTCCCGAGCGGGCGCCCTCTGTGCTGTGCCCAGACCTCCAACAGATAGAAACTCTGAGACAATAAATGGATGCTGTTTTAATCAGCTCAGTTTGCAGTAGTGTTATTAGAAATAGAAACTAATAGATTTTGGTAACTGGAAATGGAGAGTTGCCATAATAAATACTTAAAAATATAAGAGTGTTTTGAAATTAGGAGCAAGCAGTAGATGGAAGAGTTTCAAGGAGCATGGTAGAGAAAACCTAGATTTCCCTGGACAGACTGTTAGTAAAAATATGAACTAAAAAGATTCTGTCCACGAGGATTCAGAAGGAAGTGAGAAGCACGTTTTTGAAAACTAGAGGGAGGATGTCATTGTTGTTGAGTGGTAGAAAATAGCAAAATTGTCTCCTGCAGTTATGTGAAAAGCAGAATTCGTAAGCAACAAAGTTGGATATTTAGCTAAGGAGATTTCCAGACAAAAGTTGAAGGTGCTACCCAGTGTCTTCCTTGTGCTTATAGTGAAATGGGAGAGGAGAGAGATAAACTGAGGGAAAAAGTGTTAAGCAAGCAAACCAACAAAACAGGAAATGATGATTTTGAAAACTCTCAGCTTTACCAGGTTAAAAAAAAAAGTAGTAAAAGTCAAGGAGCGCTATTGATAGTGTGGCAGAGAGAAAAGGCCGAGTGTGTGACTGCACAACCTTTTGCTAAAACCTCAAAAGTTCAGAGTATATAGTCACAAAAAGTTACTGTAAAATGATTGAGGACAGCATGACATCATTCAGATGACCGATTAGGAATTCCGGGCTCTCATTCCCAGGTGGATACAAAAATGAAACCACAGACTAACTAAAGTTAATTGTATAGGAGCTCTGGAAATCTGTCAAAGATCTACAGCAACCAGGCAAACTCCCAGTCCAAAATAAACACACACTCCAAACAGTAGAAAACCCTGTGGTGTTTTTACCTGACCTTGCCCTCCCACTTCCCCACATTGGTGGAGTCATGAAGAAATGGCCCAATTCCTGGATCCCTCCTTTGGGGCAGAAACAGCAAAGTCTAAATCATTTTTAAAACTCTGGCCTGGCTGTGGATAGGCCAAGAAACTGGAATCCATTTCACTTGACTTAGAGCTCTTCCAGGAATGGTGACAAGTTTGGGCCTCGGGCTAGGTGCCACAGAAGGCATTGGTAGGCAGCACAGCATGAAAACTGAAGGAAGACTGCAGACATACGGAGGCCTGGGGCAAGAGATTATGAGAATATGATGGAACATCGAATGCCCTGAGATGAAGCTGGGGTGAAATTCTTTGAGAAACTAAAGCATTCAAAAGTGGCCAGGGACCACTATACACCAGACTGTTCAAGAGAGAAACCAAATTGGACTGGGACTCCCAGTCCACCCCCATCAACTGGGGGACCTGTTCTGTGTAAAAGATTGGAAGAAGGAACCCCTAGAGCCAACCTGGAAGGGACCCTATACTGTGATATTGGTTACCCCCACTGCTGTCAAAGTTGCAGGTGTTACCCCATGGATCCACCATTCCTGGGTGAAACGAGCTGAGATGGATGATGTGACCAGTCATTGGACGGTGCAACAAAGTCAACAGGACCTGCTGAAGATCCAGCTCAGACGCCTGTCTGCTATAGGTCGCCCCTGAACATGGCTGGACTGAATGGGACCACTGGCTTGGACTCTTATAGGAATACTGATAGTCTTCTT
>VBSM01002217.1:6437723-6486448 GCA_008086735.1 Cheirogaleus medius
CAGAAGATCAGAAGTTGGCTGAGCCTGCTGGCTGAATAAAGGCTGTTCTCTGACAAAAATAAACAAACAAACAAACAAAAAAAGTGGCCAGGGGAAATTGAAAAGAAAAATATAATAAAGCACACAAAGGCCAAGACAACGAACATGCCCAGAAAAAGAACTGAGAAGACCAGGGCCTTTGCCTTATGTGGATCTGGCTCAGGGGACCACCAATTAATTAAAAGAAGTCTTCCACACCAGTCTGCAAAGAGTGGGACAAATGGCTGTTTTATCAAATGACCAATTTTCAACAAATGATCACAAAAATCCAACAATAGCAACCTGACTCATGCAAAGGAACAAAGTAATGCCCAGACACAGTCTCTAGAGAAACACATGCTAAAGATTTTTAAACAATTGTCTTAAATATTCTCAGAGCTAAAGGAAAACATAAATGAAGAACTAAAGAAAATCAGGAAAACAATATATGAACGGAAAACAATATATGAACCAAATTAAAGTATCAACAAAGAGATAAAAATTATTTTGAAAAAGAAGCAAATAGAAATTCTAGAGCTGAAAAATATGATAACTGAATTGAAAAAAAATCATAGAACTTCATGAGTAGACTTGAGTAGACGGAAGAAAGAATTAGCAAACTTGAAGAAAGTCACTTGAAATTATTGTATCTGAGGAAGTAAATTAAAGAAGAATGAAAACAAGTGGACAGAGCCCAAGGGACTTATAGGACAACATCAAGCGGACTGATACATGCACTATGAAATTTCTAGGAGAAGAGAAAAAAGAAAGAGCACAAAACATTTTTCAAATTTTAAAACAAACAAACAAACTTGGATACATAAGTACAAGAAGCTCAGTGATCTCAAAGGACGAGAAACCTAGAGATCCCTGCCAAGACATTATAAG
The DNA here is from genome assembly GCA_008086735.1 of Cheirogaleus medius. Taxonomy (NCBI): domain Eukaryota; kingdom Metazoa; phylum Chordata; class Mammalia; order Primates; family Cheirogaleidae; genus Cheirogaleus; species Cheirogaleus medius. The sequence goes on from VBSM01002217.1 coordinate 6,438,630, forward strand.
CAAATATTGAAAGCCAAAGAAAAAGAACATTAGCAGTAGCAAGAGAAAAGGAGACCCGACCTGTAACATATAAAGGATGCCTGATAAGACTATGAGGGGGAAGGAGGTATTGCAGGAGAATTCTTGCTGGTCAAAAGGCAGTGGATAACTATGTATAGAGATTAAAGAAAAAAAACCTGTCAACTTATACTTTATACTTTACATATATATTATATAAATGTCATTTCCAAACAAACAAAAACTGAGGAAGTACTTTACCAGCAAGATTGCCCTATAAGAAAGTCCTAAAAATTGAAATGAAAGAATGCTACACAATAACTGAAAAGCTTACCAAAATATTAAGTTCTCTGGTAAAGGTAAATATAGGAACAAACATAAAAATCAGTATTATTACAATTTTTCTTTGTACTCTACTTTTAATTTTCTGCAGGATTTAAAAGCAAAATACATAACAAATAGCTATAAATCTGAGTTAATGAGTATATAATATATAAAGATACAATTTATGACATCAATAAAAAGTGAGTAGGTAGAACTATAAAAGAATAAAGATTTTGTATGTGATTGTAGTTAAGTTAGTATTAATTGAAGATAAATTATCATAACTTTAGAATATTATATGTTATCCCTTTTAGTGAACACAAATAAAATATCTATCAAATACAGCAGCTCTCCCTCATCTATGGTTTTGCTTTCCATGGTTTCAGTTACCCCTAGTCACCCATGGTCCAAATATAGGTGAGTACAGTACAATAAGATATTTGAGAGAGAGAGAGAGAAACAGACCACATTTACATAACTTTTACTACACTAGATTGTTACAATTGTTCTATTTTGTAATTATTGTTTTTAATCTCTTATTGTACCTAATTTGAAATTAAACTTTATGACAGGTATGTATGTATAGGAAAAGCACAGTAGATACATGGTTCAGTACTGGTTTCAGGCATCCACTGGAGGTCTTGGAACATATTCCCCAGGGATAAGGGAACACTGCTGTATACATAATAGAAAATAAATATAGAATCAAAATATGTCATTATAATAAAAAAATTAAACACAAGAAAGTCAATAATGGAGGAAAAGAGGGATAAAAAGCTATAAGATATACAGAAAACAAATAGCAAAATGACAAATAAGTGTCATTCTATCAGTAGTTACTTTAATTATAAATGTATTAAACTTTCTGATCAAAAGACACAGATTGGTAGCATTGATAAAAAACAGAATCCAACTTCATGCTATTTGGGAGGCTGATGTGGGAAGATTGCTTGAGCCCAAGAGTTTGAGTCCACAGCCTAGGCAACATATGAGATCCTGTCTCCAAAAGAAAAAAAAAGAAAAAGAAAAGAAAAGCTGGTAAAACATTATTTATGCAAATAGTAACTAAAAGGGAGCAGGAATGGCTATACTAATACCAGACAAAACAGACTATAGAAAGCAATTGCAAGAGACAACAAAGAATATCATATTGACTGCTTTATAAATAGTCAATTAACCAAAAAGATGTGACAATTATAAATGCATAGATACCAAACATAAGAGCTCTTAAACATATGAAGCAAACATAGATGGAAACGAAGGAAAAATTAGATATCTCTACAATAGCAATAGGAAATTTCTATATCCATTATTACTTTCAATAATAGAACAACCAGACAGAAGATTCAATAAGGACACAGAATTAAACAACACTGTTGAACAAAAGAACGTAACAAATATTTACAAATCACTCCACTCAACAATAGCACAAAATACATTTTTCTCAAATGTATATGGAACATTCTCCAGGATAGATCATATGTTTCACTTCAAAATAAGTTTTAATAAATCTAAAATGATTGAAATCATAAAAAGTATCTTTTCTTATCACAGTGGAAAACAACTAGAAATTAACAGCAGAAGGGAAACTGGAAAATTCACAGATATGTGGAAATTAAGAACACAGTCAAAAGAACAAATGGATCAAATAATAATCCCAAGAAAATTTAGAAAATATCTTAAGGAAAATAAAAATGAAAACCCACCCTACCAAAACTTATAGGTTACAGAGGAAGCAATGCTAAGAGGAAAATTTATCATCATAAATGCTTGTATTAAAAAAGAAGAAAAGTCTCAAACATCCCAACTTTATACCTTAAAAAATGGGAAAAGAAGAAAAAAACTAAACCTAACATGAACAGAAATAAAGATTAAAGCATAATAAAATAGAAAATTGAAAAACAATAGGGAAAATCAATGAAACCAAGAGTTGATTCTTCAAAAGGATCAACAAAACTGACAAACCTTTAGCTAAATTGATTAAGAAAAAAAGAGAGAAGGCTTAAATAACTAAAATAACTAAAATCAGAAATGAGAGAGGGGATGTTACCACCAATTTACAGAATAAAGAGGATTTATGACAGTACTATACACAATATATGCCAAAAAATTGTCTAACCTATATGAAATAAACAAATTACTAAAACATCAATATCCCAAGACTAAATCATGAAGAAGTCATTGAGTAGACCTATAACACGTAATAGGATTGAATCAATAATCAAAATCTTCCCCAAAACAACAAGAAAGCCCAGGACTAGACAGCTTTACTGGTAAATTATATCAAACATATGATTGAGGATAGTTGACTAACAACTATCCTCAAACTCTTCTAAAAAATTGAAGAGGAGGACAAACTTCCTAACTCATTCTATGAGGCAATGCTGGGCTGATAGACTGAGTTAGGAAGTCAGACAAAGACACTATAAGAAAAGAAAACTACGGATCGATATCCCTTATGAATACTGATGTAAAACCCTCAACAAAATACTAGCAAACCAAATTCTACAGTATATTAAAAGGATTATACACCATAACCAATGAGGATTTATTCCTGGCATTCAAGGATGGTTCAACAAATGAAAAAAAAATCAGTGTAATGTGTGGCAGCCCCCCTTATCCACAGGAGATCTTTTCCAAGACCTCCGGTGAATGCCTGAAACTGCAGATAGTACCGAACCCTGTAACTACTATGTTTTTTTGTTCTGATAACTAACACGTCTGGGGCTGGAGATGCTCAACAAGGGGATGATTCATGTCCTGGGCAGGACAGGTGAGATTTTAACATACCACTCAAAACAGCACACAATTGAAAACTTATGAATTATTTCTTATTCCAAAAACAAATAAAATTTTCCATTTTATTTTCAGTTACCCACTGTAATTTACCAAGGGTAACTAAAACCATGGAAAGTGAAACTGTGGGTAAGCGGGGACTACTGTACCCCCACATTAAAAGAATGAAAGAAGAAAACCATATACTCATTTCAATTGATGCAGAAAAAGCATTTGACAGAATTCAATACCCTTTCATGATGAAATCAACCAACAAACTAAGAATAGAATAAAACTACCTCAACATAATGAAGGCCATCTGTGTAAAACCAACGGCCAGCATTGTACTCAATAGTGAAAATCTGAAAATTTTTCTTCTAAGATCAAGAACAAGACAGGCATGCCGACTCTCACCACTTCTATCAAGATAGTGCTGGAAGTCCTAGTCAGAGAAATTACTCAACAGAAAGAAATGAAAGTCATCCAAGTTGGTGTGAAATTATCTCTGAAGATGATATATCCTACGTGGTAAAAACTCTAATGATTAAGCACACACACACACAAACTGTTAGAACTAATAAATATATTCAGCAAAGTTTCAGGATACAAAATCAATACACAAAAATCAGTTGCATTTTGATACATTAGCAATGAACAATCTGAAAAAAGAAACTAAGAAAACATTCCATTTACAATAATATCAAAAAGAATAAAACACTCAGGAGTAAACTTAACCACGAAGGCAAATAATAGCCTGAAGACAGAAAGCTACAAAATGTTACCAAAAGAAATGAAAGATAACACAATAAGTGGAAAGATATCCTACATTCAAGAATTAGAAGAATTAGTATTTTTAAGATAGCAGTACTAGTCAAAGCTATCTAAATCAATCTAGGAAATTCTTATCAAGTTTCCAATATACATTTTTTTGAAGAAATAGAAATATCCATCCTAAAACTCATATGAAACCTTAAGGGGCACAGAAAAGCCAAAACAATCTTGGAAAAAAAAAAACCACAAAGTTGGAAGATTCACACTTTGTAATTTCAATACTTATACAAAGCCACAGTGATCAAAATAGTGTGTCACTGGCATAAAAATAGATTCACAGACCACTAGGGTATAGAATACAGCAAGAAATAAACCCTCGCATACATGGTCCATTAACTTTCAACAAAGGTGCCAAGACCATTCAGTGGGAAAAAGAGAGCTGTTTCAACAAATAGCGTTGGGAAAACTAGATTTCCACATACGAAAGAATAAAGTTGGACCCTTACCATATACCACATACAACAATTAATTCAAATAGATGAAAGATCAAACATAAGTGTGAAAACTGTAAAATTCGTAGTAGAAAACCCTAGGGGGAAAGATTCATGACATTACAGTTGGTAGTGATTTTAGGGATTTGATACCATAAACACAGGCAACAAAAGAGTAAATAGGACAGTTGAATTTCATCTAAATTATATAAAAAGGATTGTATATCATGACCAAGTGGAATTTATCTCAGGAATGCAATGCTGTTTTAACATCAAAAAATCAATAATATAAGACACCATATCAATAAATAAAGAACAAAAAAACGCATGATCATCCCAATAGATGCAGAGAAAACATTTAGGAAAATCCAACATCCTTTGTAATAAAAACACTCCGCAACTAGGAATAGATAGGAACTTCCTCAACTTCATAAAGGGCATTTATGAAACACACCGTTAGCATTACACTTAGCTCTTCACAATTCCATAATAAAAAAAAATCTTACAGCTCTGGAAATAAAATTTACCCAATTTTAATAATTGGCAAAAAAAATCTGAAAATGCATTTCTACAAAGAAGATACACAAATGGCCATAGAGATGAAAAGATGCTCAACATCATTAACTACCAGGGAAGTAAAAATCAAAACTGCATTGAGATATTTCATACCTACTAAGTTGTCTATAATCAAAACAATAGATAATAACAAGTGTTCGTGGGCATGTTGGAGAAATTAGACCCTCATACACTGCTGGTAGGAACATAAGGTGTAGTCATTTTAGATAACAGTCTGGCAGTTCCTTAAATGGTTAAACGTATGATTCGGAAATTTCACTCCTAGTTATACATACATAGGAGAAAACACATATCCACAAAAAGCATGTTCATAAAAGTTAATAGCAACATATTTGCAACAGAAAAATTCTCGAAACAACTAAAGTATCCATCAACTCATGAACAAAATGTGATGTATATATATTTGCAACAGCAAAAATCTGGAAACAACTAAAATGCCCATCAACTCTTGAACAAAATGTGATGCATATATATATACTATAGAATATTATCTGGCAATCAAAAAATGAAGTGCTGACATATGCTGTTACATGGATGAACCTTGAAAACATCAGGAGTGAAGGGAGCTAATCATAAAAGACCACTTACATTATGATTCTCTTTATACAAAGTGTCCAGAATATGCAAACCCATACAGATAGGAAGTACATCTGAGGTTGTGTGAGGATGGAGGGGGTGGGTGTATTGAGGAGAGATGTCTGTGTGACACAGGGTTCTTTTCGGACTAAGGAAAGTGATGTAAGGTTGATTATAGTGTTGGACAGACAGCTCTGAAAAACCATGGAATTGCACACTGTCAATGAGGAGCTTGTATGATATGTGCATAATATCTCAATAAAACTGTGAAAAAGAAAAAGAAGATTTGCTCAACATATTCATTAGGAACATGCAAATTAAAACCACAATGAGAAACCCCTACACACCTTTTTTAATGGCTAAAATATGTATACATTTTTACATCTGATAATACCAAGAGCTGGAGAGGAAGTAAGGCAGTTGCAACACTCTTAGCGTCATGAATGCAATTTGGCAAACATTATTACAAACTTAATGTATTTAATTCTAGTTATTTATTCATGGGCCTGTGTCCCTGATGGACTGAAGTCTCTCAAGGAAGGCTCTGAGATTTATTACCCTCCATGTCCCTAAAGCCCCAGTCCGTGCTCCTTGGTGAGTTGCTGCTAATAAATACGCTTGGAATTGGGTTGAATCAGACTGTGGTCACACACTTAGAAGCCAAATCTGGATTCCGTCCAGTCTTTATCTTTGCCTACACAAGGAGGTATGCACACAAAGGCCAGGACCATGATTTGGTCCTAGATGGACAAAGGCTACATGAAGGCAAGGCCACATAAATCCATTCCCAGCAAAGTGCCTGCATGTGACAGGCATGCCATGCGCATATGCTGGATCTGTTTGTTCATGATGAAGGTAAAACAAGACTAATGCTTTCATTATTCTAATTTTATTGTTCTGACCCGTACTCACTTATGCCCCTCACTATACACTCCTGCCTCCTCGCTAGCTTCAGTCTCTTGCTATTCAACGTTTAACACAAGGGATGGTGGTATCGTTCCTCCAGCAGAAATGCAAGAGACCACTCTGTACTTACAGATTCCGGGAGGATGTCCTGCAGGCTTGTGGTTCTGCAGCTCTAACTTGGTCCCAGGGGCAATGTGAGATTTCTTGTTGGAATCTTGCAAAAGCATCAAAAACACCTTTTTGAAAATGAAGAAAGAGCTATATGTTATTTTATGTTCCTTTCCACATTGCATTTCTTTTCTTTTGCCTCAATTGCCCAATTAGGTCATGATAACACACCCCAAACACACCCTGTGTATTTCATTTAGTCGTGCATTTAATTGGCATAACTCTAAGGCTACCTAGTTGTTGGCAAGCTGGTTGACAGGCTGCCCATAGGCTGGATGCAAAGATGAGGGAACTTGACTGTGAACCTCCAGACCCTTACGTGCAGGCAGAGGCTGGTCAATCCATAGGCAGCAGTTGGCAGGGAGGGGGCAGGAAATAACACAGGGTATCCAATTCAACTCAAGTTTGTGACTCACTCTGCCAGCATCTTAGAAATTCAGAGGTGAATCATAAAATAAACTTGTGGTGTTCACAGTTTATTTAGGGTAGATGGGATCTCATATATCAAAATCCCCATTGAATTATGTGCTCTCCATGGGCTATGATGTACCACGTTGCTAAAGCAGTTAATTTAAGCAACTTGCTTGAAGTCACTATTTAGTGCTGAAAGAAGTCCAGCCTCCATTTATTGAAAGCCAAAGACTAGGACAAAATTAGCAAGAATAACATGAGGAAGCAAGAAAGGGAGCCAAGACAGGGAGAAATGGGACAGCCACTGAGCTACACCTGGAGGCTTGGCATGGCTTTATAGAGAGATGGAGCAAGAATTCATAACATAAACATTGGGCAGAAGAGAAGAATTATTAAAATCAAAGAGAATAAGCTCTGCAGCAACACAGCACAGTAATTAAGGGCTGAGGCGCCAGTCCTAAATGGCTCTGCTCTTGCGAACACGTGGGCCGGCCCTGTATTTGTGAGCAAAGGACTTCACCACCCAGAGTTCTGGTTGCCTTGTCTGCAAAACAGGGATGATGATGATAACAGTAACTAAAGGTCAGCAGATGATGGCTGTAAAGTGCCAGGCACAGAATCTGGAAGCACACAGTAGGTCTTCCATTATTCAGGCTGTTAGCCAAGGTTCACTGAACGTCCTCTGCAGGCCATTCACCAAGCGAGGCACCATGTGTGGCCGCTCTCCCCTTTGGCATCCTCCATGCCTGTGCTTCCATCGCTCCCGCCCGTGCACACACCCAGAAAGGTCCAGGTTCCAGGCTGTGGCCCTCCCTAAGCAACTCCTGCTGGACAAGTCTCATTGCCCATCCAGCTGGTACCTCAACTCAACATGTCCACACTGAGGACCCTCCTCACTTCTCATTTCAGGACACAGCACCACCATTCTGTCCCTTAACTAAGCAAAAATGTACGGACTGTCTCTAGGTGTTCCTGAGGAGCCATCAACCCACAGGGGAAGACAGGGGGAGGGCACCAAAGAGAAGCAGCGATGAGTAAGCAAGCCTGCAGGAGAGGCAGGCAGTCTCTCTGTATGTAATTAATTAATTTGCATGGAATCCAACTGAGCAAAACCTGTATGCTTAGCACTGGTGAAGGGTCAGGACATTTAATTAGATCAGATGGAGTCACCTTCATTTGAAAGATAACCCTTTGCTGTTTCCCAGTAAAGCCTCAAGGAAAAGCTGCAAAACTCACTACTACTGCTACAAATGATAACAATAATAATAATTATAACAACAATTTCACGGTGTGTGTCAGTCCATGTGACCTTGGACAAATTATTTTGTCACTCTGTGACCTAGTTTCCTCACGTGATAAACAGTCATAAATAAGACACTGTAGGATTGTTTCAAGAAGTAAGTGCATTTATATATAAGCCATGAGAACAATGCCTGGCATGCAGCAAGCTGGCAAGGTCGGCTCTTAAGAGCAGCCAGAGGAGGAGGAACAAGTGTACTGGGATGTGCATGGTGTGTTTCATGATGTAATTCTCAAAATCAACCCAGTAAGAGAAGCACTGTTATCCCCACTTAGGATGAGAGCACTGAGGCTCAGTGCAGTAAGTCTTCACTGAGTTCATTTATAGGGAATGCAATTAGAAACAATAGAAATAGTGCACATCAAGAATTATTTATTGAGTGAAGATTTTCCTTTTTATCATATTCTAAATGGAATTTTTATTTAACGGTCACATGTAACTGAATATAGAAAGCATACCTTGATAATGAAGGCATTCTTGATAACAATCCTCATCTATCCTTTTAAATTTTCCTTCTCCCCTCTCATAAAAAGGCTGTGTGTGAGTGGATGCATGTGTGAACATGTGTGAATGTGTACGCGTACACATGTGCGTGCACACACCTGTGCATGTGTGTGTTGGAGGAGAAAACAGAGTTAAAGGCAGAGTTTTTGCCCTCAATAATCTTACAGATCAGTGGGGATATGATCAATTATGATACAGCACTAAGAATCAGGGTACAGCATGTCTGGGAATTCTGGAACTTTGCATTGAAAGGCTAAAGGCAAGTCTAAGATCATAAGAATGTTATGAGCGCCAACTAGGGGCGACTCACCCTAACTGCAGGCACATCATCCAAGAGGCTCTGAGAGTATGGGAAATGTCAAAGTAGCACAATTAACAGAAAGGACAAATAAAGGTCACATTTTTGAAAAGCAATACATCGTTGATCATTGTAGTCCAAGATCTATGTCTTGATCGCAGAATTTACCCTTGTTATTTGGGGCCATAATTCTCATACTAAATGGAAACAGATGGCAATTGTAAAACTCCCCTTGGCAAGTGCCCCACGGAATCCTAACATCCAGAATAGACATTATCCAGGACTTTAATGACATGAAATTTGTAAGAAAATTCCTGGAATTCCAGTGAATTTTGGAAATGGATGTTCCACATGATAGTTTAATATACAGTAAGTCTTCACTTAACATTGTCAATAAGATCTTAGAAACTGTGACTTTAAGGGAAAAGACACACAGAAGACCCTTGAATAAAGTCCTTTCATTCAGCATTGTTTTGTTATAAAGTTGATGAGGGAAAAGTACTGTTTTTGTTGTACACAGGTTTGTTTAAAATAACCATTTCCAAGAACCTCCAAACGATGTTAAATGAGGACTTCCTGTACTCTTTATTGTCTAATACATATTTTCCAGCAAAAGTTTAAATAAAAATTTGTACTTAAAAGCCAAATCTTCAAAAAAATTTTTTCATGTAATTGACATACGGATTTGCTTTGTTTCATTGGACAATTATGAGGAGATGCAAAATACTGCAAAAATAATCTCATTGTAGCGAAGACTATGAAAGTCCAGATCAACACATATAAACAGCCCCTCAAAAGAGACAGAAATAAAACGTGAGCAACTGCATAGGAACGTATTTCAGTGCAGGATAAACATAATCTGTCCCAGCTACACTTTCCACGGTTTAAGAAGAATGCTGTGTTTGTGCATTGGGTACCGAATGACATTACTTATACACAGATGTTCCTCCTGTTTTGTTGTTTTTTTCTATCACTTTTAACTGAATATAGGCCATAAACCAATTAAAATGGATCCAATAAGAGCTACACCTGTCCATTTTTATACAAGACTAAGACACTGTCTTCAATCTTATCTAATGTTTTGAACTTCACTGGAATTAGCTCAGGCCTCTCAAGTCAAAGCACAATCAAACTACTCTTATTAATTTTTAAGTAAGTTTATCACACAAAATGAATAAGAATGAAATAAGAAGTGATGAATTTAAATCTTAAGGACACTAACTAGCATGAAAATAATTTATAATTTATTAAAAAATATGGCTTTAAAGGCAATGCCTGGGGTATTCCTACTCTGTCTTTTCAAGGAAGAGTAAATTAAAAAATTGGGGGATTCTTCATTTGAGGACTCATGTCTTCTTAATTTAAAAGAGCTGCAGGGCCTAAGTGTTTACGATGGCCCAGTGAGTGTCATCCCAACACTGATTGCTCCATCAATCCCTCAGACTGGCGTGCTCTGGCCCATCCTCTTGTGCTCTCTGTTTAAAAGGGCATTGTCAAGGAGTGTTAGACCCCAGAAGTGATCCACACTTAAAGTGTCAGTTTGACGGACTATATCCTGGAGATGGTCAGTGCAAGGTGCCTTTTTGCTTAGATGCTAGAGAAATTTATGAAGCAGACCAAACTTCTGTAAGACAATGACAACAGAGTCCAGCTGAGTGATGACATGAGCAGAGGAAGAATTTCTGAACTTTGACCAAATGTAACATATGATGTATTATTTCAGTTTCCCCAAAGTGATTGTTTTTAACAGAAGCAGAAGATCAAGCCATGCGGAAAGCTCTTAGCTGATAAGAAACACAAGAAGTGCTGGCAATTCCTTTCCAAATACAGGACTTTGGGCAGAGCTGTCCCATGACGTGCCACATGGTGCACACAGCAAGATTTTGTCATTTTATAGGAAATTGCGAGTTTTCTATTGCTCCTATAACATATTAGCACAAATGGGGTGGCTCAAGATGACACATTTATTATCTTGTGATTCTGAATGTAGAATCCTAAAATGAACCTCACTGGACTAAAATCAAGGGAGAATACATTCCCTGGACTTTTTCAGCTTCTAGTGACCACCGGTGTCGTTGAGATCCCACCTTCAAGGCTCACCATGACGTCACCTCCTTCCTCCTGTCTAACCTTCCTTGTCCCTCTCATGTGCCTCTCTTGATTCCATCAAGCCCACCCAGATAGTCCTGGATTATCTTCCTGTCACAAGCCAGATATAGGTAACATTTAAAGGTTCCATGAACTAGGATGTGGACGTGGGGGACATTGTTCAGCCCGTCACAGGACCATCACGCCATCAGTACATCTTTGAAACAAGGGCATTTGATTCCATGTGTCCCTGGACACGCCAAAGACAGTAAAAATAAGAAGGCAGAGTAAAACATTTTGGAGTCCAACACAATTAAATTCCAATTTCTAATTGTGGCAACTCTGTGCCTTTTTCAGATTAAGTTTCTCAGTCTACTTATCTATACAAGGGGAAGATTTAATTAGATAACGTATGAAAAGGTCAATTCTACTTTATGTTTGGGGTCTATGACATCCTACAATACTGTTTTATCAACAGAGAATGCAAAAAATGTGTCACAGCGCTCCAGTCTGAATGACTGGTGGCACAACCAGTGTTTAGAAGACACCAGGCTGTTAAATGCTTAGACTATGAGGCCATTTTAAATTAGGAAGACCTAAGCCCCAAAATGAAGACTACCCAAAATATTGAATGTATTGTTCTTTGGGGATGAAAAGCACGATGTCACATGAGAGAGAGAGAACAGCTTCTCAAAAGAGTTAATACCTGCTTCCTCCTCTGCCCTCCTCCCTCTGTCTTCCTTCCCCCACCACTGCTTTTTGTCTTCTGGCGAGGAAGATGCCAGATTGAGGCTTGGGGCCGGCACACGGGGGGGCACGCGTGGGCTGGGTTCCCACAGAGGGCACGTGGGCAGAGTGCAGGTGGGAGGCCTCGGAGATGAGCTGCACCTGTGAGATATTGGGCTATTAGGCTAACGGCTGTCTTCTAGCTTCTGTTCATTGCTTGCTTGCCGACCACAGGGCATTATGGGTTGAAATAAGATGCAGGGAAAAAGCCCTGAGTCCGGAGCCTATCAGTTGCTGACCGCAGGGCATTATGGGTTGAAATAAGATGCAGAGGAAAAGCACTGAGTCCGGAGCCTATCGGCTAGGACCCGGAACAGGTTAGAACCAATCAGGGGCAGGGTGAAATAAAATGCTGGAGAAAAATGGTGGATAGGGGGGCTAACCAATCACTGTAAAGGGCAGATGCATGATCAGTGTATAGAACCAATCACTGTAATGGATAGATGCATGATCAGCGCGTGGACAGCTTGTGCGCGTCAAGTATAAAAAGCTTCCCCTCCCCCCCCTGCACGGGGTCCCTGCCTGAATGAGAGGCCACTGTATTGGTGCTCTGCGGCTCTGACCCTAGCTCGAGCTAGCCAATAAACTCCTTCTGGTAACTACAGCCTCAGAGTCTCCTGTCTCTCTGTTCGGAGGTGCTGCGGATTCCGGTCCAACACACCCGCGAGGACTGAGCAAGTCAGGTAGCAGATTTAAAGTCGGGTTTCTCATGATCAGAGAAAGGAGGTACAAATAAGTAAAAAGGAAATGCTAAACAAAAGCTGTGTCGTTGGGTTAAATTTAGAGATTCCATGTGGAGGTGAACTCCTGGTTTTCACTGTTTACATAGAAAGAGACAAAACGGAGGTGAGTCTCTTGCCTTCTCCACGAGGGACCTGAGAGCAGCAACACCCCGGCCGCCGTGGGCACGTGAAGCAGCCAGGGCTTCTTGGCGCAGCGGCTGATTCAGAGCCGGGCTGGGAAAGTACAAGATGATCCTAGGGCCTCCTGTGTCAGGAAGTAGGAAAATACTGAAAGAATAGGGGGCATTCGTTAAAAGCCACAGAAGCCAGCGTGAAGGAGCTCCCACTGGCTCTGCCTGGTCCGACTGGAGCATGAAAGTAATGACCAGGACGAACTGTAGCTCATTGAGCAGAACAGGAAGCCACAAGTCACTACTAACGTAAGCAAGTGAGTAGGGTGAAGGTCAAGTTCTTCCCTACTGGATAACACCAACTAAAACGTAGAATGAATGACGGACTTAGAAAACTCTCACTTGGCAAATGCCATGGTAATAATTAATCCTGGCAAGAAGCATCGGAGCGTGCTGAAACTGGTGGTAGAAAAAGTGGAATTTAGAGAGTCTCAAAGTATGTCCTCAAAACATAATAAGAAAGAAAAAAGGAAATTAACTTTGGGAAAGCCTGGCAGACACCACTTTACCTGGGTCATCAAAGTTCTCCCCACCAGCTGTGGACAGATCAATGCAGGGCTGACAGTCGGGAGCAGTGGGACAGCATCTCTCCTGGAATATTCCAGCTGAAAATCAAAACCTGGCCCAATCACAACAAGTGGGGCAAACCTTATTGAGGGTGGTTGTGCAAAAATACTGCTCTGGAATCTTCAAACATACTGAGGTCATGAAGTCAAGGAAACTGAAGAATTCTTGCACATTGATGGTGACATGCAACTAAGTGCTGCTTGTGACCCTGGACTCAATCCTTTTGCTCTTAGGGACCAAAAAAAAAAAAAAAAAGAAGAGAAAAAGATCAAGCCCACTCCCAGGCTTCACCTGTTCATGCTGTGTAGGGTGGGGCAGCTGAGATCCTGCTCTCAGGGAACCAGCACCCACAACCCTTGTGCAGAGGTACAAAGGGAACCCCAAACTGGTACTTAGCAAGCTGGGTGGAAAAAAAACTGCTCAGCTCACACTGGCAGTCTAACCTTTCTAGAATACTACTAAAAACTACAAAATTATTAAAAATACACTGTTAAAATTCACTCTGCATTTTGCCAGAAAATGTTGTCTTGGCTTCGGAGATTGCTGCCAATGTACTTCATATGCACAGCCAAGCTCTGCAGCCCTCCTTCGTCCCCAACTCCACACTAAGTAAACACTGTGCCATGCCAGCATCTTCCTTAGGTCTAAGCATTAGAGTAGAAAGTGTAAATGCCTTAATAAAATTGGTCATTTTATTTTATTTTAAATCTCAACTTCACTGGCATGGGTGCAGATCTGGAGACTATGATTTGTAGGAAATTAATTTCAGTTTAAAAATGAAATCTGCTTTCTAGCTTCAAAGTGAGAAGAGTTCATTGGCAGGCCCGCCTCACCCCAGCAAAGTCACCAGGCAAAATGCAGACGAGCAAAGGGACACGCACGCACAGTGCTGTGTCAGCCACGCTGACTATGGATCGATAACAGACGTATGGAGGAAAGTCAATGCTTTCCAAGTGTGAAGAGACAAAATTGGTCATGACAGACACTTTATAGACTACACCAAACAAATGAAAGTTCTTTAAAGGCATCTTTTTCCAATTTAAGATATCGTTCTCAAACACATCTAATATACTATGTTATATTTTATTAGATTTCATGCACAATTTTATTTATCTCAGATCCTTTGCCTGTGGTTGCTCTTAAGACAGACAACTTATTTTTTGGCATCTGTGCGTGTGTGAAAGAGAAAAAGAAAGATTTATGAGATCTAGTAAATCAATATTTATTTAGGACCTATTATGTAAATAATAGCGAAACATGTACTAAATGTAGAAAGTAGAAATTATGGCAAGAAATTGAAGAAACACGTACTAAATCTGCAAAGTAATTGACCAACTTGTGCTCTTGCTCCTTGTTCATCTCATTTTTAGGGTGTCTAACAGCAAGAACATGAATCGTGGATTTAAAAAAAAACCTTGCAGAAGTAAATAACATGGAAGAATTATTCTTTTAAGATGGCAGTGGGGATGGAACCCTCTGTAATTTGATTGTGGTGCGGTTCCACAACTCTATACATTTGTCAAACTCATAGAGTGGATTTTACTATACAAAATTTAATTTTACTAGATAAATAAATATATGTAAATATTTTAAGAAAAGAGGGCAAAGAGGAGGAAGATTGAGAAATTTCCAAAACAAATACAAATGGGTAAAGTATAAATATAAATGTGTTGGAGAATAAAGGTGAATACTAAACAGAAATAGAAATATTTAAAGAATATAGCATAAAAATTTCTTAGAAGTTACTCAAAATGGACATATACTGTAACATTAAAAATATAGATAGATTAAAGTATAGCAATTCTTAATCTCAGAATATGCCATTGCATATGTATTATGGATATAAATAGCATTAAAAATATCGATATGTCCTCATAATTTGTGTTATATCCAGCAATTTGTAATCTGCATTCAGTACTAATTATATTATTTGAAGATAGGGAAGATATTCTTATTTTGTGATGAGAAAAATAAAGTTAACAAACTTAAGAATAAGAAAACAAACAGCCCGATTAAAAAATGGGCTGAAGACCTCAACAGACACCTCACTAAAGAATGTATTCAGATGGAAAATGTGCATATGAAAAGATGCCCTACATCATATATATATCTTCAGGGAAATGCAAATTAAACCAACAGTGAGATACCACTCTGCATCTATTAGGATGTTTAAAATCTAACGGGGACAGAAGAGGGACACCACCAAACCTTGACAAGGACATGGAGCGATAGGAATTCTCATTCACTGCTGGTGGGAATGCAAAATGGTACAGCCGCCCTACAAGATGCTTTGGCGGTTTCTTACAAAACTAAAGATATTCTTACTGTGTAACCCAGCAATTGCATTCCTAGGTATTTATCAAAATGAGTTGAAAACTTTGCTTCATACAAAACCCAGCCCAGGAATATTTATAGCAGCTTTGCTCACAATTGCCAAAACTTGGAAGCAACCAAGATGTCCTTCTCTAAGTGAATGGATAAATAAACCACGGTACGTCCAGACAATGGAATACTATTCAGTGCTAAGAAGAAATAAGCTATCAAGCCATAAAATGATATGAAGGAAACTTAAATGTGTGTTACTAAGAGAAAAAGCCAACCTCAAAAGGCCACAAAGATTCCCAACTCTGTAATATTCTGGAAAAGTTAAAACTATAGAGGAAGTAAAAAAATCAGTGGTTGCCAAGGTTTAGAGGGGAGGGAAGGAGGAACAGGCAGAGCATAGGGATTTTTCGGACAGGGAACTATTCCATATGACACTAATAGATACATGGAATTATGCATTTGTCCAAACCTATAGAATGTACGTCACTAAGACTGACGCCTACTGTGACTTATGGACTCTGTGTGACAATGCCGTGTCAGTGTAGGTTCGTCCACAGTAACAAATGTGCCCCTGTGTGGGGGATGTGGATAGTGGGGGTGGCTGGGGGCAGGGTAGGCAAGGGGACACAGGAATCTTTTGCACCTTCTGCTCCATTTTGCTGCAAAGCTAAAACTGCTCCAAAAAAATAGCTTTAAAAATACATTTAAAAAAATGAAGTTCCAGCCTGAGTGATTTGTCCAGGTTCACCCTGACAGGAAGTGATGAAACTAAAACACAGCATCAGGGTCCCCCCTCACGCCAGGCCCCTCCCGCCACAGGGGGGGATGGACGACCAGGTCGGGCAGCAGACTGGTTAGGAAATCTTAAATGAGAATGGAAGGCACTGGGCTGGTTTTGAAACGATGAAAAGTTGAGGCATATGAGAAAAAGCGTCTGGGGCACAAACGTGTACGATCGTTTTGGGAATCTACAACTTGTCACTGCCGCAGATCTTGAGGCTGGTACCCAGGGCCCAGTGGACCCATTTGCCTTTCTGGGATCGGTCCACAGAGACGCTGGTGGCCCTGTTCACAGGCCCTTGTGGCATCTTATTGGTAAAATCGAAATGCTGGAAACAACCTGAGTGCTTTACAAGTGTGTAATCGAAACTTTTCATAAAAGAAATTATGTCACTGTGAAAAGATGATTGTGAGAAATATGGAAACTGCTCAAGTGTGAGATGAGCAACTCCTGTTACAAACTCACGCATGCAAGGAGGCTTCAAATCTGGTTTACAGTTCTGGGCACGGAAGGCCGAACCGCGCAGCAAGCTCTGACCACCCCACCCCACGGCCAGGAGAGTGGGCAGAGGCAGCAGGAGAGGGGGTGCAGTGGGACAGCCTGGGGAGGGGAAGCAGGGACAGCCTCCCACACAGCGTCGCCCCCTCCAGCCTTGTCCCTGGTGCTGCGCAGGACAGCCGGCAGGGGCCCCGCGGCCGCAGGGAGGCGGCGCCGCCTGGCACTCCTGGGCCCCGCTGCTCCTGGGACTTCTGGGAGTCCCAAGTCCCAGTCAGGCTGAATCACGGGCTCTCCCTGCGTGTCCCACACTATGCTGGGAGTTTCTTCCCGTCAGCGCTGTTATGTGGCTCTTTCCGTGACTCCCTGCCTGTAGCTGAGGTGCCAAGCTCGGGAAGAGCCGGCGCGGGGTCTCTTCCCACCCACCCAGGGACTGAGTCCCCAGGTGGCACCCAGAGCACTCAGGGGCAGTCCCCGGGCTCCGTCCAGGCCTGGCTCTCTGAGGTGGGTCATCAGCACCCCAGGGGGTGTGAGAAGAGAACAGGGAAGCCTCAGTTTCTATTTCAGGGTAGACCTCATAAGAAGTTAAGAATTCCTCATTTTCTCAGATGCTGATGGGCACTGGGGTCCTCAGTCGGCCTCCATGGCCACAGTGTCAGCTCCTTCAGTTCCAGCAGGTTGCAGCTTTGTTTAAGTGGATTTTTAAATTGGTTTATCTAGGTTTTACTATTAAATAACATAAGGCTTATAAAAGAGACACATGGTTTAAAAAGATTCTGCAGATAATAACAGCAGCACAAGCACAAGCCAACACCTGAATGCAGGGCTGCCACTTTCTTGCTCCTGCCAGCTTTTTGTTTTAACCTCAGATGCGACTGAAAATCAGCCAGGCCTGATGCAGGGAAGGACGGGAGGGAAGAAGGAAGAGAGGGAGGGAGGGAAGGGAGCAGTCAGGAAGTAAATTACTGACAATATTGAAGTATCTTATTTTTATACACCATGGTATGAATAAACCTCTACCTAAATATATATTTTGCCTTGAGATATTATCAATTGGTCCTACAAGCCACAATAATTAACAAAACCTTTTAGGAACTAAGCATCTGCCCGAACATGAAGACATTCCTCCCTGTTTTGTTTTTTTCCTGTGATGTTTAAATTCATAAAATATTCAAGCCAAACCTTCCATACAATTACCCTCTTTTTATTGATAAATATTAAAAGGATTCCTGAAGTTTCTTATTCTGTTAGCAATAGATAAAATGCCACTTACATCAAGGAAACACCAACTCTTCCTGCCATATATGTTTAATTGTAAATAAGTAAATATGCCTACATTGAGGGTGCACACATTGTTCTGTTGATAAGTATGCTTGCTCCAAAAACTTTGATATTTCCACAGGATCTTCTCCCCTTACCCTGAGAGTCCAGTGAGTTTATGAACATGTTCAATTTATCTGTATGAGATCCAAACAATTAGTAAACCACCTGATTAACCCGGTGAAGAATTAAAGAGAAGACACTAACACAACAAGTTTGTGTTTTTTGATAACTTCTCCTTACAATCCAAAAGAAATTATTTTACTTTTCCTTTCCAAGTGACCCAGGATGGTGAAACAACTTTTGAGGGTGATACTCTTTATGTCTTCAGGGAAACTGACGCATGCCAGTTGACAGTTCTCAACTATACAAACTATTAGCTTTCTAATATATTATCTTGAATTGTTATCCACATTTCAGGAGTTAGTGACAAGTGGTGTCTGACATAACCACATTGGAGTCCGGTGCTTTCGTTAGCTGTCAACCTATATTCATGAAGAACTCCAAACACATCCTGACTCATGCGGTCAGGGGAAGATGAGGCTTAGGACATTTCCTGTCCTTCTACATTGGCACAGGGAAAATTGTTATCCCACAAAAATCCCTGGAGAAAAGATGCCATTTGGGGATCACAGATGTGATTTCATCCCACGTTACTCCAAAGCTATGGCGCAATGTCTCATGCCATGCCACTGTAGGTCAGAGAAACCATCGCATTGTAGACCCACTAGTTTGTTCCAGGCATTTAACCATTGTTGTTATTCCTTGGAATAATCACGTAAATTGTTCTGAATTTTCCATTTTAAAGATAAAAAATCGACACCAGGCACGGTGGTGTGCATCTGTAGTCACAGCCTCTCAGAAGGCTGAGGCAGGAGAATTTCTTGAGTTCAGGAGTTCCAGGCCAGCCTGGGCAATACAGTGAGATCCCTTCCCTGTCTCTAAAAACAAGAATTTAAATAAAAATAAAATAAAGATGAAAAACTGAGGCTCACAAGAGCTGAGTGATTTACTCAAGCTACTAGAGCTCAGGAGGGAGAAAGATTTGAATTGAGAACTTTCTAGGGCACAGCTGACACACTTTCCATTATAACATGCTACTCCCAGAGACTAGATGAATCTTTGGATATATTCTGCAAATAATTCATTCAGAAAATATTTATTAAGCAACCACTAGAGCCAGCAGCTGCCTGGACACTGCAGGCGTGGAGATGAGCAGAGAAGATACAAGCTCTCGTGGATCTCAGCTTGCAGGCTACCACGCATAGCAAGCTGGGAGAAAAGTCATGCAGGAAAGCTACGAAGTGCAGGGAGAGGGGAGGGGATGGAAGTGAATTGATGCTGAGGAATCTGGGACTGTGCTGTGGAGACTCAAAGAAGGAAAGTAGGAGACGGCCAGACAATAAAAGATGACGTAACTCTGCATTCTTTGGCTTTAGAAAACAGCTCAGATCCATCGTGTGTATATTAGGCTGCTTTTTGCTTGTCTCTGTGCACCCCGACTTGCTCTGTTAAAAACAGCACAGCGGAGGTGGTGGGAATTGAGGTACTCCAGCCCTGGGGGTATGTGGAACCCAGAGCATCACCCACAAAGGCATGGGCGAGTCTGGAAAACTAGACTAACCACTAGAAAACCCCGGGTTGAGTATAGCCCCACCACCCATGACCTTGGTCATCTGGGGTAAAGAATTTAGCCTGTCTGAGGTTTAGCTTCCTCAATCTTAAAATAGAAATGACAAGTTACAGAATTTCAAGGGAACCAAATACATTCTACATACAAAAACGTTTCATAATATTATAATTTTATGTATTGCAGTCATTTATGATGATTTATTCCAGACAAAGGTTGTGATGGCTGCTGTCTACTTGGGACTACACTGATTGATCACACAAGAGTTGACTTTCCTCTGGCGTCACTAACCCAGTGATGTGCCCTCAGCCCCAAATCCATCCCCAAACACAACTGAATGTTCAGACTTTGACTTTCTAAAAGTCACAACATTTTACTTCCCATGGTTATTTTTAAATATTGTTTCAGATTCTAAATGTCAACTACTAATTAAAAACCTGATCAGGCACTATTTCTATTCCTGGGTAACTTAGTGAAATAGTCCAAAAGTCTTCCCAGATTTTTTTTTTAATTTGCACCACTTGAATGCTAGTTCCCTTATATAACAATAGTCACCTGTCAGGTGTGTTAATTCAGTTATTGGCTTCCACTGTGGCTGATGCTGATCAGAACTTGAACATAAATAAAAACGCACAGTGTTCTCCATCTCCTCCCTTTTCCCTACATCTCTTCATTGAATGTAGAATGGCTAAAAAAGCATAAATAATAAAAGCATGCTTCAGCATTTCTCAGTACCTCTTCTAAGGTGGTATCTGAGATCCCATAGCCCGTCAGGTGCAGATGATGTAGGTTGTGATCCAGGGCCTGGAAGAGCCCTTTGAAGCAGGTCTTGTCTGCGTCCTTGGGAATGGTGTAGGTCAGCTCACCCCCACTGCTGTCTTTGAGGAATGCTTGTGGAATATAGATCTGTATCAGGGATGTAACCCGAGCCACGTCCTTTGGATCATGGGCCTCCAGAATAGAAGGCTATCAAAAACAAAACAAAAGAAAAAAACCTGAGAAACCAGTAAGGAATGTCAATTCAAATATACATCAGTTGATTTAATGTATATCCATAAGCAAATTATTTTGAAATTTCACTTCAAAGCTTAAATGAAATACCACATTTAAGCAATAGGCATCTCAATGATACATTGTGGGGGGGTTTTCTTTCAGTGATAAACCTGGCAAGGCCACACCTGCTTGTCCCTCTTGGCTACTGGGTATGCTGTGGCCAGCCCCCAGGGGTCTGTTCATGCCTTTAGGAAGTCCCCCCACCCCTGCTGGTCCCCTGGGAGAATCACAGGGGACTCTGGGCCTAGCAATTGCACTACACAGACAGGGCAGGGGTAGGCTGGGTCTTCCCAAAACGGACACAAGGATCCTCAGCTGCAGAGGAAAGGAGCCATCTCAGCTCCTTGAATATGGGGAGATATTCACACTGAATTAGAGAGGAAGCAAACAGGAACCTTGGCTCAGGCGTCAAGGGGAGATTTTATGAGGGCTACCAAGGGTCAGGTTCAGTCATCAAGAGTGGGGAGGTGCCACCCCCGCCCCGTCCCAACCCCAGAGCCACCACTGCCTGCCCCGCTTGACACAAAGCAATGATAACTACAGACGCACAGGTGTGACAGGTCCACCCCGCTTGCTCTATGCCCTCACACTCTGCTTCTGCATTAGGGCAAAGTTTTAGCCTCCTAAATGGAGTATCATTGTCAGAAAAGTATTTCTAGAACACATGAGTCATGATACTTCCTGACCCAGACACTCACAGCAGCTCCTACTAAACTATCAGGTAATTCTGACCCTTCATGTATTTCCTTATCAAAATGCACCTTGGGTTCCCAGAGGATAGCTCCCTTTGCTCAGCCCTGGGGGACTGACTTTGGCATCTGAGCCATTGTATGCAGGAGGCCTCTAATGAAATGTTATTATTGTCTAATTGTCATAGTTTGTTCCTTATGCACAGATAGGTATGGGCCTTCCCTAATGAAGCAAAGTGGTTGTACTTCTTACCTGCTTTGTGAGTGTCAGGCTGAGCCCCTGGCCATACACCTCCTTCAGGCAGGATGGGGGACCATAGCACCTGAGCTGGCCCTGCTGGAGGATGGCCACATGGTCACCGAGCACTTCAGCTTCATCCAGGTGGTGAGTGGTGAAGATGATCGTGCGACCTGCGTCCAAGCACAGGGCACATCAGTACTGGCAGGACAAAGGCCCCGAGAACCATTCACGCTTTCCTTGGAATGGTAGATCCAGGACACAATTTGAAACTCAGCACCAATTTTTAAGTTAAAACACATTGAAATGTGTCCTGCAGAAATGACTTATCTGAGGACACTTTGCAAATTAGAGACCCTGAAAGGCTTCTCTATACAGTTGTTTCTTCAAATCTTCCCCCCTCAGGAGCCAAAGGGGTCACTTTGGCAGACACTAAGGGTGAAACCGAGAAATGAAACATAGAGTCCTGTGCACAGCCACCTGCTCTCCAAGACTCAGAGGCAGATCACTGAATGCATGAAGAGAAGAAATTTAAAAAATAGTAAAAGCTAGGTGGGCATCTCTCTCTCTCTTCCCTGATACTGAACTCCTCCTCATTCCTCTTCAGATGACAATTTCTTATGAACTTAGGGAGAAGGCTTTATTCTATGGAAGGTCTATTGCATAATAAAATCAGCACTGTGTTAAGGCAGAAATTGACCAGGAAAAAAAGATGTCTGAAATGGCCATGGTATATATTGATGCCCTTTGGAATCAAGGATGATATAACCACATATAGCCATTCATCAAATGTAGCAGGATCAGAACATATGCTACCTCCCTGGGAAAGCTCACAGCAGCCGTGACCCTCACACGGCATGGTGTGGGAGGCGGGTGGAGGAGCTTGGGCACAGGGGGCGCTTGGGCCTTCTCAGGAGGAAGATGTCACTGAGCCCAGTGTCCATGCCCACCATTTCCAGAAACAAGTGTTAGGCTCATATGTGTCCTCTATGAATTCTAGCACTGTGTCAAGTTTTACAACCTTTGCTTGGGTAGAAAAAGCCCCAAATTTACCTTAGGAGAGCAAAGCCCAGGGAAGCTAAAAGACATTTTGGTAAAGTTGACTTCAGTTATGTAAAGGGAAGATGTTACTGCTTTTAGCTTCTACGCTCCCCATTGGCTTACACTGAGCCCCATTCAACCTGTTCTGTTTTATTGGGCAGAAATAAACACATTGATTGACTGTTTTTGCAAAAGCAAATTTCCGAAGAGAGAAGGCTAAACATGTTTTTGACTCTACTCAATTAAATGTTTGAGGCGATGGATATGCTAATGACAATGATTTGATCATTATGCATTCTATACATTGAAACATCACACTGTACCCCATAAATATGTACAATTATTATGTGGATATTAAAAACAAAATACAGGTAAAAATAATAATAACAATAGAGAAGAAGAATTAAGACCACGACTTTTAATTCATTAAAAACAAAAAAAGATACATCTAGAAAGAAACCATGAAATGTACATCCAAAAGCAACAAAGACTGGGGGTCCACAGTGACTATTCTCACCATAGATGTGTCTCAAAGACCAAGGCCGAGCTCCTTGCACAGTAGTCCTTTGAGGCTAAAACAATGTGTTCAAGCTCTAATTTGGTATTAAAGGCAGTTTAGACACTCTGATTAGAGCT
Organism: Cheirogaleus medius; assembly: GCA_008086735.1. Lineage (NCBI taxonomy): Eukaryota > Metazoa > Chordata > Mammalia > Primates > Cheirogaleidae > Cheirogaleus > Cheirogaleus medius. Next base: position 6,462,289 of record VBSM01002217.1, read on the forward strand.
GCTGTGAAGTTCAGACTATATACTCCTATACAATGAAGTAGTCTACAAATAAAAGTTAATTGGAATATAAATAAGCAAAAGAGAAGCACAGTAGAATGGTGGTTACCAGTAGCTGAGGGCCCAGTGGCGAGGCGGAGTGGGGAGAATGGGGAGATGTTGGTTAAAGGATACAAAGTTTCAGTTATGCAAGATGGATAAGTGCAAGAGATCTGTACAGCATGGTGACTATATTTAATAATAATGCATCGGGTACTTGAAAATTGCTAAGAGATTATATCTTATGTGCTCTTAGCAGACACACAAAAGGAAAGGATAAGTGTTTGAGGTCATGGACATGTTAATCAGTTTGACTTAATCATTCCACATGTATACATACATTTGTCCCCTGGTATCCCTAGGGCATTGGTTTCAGAACCCCCAAGGACAGCAAAATCAGGATGCCCAAGTCCTTTATATAGAATGATGTAGCATTTGCATATAACTTAGGCACATTGTACATCCTCCCTTATACCTGAAATCATCTCTAGATTACTTATAATACCTGATACAATGTAAATAGTATGTAAATAGTCATTATACTATATTGTTTCTATTTATACTATGTTTTATTGCTGTATTGTTATTTCTTATTGTTTTTTCACTGAGTATTTTCCATGCAAGGTTTGTTGAATACACAGATGCAGAACTTACAGATAGGGAGGGCCAACTGTATATCAAAACATTACTCTGCTTACCATAAATATGTAAAACTTTTATTTGTTAATTACACCTTACTAAAGCTGGGAAAATAAATAAACTAACAAATTCGTAAAGAATTTAGACTAAAGTCACAGACTTTGATCCATGATGGCTTCCTAGTGAATGCTAAAGAAACTCAAGACACATCCTAAGATGGAGCAGGGACCCCTCTTAGGAGCCTGCCAGCCCCCCCCCCCAAAGCATGGAAATAAAGGAAAAATCTTCAGTCCCTTCAAGGGAGATTCTGGGCACCTAGCTAGCCTTGAAAAGTAAATGAGCAACCTGACATACAAGATAGTAATAACTTAAAACAATGGTCTCCCAAGCAAGCCAGAGTCACAAGCTGTTTTTGTTCCCTGTGGAAACTAAAAGAAAACATCTTAACATACGTTCCTGAGCTGTTTCTCAGAAACTCAGACGCCACCAGATAGAGAATAGCAGCCCTGACCACTGCCATGCAGGAATCAAGGACTAAACTCTGACTGCTGTTCTTTGTTCTAAATTTCTTCCTGAGGGGCCTGGAGAGAGTCACACCCACAGGCCAGACCTTAACATTCCTTTCCACTGACCCTAAGTTTTCAGACAATTGCTTCCTTAACCAATTGCTAATCAAAGAATTTCTGAATCCACCCATGTCCCATAAGTCTTGCTTCAACATATCCTGCCTTTGGGGGCCAAATTAATGTATAACCTCATGTACTGACTTTGCCTATAACTTCTGCTTTTCTGAAATGTGCCCCTGCCTTTAAAAACCCTTGCTTGTAAGCCCTCGAGGAGTTTGGGTCCTAAGTGTTAGCTGCCCGTTCTCTTTGATTGGCGCCATGCAATGGATGCCTTCCTTTCTCTGGCTGCAATCCTCAGTGTCCGTGTTCGGCCTTGCTGCGCCAGGCAAGTGGACCCAAGTTCAGTTCAGTGGACCCAAACCTTGAAGAACAATATTACTCTGTTTTCCCCAGGATGCTTTCTCCCTCTGATTCAGATGATGTGTTCTACCCACTTTCCTCCAAAAGTTGCACTTCCCACATTCACCTCTCTCTTCTATTTTAATAACAATAATGATAACCTGTCATTGATTGTGCACCCACATACTGATCTATGCACTTTCACATACAGTGCATTTACTTCTCCCAAAATCCTACGAGATAGTACAACTATCTTCATTTGCAAATGAGAACACTGCAGCTCAGAAGAATTTGATAATTATTCCTAGGTCACACAGGAATTATAAAGCAAGTGTGTGTCCCAGTACAGAAATTTTGTGGTGATGTGCCAGTTTTCTCCTGTATCTTTTGCTCCTTATTTATTAATATTTTTCCATGGGGGGCACAGAAGTGCTCATACCAGGGCTGATCAAGAGCTCACATTGTACATCACAAGCAAGAAACACTCAAAATTCCAGGTAGATCGAGCCCCCAGTGTACTGGTATTCTGACAGAGGATCTCTTTCTACTCAGCAGGGAACATTTGTTTTTGCACAGTCCTTAGATCTATCCACAGAGCTACATCAGTTACCTGGAGGTTTGAGGCTGCTTCCAGAAATAGATATACATTTTGATTCTTGAAAACATATTTTTTCCCAGTACCACCTATCTAATCACTTACATCCTATTGATTTTGCACTTCAATCAGTGCAGGAATGATTCCAAAGGAGTCCTCAAAGACCAAAAAAAACATTGCTAAGCAATGGAGAACAGTAGGAAAATATTTCATTTATAACAACAGAAACTGAAGAAAGCTGTCTGTTTCTGTAGACCTTTATTATATCTGGTTTTCTGCCCAAAGTAACCTTTATGCTGATTACCCAAATGTTCTGCTACACTTTGAAGACTTCATCTCTGATTTTTAAAATAAACAAGAGTGGCGGGCATGCAGTGCTTAAAGCACACTGCAGTTCACAGGTGCAGAGACAATATAATCGATTTCTCTATATCTCATCCATCTTCTTCATCAACCCACACTCAGGGTAGCAGGCAAATTATTTAGTCCAGTTTGGTTTCATCTCAAAATTTAACCAGTGCCTTCAAGTGGCATTCAAGTGCCCCATCTATGCTCTCCCCAAAGGGCACTTAGGTAATGGAGCAAAGAGGCTTGGTGATCTCGTGGCAATGGGGAAAGGTTAGGATCTTTGGGTACAATGTGGTGTCTGAGTGATGACTGAGACCACCTGGCACTGTCGCCCTCTCCAATGTGGCATTTGTAGCTTGGGCAGGGACCCTGGTGGGGTCAGGGCAGAGCAGAGTGCTTCCTGGCTGTCAAGTCCTGCTGGCCTCAGAGCCCGGAATCTCTGCCCTGGCTCCAGCCAGGCAACTTTGAAGCCCCCCTTGTTCTTCCACTGCAGCATGCCTAGCAGACCCTGCTCCCTCTGAGTGTCAGAGCTCACAGGCCTGGAAAAGTGCAGGAATTCCAGCCCTCAGTGCCTCCGGGTCCTACATTCCACTCAGCCTCGTGAGCTCTGCTGTGGCTTCACCAGGGCTGCGGAGCCAGCACCATGGACAAGGCCCTCGCTTTTCTCCTGCGACTGCCAAACCCAGGCCAAAGCCCAGAATGGAACAAAACGCCACATCTGTTTGCTTAGTTTTCCTGCTTTCTTCTCTGACTTCTCCCACAATTCCTCTAAAATTGTAGGGTAGAAGGAACAGGATTGTCCTTTAATGCTCCCCTTGTGTCATCCTTCTCCTCTCTGAGTCCAGCCTATGGCAAAGCTTTAAGGCAGAATCTGATGTTCTGAGGCAGCGGGGCTCGGCCCTCCGCATGCTAAGGAAAGGGAAGGGCTCTTTCTTGTTCTTTCTCTTTGCCTGTCTTCAGTGGCAAATCCTAATCTACCCCCAGGGAAGTGAAGGCTTCAGGTCATGTCAGAAGGTCTTGTATGCAAAAAGCAAAAGAAAAATGCAAAACAATGTTTTAGAAGGTTCTATATTAATCCTGCCACTGTCGCCTCTATGCTTGTTTACCAGCACCAAGATGTGTTTCCTTCCAAGTGAGAGTGTTTCACACAAAATACATACAGCAGCACTTCCTAGCTGTCAGGATTGCAGAAAGAGTCAGAAGCTGGAAATTCCTAACTGCCCATCCAATGCCCTCAAATGGAAACATGCAATAACAGAGGTGAGAAATGTGGGCCAGAGTCCCAGGTTCCACTTACCTTTGGTTCAGGGAACTTTCTCTGCAGCTATGAGCTGTCAGAAAAAGGAAATTCTGAAAGAAAAATCTTTAAAAGTGGCCTGAGATGGCTGCAGCTTGGACATACATGTAATAAAATCTAGGCCTATGAACCAAAGCTGAACTCTCACCTAAAAAACTGAAGTCTGTCAAACGCTTCCCTGACACGTACTGATTAGCACCTTCCCTATTAGACGAAGCACAGAGGCAGGAGGGGATCAATCATCCCGCCCCCAACCGTAAGACGCCTACGTGCTCATTAACGTTTCGTCCTGTGTACGCGCACTGCACATGGGCTCATCACACGTATGATACCGCTGAGCGCCGGTCAGAATTGTAAGACTGCCCCTTTGCTCCGCTGTCCCCTGCTATCATTCTGCATGTGACAGAACCTGTAAACACCATACCTCTGGTCGCCCACCCAGGGACACAGTCTCGTTTGTGCTGACTCTTGTGTTTCCAGGCTGCAGTCCCTAACCTTGGCTCAGAATAAAATTAACTTTGATTTCCTTAAGTTGATGAGGCCTACTATTTCAACTTTCGGTCCACAGAGCAAACAAGATGTCCATCTGTCTGTGCTTCGGTTTCCTCATCTGAGAAAAGAAAGGCTTGTCCTAAATGGTTACTAGGATGCCTCCTCCAGTAGTCTACGCTTCCAGAGGAATGCAACTTCAATGTGAACCATAGTGTGCATTGGTAGTGTCACTGCTGGTATCGTGTTAAGGGTCAAACACAAAGTATGCAATTCTGAGCCCTATAGAGATGTTAGCTAATAAGTATAAACTCTTATGAAAATGTACTTTTAGCAATCTTTTTCCTGGGCCACAACACACACTGTGGGAAGAGAAAGAAGAATGAGGCCCAGCTCCTACCTTCTCGGTACTTGAGCAGAATGTCCCAGAGGCTGCAGCGTGAGCAAGGGTCCACCCCACTGGTGGGTTCATCCAGAACCACGGTCCTCGACGTGCCCATGAAAGCGATGCCCATGGACAGCTTCCTCTTCATGCCTCCGGACAGCGTCCGCGCCTGTTTGTGCTGGTGCCCGGCCAACTCCACGTCCTGAAGAGTTCTGAAATAAGAAGAAAGCCCTCAACTTCTCCCTGGAAATCTGGAAGCTTCGTCTTGAATTTCTCTCCATAAATAACAACTCACAGTGGCTGAGATCTTTATAAATCACAGAAACATCAAGGGCACACCTGAGTCCCTGCAGAGTGGCGTTGCCTTTCTCCAGGCTCGGATATGACCACGCCAACGGTCGGAACGTGAGGCCGGTCAGCAGTATCTGCCGAGTACTGCGCTTGGGACATACTCGAGTGTGTCCCCTCTTGGGGAAGCGTGCCTCCCATTTCACTCAACCTCCCGCCAAGGAGGGCCCTGCCTTTCCTCTGGGCCGCACGGGGAGGCGGAATGGCTGGTGCTCCGGTGCCGTCAGAGGAAGCACAGCCCAGCCCCAGTGCTCGCCAGAGAAGCCTTCAACTCTCCCGCCCACTGTGCACTAAATTTCGATTTCCCCACCTCCCTGACTAATGGGGAAGTTCCAGTGAAATGCCATGTGCGAAGTATAAAGTATCAGTTGCCATTAATGTCACAAGTCAGTCTCTTATTCCCTCACGGGGGCCTTTCAGTCTTGAGAGTTCCAGACCTGATACCACTGTAGGGGGGAGGGGAAACTCACCCTTTGCCCCGAAAGTTCACTTAAAGGTCAACTCACAATTAAGGCAGATTAATAAGAGAAAGGTTTATTTACCATGTGCGTGGGGAGAATCACATTAGTCAATATCCCAGTGAAGTTCAGATATTTTTATACACGCCTTTTAGAGTGGAGGGGGGAAATGAGGAGTGTAGGTAATTCTGTTTAGGGGGATAAACAGTTGCTAGGGAGGATGAATGGATGGGGAAACAGATTGACTCATAAATTAAGCTGAGAGACAGGCATTCTGTTTTAAATGATCTGGGCCTGGTCTGGTCGCAATCTGCAACACTCTGAGATAGTAGGCAGAAGAAGGGAAGTCAGTTCCCCCTTTGATCTTTTGATCAGGTCTGTCCAGTCCATTTATGCAGAGAGAGAGAAAGCCCCCTCCAGGGCTGGGCTGATCTCCAGGGGCCTGCAATTCAAAACACTCTTTATGCCAAGGAGTCATATTTTGGGGTGAAATTCCTGAGCTCCCTCACCTAGGACACCGGTGTCCCTATGTGAAGCTTCACACTCCTTTTGTGGAGCCACTCTCATTCCTCACGAATAACTTCCACTCACCACCTTGCCTTGCAACGCCACATAAATACGCAGCCCTCCCCACCACGTATTTAAATCTTACTCATCCTTAAAGACCAGTTTATTTCATTTATTGATTTTTTTGAGTCAGAGTCTCACTCTGTTGCCCGGGCTAGAGTGCCGTGGCGTCAGCCTAGCTCACAGCAACCTCAAACTCCCGGGCTCAAGCGATCCTCCTGCCTCAGCCTCCCGAGTAGCTGGGACTACAGGCATGCGCCACCATGCCCAGCTAATTTTATCTATATATTTTTAGTTGTCCGGCTAATTTCTTTCTATTTTTTTTAGTAGAGACAGAGTCTCACTCTTGCTCTTCTGACCTCGAGCGATCCTCCCACCTCGGCCTCCCAGAGTGCTAGGATTACAGGCGTGAGCCATTGCACCCAGCCTAAAGACCAGTTTAAACAAAGCCTTCCCGAAGCCTTCCCCTGACCGCCCAAACCACAGTGCAGTCCCTCCCCTGTGCCACAGGCATGCTTGTAACTTCCTGATGGCCACTGACTAAAGCAATGGTGCCGTTCTGCTGCCAGGGGGAGGAAGGCTAGACAGGCAGAGGAAGACGAGACAGATTCCAGACAGTTGAACTTCAAGAACAGTTGGCTCCTAGAACGTTCCAGAATCCTAAGCAGAGAATGATGCATCCCAATGTTTGCCTATAAATTTTTCACATCTGTTTCAGTGTTTATATACTTCCTGTCCTGACCCAGAAAGAGCCCAAGCCAGCTTCTCATGTCTAGTTTTCACTTAATGTTGAGTCCAAGTTATAGCACATTTTCTGTTGGTTAAATCTCAGCCTAGATTTATGGAAGTCATTTATGCCACTGCTTTTCAGGTGTTCCCACTGTTGACAGCACCGCACCCAGCTGGAAGGAGAACAGTGAATGTGTCAGTTCCAGCAGGTGACTGCTTGACCCTGCAATCTGCCAACACCTTCCCACCCCAGCAGAGGAGGAGACTCTATCGTGTCCAATTTAAACACGTTAACCAGAGAGCAGTCAACAGGGAAGACAAATAGACAAGAAAACAAGTCAGTGAGATGCCAGATGTTCCCAAACGTGAAAGTTCTGGTTACATTTCTATGTGAAACCCAAAGCTCCTCCTTTCTTTGTTTCTTCTGTTGGCAACACTTGGGATACCTGGAGCACCCTCTCGGGCGGCCCCACAAAGCTGCCTCCTCGCACACCCCAACCAGGCTTGAAGCTCACCTCCCCTTCAAACACCTGGCCTTGTGCTTTGGAAGTGGTTTTGGCCCAGTGCCACCCGTGCCACTTTGTCCCCACCCTGCGCAGTCCTTCACAGCACCTTCACCACACAGGTGCCAGATGCGGTGCAAGCAAAAGGTACCGCGCTCTACAATCGAACTTATGCAAAGAGGCTGAAGCTTGCTTTCTATTACCCCGTGTGCACCTGGTTAGCATTAAACTGACCAATCTGTTCCACTCTGCACTTTTGCTTCTGTTTTTGGTGGAAGCCTGTTTTTCTGATGCATTTTGAACTTTAACATACTAATAATACATTTTATGGTAAAAATTTACCCCTTATCTTCTTTTTTTTTTCTTTCTTTCTTTTTTTTAATTCCTAAAACCAAGCTGGTAGGTGATGATGGGGTAGAGGGAGTGAGGAAAAGTCTATTCATTCATGTGTATTTTATAAATTCTTGCAAGATCGAGCAAAGGGCTCTAGGGCACATAGGTGCTGGGTGCACGCTGGGTGCACATGGGGTGGGGAGCATCAAACGGCAGCAAAGCACGGACATTCTCCAGGAGACAGAGAGGTGCAGAAACCACATTTGTGTGTCCAGTGAGAACACACTGAGGCGAGCGTTACAGGAGAAATAGAAACAAAGTGCTATCAGGGGACTCTCTCTTAGGAAGGTCCAACATGAGGTAGAATCTTCTACTCACATCACAATACAGTAGAATCTATGATTTTGAAGAACGTCATTCATTCATTTCCCACAGAGGAAATCCCTGTCCATTTTTTTAAATATTATATTCTTTTAAATGTTATTGCCAAGCCTGGATAATCATATTTAACATTTATCAGACATGTAGCACATGACAGGTACTGTTCTAAGTGCTTTGTGTGTATAAATTAATATAATCCACACAACCTCCCAGTGAGGGTCTTCCTGTTATTAGAACCACATTGCATTTGGGAAATCCAAGACAGAGGTAGTGTATGTTGCAGAAAGCTCCCTAAGCATGTGCTAGAACTGGATTCCAACACTAGCAGTCTGAAGCCAGAGCACACCTTTGCCGTCGTGGCACACTGGCACCCACTGGGTCCCTGTGACAACCATCAGGTGTACTGTTACTGGACTCACTCCCCACATGGACTAAGGGTTTCCCAAGGACAAGGCCTTTGTCTTAATACTTCTGTTTTCCCAGAACCAAGCCTGGGGCCTGATGCTGACTAGTACTCGTGGCATTTTAATCAATGGATGTAATCTCCACTAAGGTCAGTGGTGGTCAAGGGACTTGACTTGTTCTCCACAGAAGGACACATTCCCAGGACTGTGAGCCACTGAGGAGTTGTCTGAGGCTGGTACAAAAATGTCTGAAGACCTACTCTTCAGGCAGGGAGAGGACTTTGTTGAAAAGTCTAGTAACTTTCACTCTGCTGATTCCTGGGCATGGTTCAGATGTTTTGATCAGATTTAAAAATTAAAGAAGACAACAATTTGCAAACACTGGCCTGATGTTTTTGCCTGTTAAATTTCTTAAACATTTCAGAGCCCAAAGTCATCTAGGGGCTAGTATTTTCCTAATTATTGATATTTAGCATACAAAAAAAACCCCCAATTTCTGCAAAGTTAAATTTCTGAATTTCTTCTCAAAAGGACAGAATAACCCTTTAACTGAGAACATTGGTAGGCAGCAGGAGGAGAAGGAAATGTTTCATTTTAAGTCCCAATTACACACCAGAGGATGGGTTTTAGATGCTGCTCTTCAATCCTCCATTTATTTATTCGAGAAATGATCATGGAACCCCTGCAGTGCATGGCACCTGCCACCTGCTAGGGCTAGACAAATACATTGAATCTTGTCTCTGATTTAAGAAACTCGAGTCTAGTGCGGAAGGCAGACAAGAAATGATAAATGGGGATTTCCTCCAACTCCGGAGAGGGGCATAAGAAGTCAGCCAGATGTGTGGCGGGAGTTAGTGAAGTAGAGATATTTGAACCATGTGTTCCAGAAAAGGAGGAAAAGCATTTGCCAGGGCTTGAGGCAGAAAGAATGGTATATGCAAGGAACAAAAAAAGTGTCCTTGAAGTACAGAGAAAACCATGCAATGACCTCAGATAAGACAGGACAGATGGGCTTGAGCCAGAACTCACCCTCACCATAAATCCACTGGTTCTTTCTTTCACTGGGTCTAGATGTGAGGCAGGTGACTCCCTGCATCTCACTGGGGCCTTCAGTCCACATCTCCCCACCTCCCCGAAAGCCTCAGCCTGGAACCTCCGGCCATCCGAGCATACTACCCGCTGCCCTCACTGCTGCTGTCATCCACCAACCCCTGCACCTGTGCTTGTGGGCTGTCCCTTTCTCCAACTCTACTCTTACCTTTACTCCTGGAGATTTTAATATTTGATATATCACATCCTCCTGCCACCCCCACTGATCCCATTCACTCACATCCAAGGTGCACCCTAGACCTTGTCATTTCCAACAACCACAGCTCCTCCAGAGGCTCAATTCCATGCATCTGCTTCTGACCACACGTCTCTTTTTCCAGCTGGTCCTTGCCCGCAGCTATCACTTAACTCCACGAAACTTTTCACTGTCCGTCACCCCCTTGCAGTCCTTCCTCTCTTCTTCTCTGAGTTTAGAGTCCGTGGTCATCATGTCATCATCACAATTACTTCTTTGCATATACTCTTTTTTTTTTGACTTGAACAACAGAAATTTATTTTCTTAACATTCTGGAAGCTAAAAGTCTAAGATCGAGGTGTTGTCAGCTTGTTTCATGGGGCCTCTCTCCTTGGTTTGTAGACAGCGGCTGTCCTCTCCCTGTGTCTTCACGTAGTCTTCCCACTTTATGTGTCTGTCTCCTAATCTCTCCTCATAAGGACACCATATACTTTTGGCTGTAAAACACATCAAAGCTGAATAGAAGCACCCGCACACGCTGCTTCGCCTCCTACTGTCTAAGCGAGCAGCTGTGCTCTCAGGAGTCCATCCCTCGCCTCCTATGTCCCTTTCTCTGTCGTGCACGGGACAGCGTCCCAGCAAGCCACCTGCTCTCTAGCTCACCCCAATCTTCTGTGTACAGATATTCTGCTGGATTCTTTTTTTTGAAGCATTCTGCTCTTGACCTCGCTTTTCCTTCTTGATATCGTCCCATTTCTTTGCTCCCCTTTGCAACAAAACTCCTGAGAAGATATGCTATCGCCAATTCTTCTTCCATTTCTCTTTGACTCCAATAAGACCTTCGTTCCCATCACACCACTAAAATTTCTCTTCTGGAAGTCACTAGAGACCTCCACATACTAAGTCCAAAGTCCATTTTCTCAGACTCCATTCTACTTGACCATCATTTGATGCACTGATCACTCCATCACCCTTAGTGGACTTGGTCCACTCCCTCATCTTCCTTCTTTCCTGCTGGTTTCTCTCTCTCGCCTGCTGGGCTGGTCTGTCCTCATATCTCCATACCAGTCACATTGGAGTGTCCAGGGCTCAGTCCTCTGCCCTCTCCTCTACCCTCCCTGCACTTATGCCCTCAATGACCCTCCAAACAATTCTTCCTCCAACTTAACTTGAGTTCCCTAGTGCACTCCAGAATTCTAAGTGGTGCCGTCGACTACATAATAGCATCACGTTGGCTTACAGGTCTGACAAAGTTCCTCTCTTAACTACCTTTCTCTTCTCTAGGCCAAATTAAGGGCAAAACAGTATGACTTGACTCTTGACAAATGTTTACTCTAAAGACTCTACTAGGGAGGCTACCTCCCTTGAACTCACATTTAATGAAGCTACACATTAAGGAAAGTAAGTGGTGCTACGGGAGACTAATAAGCAGCATGTTGGATATAAATCAGGTGTTTTCAGTTTTCCCTTTCTCTAATTGAGAGCCACTGTCCTAAAACATGATCTCATTCTGATTGCTTTCGTGCAAATTGGCTTTGTTGCTAGGTAACACACTATGAACCGATAATCATTAAGGTTGCCGGGCACCCAAATGAAATGAAGCTTGTGTAGCATTGTCAGATGCCTGATTTAAGGTCCCAATCACAATCACAGTAGAGTGTACTGTGGTCCAGGGTAGATACATTTTTAAAATTAAAATAGGTGACTTACAACTTTTTTTAGATGAAATTAGATTATACATAGCCAATTTGCTATCTAGTAATATGTGGTTCATGTAATACTTAGCCATTTCTCATTCAGTACCCACTCAAATTTAAGGTAGGTTTATATAGTACCAAGTAAACATTTCCCTGTACGTCCAAGTGTTCACTGTCATCAATATTATTATTATTACCAGACACTTTCTGAAGACAGCATGAGATAGGAACCAGCCCACCTTGCAGTAGAGAATGCCCACTTAATATGCCAACAATGAGAACTTTGAGAGCATGGAGAAAGGAAAAAATAACTAGTGAAACAAAATCTGTGGTACCATCCACCACTTTATACAATGGACTTCTGTCTCTCGGGGATTTTCCCCATCATTCCAGGCTTAGTTTGCACGTGACCCTCATAGTGTGAGCATCTATCCAGAGAGAGATTTGACCTACGCGTGCACTTGTCACAGAGCTGGTCTCTAACACAACCATGTATTCCAGCTCAAGAGCACCTACACAAATACTGGCCCCTTCTAAGTGTGAGAAAATAAAACTACACAGTGCAGTGGTGCATTTCTGGAGAACCAGTTTGTCCTTGTCCAAAGCTGCTCTCCACTGAAAGATTGTTGGGGACAACCTGAGCATGGTTTTTACCTGATGCTCACTGTCAGACCCTGACCCCTGAGTAATATGTGCCTCTACCATATTCTGGGTTTGGGATCTTGTTTTGCTTTATTTTCTTATCACCAACAGAAGAACCTCCCTAAAACCACCTAACTTTGCCCCTCTAGGATCCTATGTGTGCAACTGGACCCACCTTCACCTGCAGATGACCTTATTCAGGTGAGACTCCTTAAGAGACTGATGCTCCAGAGTCTCATTCCACAATGATCCATGGCTGCTTTGTCCAATGTCCCTCATCGTGGGTGCTGGTGGCCCACCTGCACTGCCTGCCAGGGCTCTGGCAGGACTGTCATCCACATTCACTAGACCCAAGGAGAGCAACTGACAATTAATCACCTTCACTTCTCAGACTCTTGGAATTCCCTGATGGGCCAGTATCCACCCTGCAGTTATGGCAACAACACTAGGAATGTGCTAGACAATCTGCCTTCCTCTTCCCAGCAGATTCCTCCTCTCCAAGGTGCTCATGCCTGCAGCACAGCAACCAGCACAGAGGAAAGGGAGGAGAGTGCACTTTGCATCTGAGCATCTGAGCGTCCTGGCCTAGATCCTGGCTTCCCTGCACAACCTGTGTGGCCCCATCTCCCTGAGCATCAGCCCTTCCTGTATCCCGGAGGAAAGACACTTGCATGAGACCACACATGTAAGGTGCCTGGCATGCAGCCATAGTAGCACCCAGCACAAATAAAAGGTCTTAACAAACTGAAGTCTTCATTTATACATGAGTAGCCAGTTGCAGACATGAGCCTAGAAGCAGAAGGACCCTTCCGTCCATCTGAGAGAGACCACAGGGCACTTCTTTTCTGCCCTGGCCCACATGTGCTGCACAATGTCCCAGGGCCACAGTGGGAGGGATCTGGTCTGTGAATGATCTCAGGATCTGGGCACACCAAGAAAGCAGAGGCAGGGCAACCGTGGAAGGTAGGGGCCAGAGCTAGGAGAAACAGGCATGAGCAGGAGCGCAGGTCCTTGACACCTGGCGGGAGCTTAGCACAGCCGCCGGCCCTGGCATCAGACATTACCAAGTCCCTCCAATTCACGTCTCGAAAACAAACTCATCATATTCCTCTCTCCAATCCACAAATAGGCCCTCTCTGTATACAGTTGACCCTTGAACAATATGGGGGTTAGGGGTATAGTCAAAAGTCCACGTATAATTTTCAACTCTCCAAATACTTAACTATTAATAACCTATTGTTGACTGGAAGTCTTACCTATAGCATAAACAGCCGATTAACACATATTTTGTATGTTACATGTCTTGTACACTGTATTCTTACAATGAAGTAAGCTAGAGAAAAGATAATGTTATTAAGAAGATTACAAAGAAGAGAAAATATATTCACTGTCCATTAACTGGAAGTGGATCATCACAAAGGTCTTCATCCTCGTTTTCGTGTTGAGTAGGCTCAGGAGGAAGAGGAGGGGTTGGTCCTGCTGTCTCAGGGGTAGGTGAGGCAGAGGAGGTGGAGGATGAGGAAGGGGAGGCAGGAGAGGCAGTCACACTTGGTATAACTTATACTGAAAAAAATCTGCATGTAAGTAGACCTGCACAGTTCAAATCTGTGTTGTTCAAGGGTCACCTGAATTTTGAGAGACATTCTGCTTGTCTGAGGCAGAAATTGGGGAAATGTCATGGCACTCCCTCCTCTTCCTCCCCACCCTCCATAGACGTCCTCTGGGCCTCCCAGTGCAAGTTCGCTCCAGCCCACCCCACCCTGCACCTGCCACTAGAGACAGCATCTGACCTGCCAATTAGGTGGCCACTTACCAAGCCCCTCAACACTCATCAGGGCCCCCATGCCTATGAGAGAATGAATTGCTGTTGTTCAAGCCGCCCATCCTGTAGTATTTTGTTATGGCAGCCCCAGCAAACTAAGACACAGTTGACTAAAGGCTGAATAAATAAAACATGTGGAATGAATGAACGAGGAGCAACAGGATGAAAGGCTGGGAAGTTAGGATGAGAAAAGAGGGTGAGGTTCCTTGCATCCCCAACCTAAAGCAATGGATATCATTCCATAGACCATGAGATGACATGGAGGATTTTTAGCAGGAAAATGGCATCATTCATCCATTCAGTTATTCAACTCATAGAATATTTGTTATGCTGTAGTGAACCAAACAACAACATTCCTGTACTCGAGGGGTTAGCAACTGGTAGAAAGAAACAGAAGACAGATACAAACAGGACTTCATATGCTGATAAAAATTATGGAAAAAAAAATCCAGGTAAGAGAAACAGGACTCACATGGGTGGAGACAGGTCTTCTCTGATACAACGTTTGAGAGGAGCCCAAGGCAGTGAGGCAGGCGGCACACCAAGCCCATGACGGCACAAGAGCAGGCTAGGCAAAGGGAGTAGCAAGTGCAAAGGCCCTGAGGCCAAGGACCTGTTTAGTGTTCAGGGAGCTGCAATAAGACTATCGCAGCTGGCACTGTGCAATGACAGATGAGTGAAGTGGGAGGTGAAGCCAGAGAGGTTGGCAGGGCCTTGTAATTTATTGCCCAAAGGAGGAGGGTTTTGAGGTGGGGGTGGATACTACTAATACATCTGGGACACTAGGCACGAGAACCTAAATCACATTATTATAGGCCACCAAAACCTTTGGACTTCACTCCAGGTGTGGAGGAGAGTCTCTGAAGGCTGGTGGGCAGAGAAGCACCAGGACCTGGACACATTTCTGGCAGGCACTGGCCACCACGTGGAGAATAATCCAGCTCGGGGAACGGGAAGCCCCTGAAGCCCCTGTTTGAAATCAGGGGCACCTGGGAAGTTGGGTTGACAGGGAATGTGAGCTTTGCAGAGGTGAGCACAAGGAATCGCAGGGAGCGGGAGGAGAAGCCAACAGCAGGCAGGAAGGCAGCTGCAGCCCCGCACCTCCGTGGAAGGCGGGAGGAGGGCGACCTGCGCTGCTGGAGACAGAGGCGCCAGCAAGCAGCCGGGGAAGTGGCGCGATGGACGGGGGGAAGGGCACATCCTCCCTGCAAACACTCCGCTTGCTTTCCAGTAAGTAATGTCACCAAAGGTACAAAGAACATGTGACAATTTGAAGACTCAGTTGCCTTTTTCTCAGTGTTCTAGGGCTAGAGACATCGAGGTAGAATTATACCCCCTGAAGCACACACTCAAGAAGGTGGTGAGGAAATAAGGTTACACAAAGCAAAATGATACAAAAGCCCTGCGTGCTTTCACCTTCATTAAATAGAGATGACAGATACCTATTTTTTAAAGTGAAGCTTGGAAAAGTATTGTAAAATAATGTGGAAGCTCATTAACTTCCCGTTTCTCCTTAGGTGTGTGTAGTCGGTCACCCTTTGCACGCACACACGCCTGCACGCGGCCCCATCCCGCAGCTCACGCCCTGGCTCATGCTCTGCTTTGCAAAGTCTGTGGGATTGGGACTGGGATTGGCAAGGATGCAGCACCAGGTCCAGGGCACCACAGCCACATCTTCCTGAGGGGACAGAGCCCAGCACGGGACACATGGCCTGCACGTCTAACCGCCACTGTTTTCTGCATCGATGGCCCCACCCTGCATTAGTGCTTCCACTCCCAGCCACTCTTCTTGACTTTCGTTGCTCCACGTTCCCCTCCAGTCCATCCTTCCAAGGTCCTCACCCTCAAATGCCTCTTTGTTCTCTAACCAGGAATCTACCGTCTCTTCCTTCTCCCCAATGTAAGCTTCTATCTGTCTCCAGTGAGACAGGAGAGTCTTCCTTCTGCCTTGCTGGCCATCCTTGATTGCCCACTTCCTTTCCGTCTCTCCCCATACACAGCCTCTAACCCAGGTCTTCCTTACGTTGTTCCACTTCAATGGAGGGCTCAGCCCTCCATGTGAACCCACCAATATCCTACCCAATCTTCAGGACCCTACCTGGCTTCCTCCACTTCCTGCCTTGTACAACCAGTTGGTCAGCATGACCCAATTCTTCCAACTTTGAATCAAGTCAAATTCAATGTCTTCCCTGAGTAGGCTTCTCTGACCTTGCCCGTATTGGTGGCTATGTCATAATTTCGTAGTTAACACTCTTACAAATGTAGACACAGATGACTTTTTAAAGTGTCTCTTTCTATGGTCTTCACTCACACAATGGGCAGAAGCAGGAGCAGCAAAGAGATAGCCGTCTACTAACTTATTGACTTGCTGGTGCAGCTCCTTCGTGGTCCACTGAGGCGCCTTTATGGAAGCGAAGAGTAGTAGATGTTCCCGGACGGTGAGGTTGTCCAGCAGGATGTCCTTCTGTGGACACACCCCCAGCTCCCTTCTGACCCTCGACAAGTCTGTCTGCAGGTTCCTGCCATTGATGGTGATGGTTCCAGAAGTGGGAGGGTAAAGCCCCGTTAACATGGATCTGCCGGAGAAAACAGTGCAGAGAAGGCATGTTGTGGATGCTCTGAACTGCAGCAACCTGGTCGCTCAGAGAGATGCACACATCCTGCCCAGAGCACACACCTTCTACGGGCCTGCTTTGTACAGAAGTTAAAAGTTGTGAGGAGCTTAAGGGGGATGTCATTTGGTTAATCTTGAAAATGTGGGCCTGTGATACTGTTTATACTCCCACATGATATACAGATGCTCCTTGACTTGTGATCAGGTTATGTCTTGATATTCCCATCATAAGTTGAAAATATTATAGGTTGAAAATGCATTTAATACACCTAACCTGCCAAACATCATAGCCTAGTCTACCTTAAACATGTTTAGAATATTTACATTAGCCTACAGTTGGGCAAAATCATCTAAACAAAACCTATTTATAGTAAAATGTCTCATGTAATTCATTGAATACTATACTGAAAGTGAAAAGCAGAATGGTTGTATGGGTACTCAAAGTACAGTTTCTACTTGATGTGCGTCACTTTCTCACCATTGTAAAGTCAAAAAATTGTAAGTCAAAGCACTGTAAGTTGGGGATCATCTGTACTGCGGTCATAGACTGCTACAGTTGCACGAAACTTCAGGATTATAGCATCCAACTTTGTTTTTACAGGTGAGGAAACAGGCTAAAGAAATGACACATTTATCTCATAATTAGACATAAGCAAAACAGAAATGCAAACCTAGACTCCCACCCTGGGGCCAGCCTTCCTGCCACTGCCGCAGGGCCATCTATCCATGTCAAAATCAAGAGAACCCAGTGGCCTGTCACCATAAACTCACTTGGCCAACTTTACCAAAGGAAGCCTGAGGATTGCCTGGTTCTGCTTCTTTGCTTCAGGAAGTTTATTATTTAGGTTTTAAACTGTTTTCTTATTTCTAAAAAGTTAAACATGCACCTACCGCAGGACCTAGAAAATCTACTCCTAAGCATTTATGAAAGAGAAATGAAAATGCGTGCCAACGCAAAGATACGTGCACAAATGTTCATAGCATCTTCTTCACAATCACTAAAAAAGGGGAACAACCTCAATGTCCACTGACATGAAAACATAAACCAGCCTTGCTGCCTCCATGCAGGGGGCGACCACACAGCGACCCTAAGGGCCAAACTGCTGGCAGGTCACCTCCACGGATGAATCTGCGAGGCAGTCCGCCGAGTGAAAGAAGCCAGGCGTGATTCCATTTATATGAAATTCTAGAATAAGTGAACTAATTTATAGCGACAAATAGTGGATCAGTGATCCTATAGGGGCCAGGGTGAAAGGAAGGCAAAGGCTATCTCGGAGGGGGACAGAAAGGCTCTGTATCTTCACTGGTGCTTGTCACCATCAGCCAAAGGTGTCAGAACTCAGCAGCTTGTATACTTCACTGGACACTGTCTACTGCACACAAACTATACCTGAATACATTTGAGGAACAACTCTTTGCTATATTATTTTCAAACCTATTTTAGGGATACTATAGAATGGTTTATGCATGTTCTGTATGAGTCTCAAAGATTTTTGTTTTAAATAGTGAAGATCCAGCCTAGTAGCTGGCCTCTCAGCCTCTCTCACCTAAGCACTGCCGGGAGAGCAGCCACTGAGGCCGGCTCAGGATATACTACAAATATACACTAAAAGCAGTGTGATCAGTGAACCTTGAAATACCGAGAAACTCCAAATTCTCATTGCTCTGCTAAACAAGCACTCCAGGTTTTCCTTGCAAAAAATGTGTCTTAGTAAATGGAGGATGTGGAGTGCTGGCTTTCTGAGTCATTATTTGTGTAACTAGCACTTTCCAAATTTGCAAACACTAAAAAAATACTCAGAGAGCTTTTCAGTTCCATTTCAGCATCTAAGGAACAAAGAAAAACTGTCCACGTTTTCTTTTATTTCAAATTGTTTTCAATTTGAGGTTCCTGAAGCTTTATATGTTATTTTTCTACATTTCTTAGTAAGTTTGAGACAAAGTTCTTTTCGTTATTTTGACTAATCACACTTTAATCCTACATATTTAGCAAGGAAAAGAACAAAGGGAAATGGATTTGTTCAAAACAGTTATTTCATACTTTTAGTGGTTTAACCTTAAACCACCATTTCCACAGCCAGCTCAAGGCCAGGAAGGTTTGAACTCCCTGTTTCTCTGGGGTCACATGGTTTGATTCTTTAATCAAATTTCAAGCCACTGGGTCCTAAACCAAAACCCCAGCCTTAATGAGAAAGCAAACACACAAAAAGCAGAACATGAAGAAGAAAAAGAGCCAGGTATTTTTTTAAAATTTGCAAACATCATTTTGATATTATCTTCCCATAGGTATGCAAACAAAATTACATTTACTAGGACAAAAACTAAAAGTGTCACAGGACTTCCAAAGACTAAAGTAAAACATGGTAAATTATTTGTGGAAAACAAAATAAGAATTAAAGATTAAAGATAAGAAAACCCCACAAAACCAACCTCCCTACCCCTTGGGTCCTACTCCAGACCTGCAGTGTGGCCGTGTGGCTGAGGACACAGGGCCACTCTGGGGAGAGGGCTCTGTCTCTCTCCTGTGTCTCTAAACTCTATATTGAACACTCAAAATTTAAAAAAAAAGAAAGAGAATCAAACCTCTGTCTCACAGGTAAACTGACACTTTTTGGACTCAAACACCCAGTGTTCTATGAAGATAAAAGGAGACCCACATGATGGTGGTTTTCCCAGCTCCGTTGGTCCCCAGCAGGGCGGTGATCTGGTCTCTGTGGAAGGTGAGGGTGAGGTCCTGGACTGCCGCCTTGTGGCCCTCGTACTCCTTGGTCACGGACACCAAGGCGACTCCCGGGACACCTCCTTCAAGCTCTCCTTCCCTGTGTGGCAGGGATGGCCCTGTGAAGGAGACGGCAAGAGGATGTCAAAAGCCCCAGAAATGCGCCCATACTGACTAATTCAGTGTTCTCCTTTGGAATCGAATTTAGCTCTGTGAAACATGCAAAGCAATTCAAAAATCTTTCTTTACCAAAACAAGAAACAGATTATATAGTGGCAAAAATGAAATGCTATCACTGATTACAAAGTGTCAAGCTCTCATGATAACCATTTCGTAAAAAAATTAAAAATAAAAACACACACATGTATTTGTATATATGCAGAGAAGAAGGAATAAGCAGATTAGTTCCACACCAAAATCTCCATAAGAAATATTAACAGTCTCCTGAGGAGGTGAGAGTTAATAGGTGCTTGTTGGTGTGCTCCAAATTTTCTAAAAAATTCATATTTTACTTTTTTAGTCAGAAAAAAATTCACTTTCCAATATTGACGCACAGTATAAAACCACCATGAGGGGAGCTTCTTCATCTCTGGCTGATGCGTCTGCATTTTCACACAATCCCCCGGAAGTCGGCCTTCTCTGGAAGTGGCTGTGCCCCTGCATCTGCAGGACTGGGCCGGGCCGGACTGCAGACGGGTGGGAACCCTGCCCCCATTTGTAAAGGGCAGTGATAATCTCTCCCACAGGAGCATTAGACATTAAAAATTAAATTAAATTAAAAACTTTTAAGTGCATTATACCTGGTAGCTACCCACCTTTGCTCATTTTTTACACATACTCATTTTTGGACTCAAGCTTCAATTTTACTGAATGATAAGATATGCACAAATGCACATAATGCATGGAAGGGAGGATGCTAACAAATAAATAATGAGAAGGTTCTGGGCTTCCTGGGCTTCCCAGAGGAACATGATCAGGGACACTGCCTTGCAACCTGGCCCTGTAGCTCCTTCCCGGTGGAAGACAGCCTGAAAATCAGCACACAGCTGCAGAGGCCGGACCAGAAATGAAATACAAAAATCAAAACTGACCAGAGGAAAAATACATGAATCCAACAGTGCTCCTCCTTACAAACCTTTGTTCCCAAAGTTCTCACTGAAGAGGAACAGACCAGAACTTAGAAAATGCCGCCTTTTCTCCAGCAAGCCACCCAGGCTCCTCCAGTACGAGGCGGTAAAGGGGAAATACCATGGCTTCCTTAAACCGAAAGTTCCTAGAAAATAAGATACGATTAAAAGCAGTTTAATTATCCTCTTATTTAGATGAAGATTTTGTAATAGAATATCTTAACGAATTAGTATAAAATGTTATTCTATGTTAATTTTTCAATATACACCCCATTTACAAACCAGTGATGCCCTGCCCCGGGGGTGGCCCTGAGGTGGGAGTCTAGCTCACCCCCTGGGCCTGACCCAGGGTGGTCCCCTAGGACCTCCCTCCCCCTTCCCCCCCACATTCACTCTCCCCAACAGACCCTTAGAAGTAGATGTTCAATAAACATTTTTTTATTAATAAAAACTGCTGAATATTTCCCAAAGTCTCAGCCCTGCCCTGTGTTGCCCCTCTATTTTGCTATTACTCTTCTTTCCTCTGTCTTTGATGTTTGCTTGGGTGATTAGACAAAAGGAAGGGCATGAGGTAAGAGCATGGCGGGATTAATCGATGGAAACGTCCTCAAAGAGGAATAACTCACAATGCTAACATTTCCATATGAAACACATCACCATGCTTCAAAAGTATTCATCTTGGACCATTTGCCAGTCACTCTGCCCTCGTTACATGAAGAAATGAAAGGAAATTTAATTATTAACACTCCTCAATTTCCTTTAACATATCCATTCTAGTTTAAGTTTGATGAATGCAACTTACCTAACGGTCTAAATTCTACAACTGACTAGAATAAAAAGGCCTCTGTGAAGACTGTTGTCGCACTTCGATCATGGAGCCACAGAGGGAGACACAGCTCTCACGCGTTCTAATCACAGGCGTCAGAGAGATGATTACACACGCCAAGGACAGTTCGCGGAGCCGTCACCTTGGACAGGGGACAGCCAGTGCTGTGCGGCCAGCAGGCTGAGCACTGACCTTTGGGTGTGGCTGGGTCGTGTTCCCTGAAATTTCATATGTTGAAGCCCTAACCCTAGTACTTCAGAATGTGACTATATTTTGAGACATGGTCTTTAAAGAGGTGATTAAGGCAAAATGAAGTCACAAGAGTGAGTACTAATCCAATCTGAGTGGTGTCCTCATGAGAGAAGGTCAGGACACAGACACCCAGAGGGACGGCCCTGTGACGAGGGAGAACCAGGGAGAGGGGCCTCGGGAGAAACCAGCCCTGTCCACATCTTCATCTCAGATTTCTGGCCTCCGGGACTGTGAGACAATGAACTTCTTTTGTATAAGCCACTATTTTGTGGTACTTTGTTATAGAAGCCGGGAAAACTGATGAAGGCTGGTGTTGTCTGAGATGCCAGCAAACTACCAACCACCCTTTTGTAGGAAGAGGATGGGTAACACCCGGGTAATTAGGTCATATAACGGCCAGTATTTCTCCGTTCCAAGGTATTCATTTGCATTAACTCACACAGCCCTTTACCACTGATGCGCAGGGTACAATTTTTACGGCCCCCTTCCCAATGCCAACGGGAGGACCAGCACGGCTTGCCTCGGGACACGCAGCTGGAGGCTGCAGAAAGCACACTCTGGCTGGCCTCTCCCCTGGCAGTCCCTGCCTGTCTGAGCACACATGTGCCACAGCAAGGACAGTGCGCCTGTCAAACAAGAATGGAGACTTGCCTCATCCCCTGCCTGCACCACGGTGTGTCTGAGTGCCAACTACAGAAGACGCCTCTGTTCGCACACATGCATGGACCACGAGTTTGTGGAAATAAAAGTACTAATAAGCAAACACATACATCAGGGAAATTATCCCGCCAGTGCTGGCACTGCCTTGGTCTCTCTCGTGCACAGCCAGCAGCGTCACCAGTGGCATTCACAGTGGGGGGAGGGGCGCCACCTTTAGCTAGAGCAGTCGGCAATGAGGTTCAGGTGCCTTAGAAGGCTCAAAGATTTCTGAATTAACAATTAAATCCTAGGAATCTAGATGACACACTATGAC
Organism: Cheirogaleus medius; assembly: GCA_008086735.1. NCBI lineage: Eukaryota > Metazoa > Chordata > Mammalia > Primates > Cheirogaleidae > Cheirogaleus > Cheirogaleus medius. The sequence goes on from VBSM01002217.1 coordinate 6,484,723, forward strand.
AAAGTGGGGACATAGAACTGAGCCCAAACATATTCATGAAAAAAGCAGAAATTATTTAAACTTGCAAAGTAGGAGAAAAGTGCAGGAAATCATACTTTCATTTAATGAGATGTTAACAGCATTTTCAAAGATGTGGATAAATGCTTATGATAAAAATACTTTTAAAACATAAAGGGAAACTTATATATACAGTATGAACCCAACTTGGTATAGAAAAGTGTCTGGAAAAAGACTGGGAAATATTGTTAGTTCTGGCTAGTGAGATTTGAGATAATTGGATTTTTCCCTGCTTCTTCATAAACTTTCCAAACATTTTTTAATAAACATGTAGCTATCTGATGTATTACATCTCAAGTTCTCAGACCCATTGGAGAGAAAATAATATTTTCTAAATACACATTCTAAAGGTGAAACTAGGTGCAATTTGCCACCTGTTCCAACGGAAGTAATTGAACACCTTCACATCTATGGGGTGCACCACAGGGAAATCCTGAAACAAAATGTCAGTTCCACTCCACTTCAATGTACAAGGAAGTTGTGCAAAGATAAATATAATTTCATAAAATGGCTTTCAAGCTTTGGGCCGTGGTGATCACCATACATGTATGAACACACATGTGTACATGCATACATATACACACACACACATACAGTTATGCAGACATGTGAATGTGAACATGTATGCATGCACATACTCATGCACATGTGCACACATACACAACCGCAACAATGTCAGGCATCTCCATTTCCCTGCAATGGAGCTTCAATGTTGCTGCTTATTGATTGTGTCCTCATTTGCTCACTGAGTCTTTGGAAAAAGACGCCTCCCTCCAGCCCTGACTCACTGTGGAAGATGCTTTGCTGAGAAATGAATAGCTAAGCACTTTGTACAGAAGCAGGAGGGGAGAGGCTGGCTCATGTCCCAGGGGTCACAGTCCCAGCTGTCAGCCCCAAAAGGAGCAGAGCACGTGAGGCCTCAGCACACTGACAAGGAAGCTGGGGAGGTCGCTTGGGTCCAGGACGTCCTACGCCTTGTCTCGCTGTTCCCAGTTTATAACATCCTGTTCCAGAGACATCGGTCATGAGTGGAAATCAATTAATCACACCCTCTGGTGGTACAAGGGAGTCACAAATGAATCAGGCAGAGACCTCACCTTCTTCTGACCTTCATTCTAGTAAAGGTGACCAAACAAACGTTGAGAGGAACACAAGGTGATAGGATATTGTCATCGGAGGGTTTCCACTGACACCGAGTGGAAGCAGGCCCTCCAAGCAGGGGGAAAGGTTACAGGAAAAAAGGCAGAGAGATGTGTGGTGGGGTTGCTAGAATTAGGAAACACAAATCAGGATGCTCAATTAAATTTGAATTTCAGACAGTTGACAAATAATGTTTTAGTGTAAGTATGTCCCCCAAATTACCTGTGTTTTACCTGAAATTCAAATTTAAGTGGGTGTCCTGTATTTTATCTGGCCACCCATGTGGGGTGCTGGGCACACTGGAGACTGCCCCACCCCCGCCAGTGCAACTGGAATCCACGCGGAGTAGCTTAGGCTGGACTGGGAGCCACTGCAGGCGTCAGCCTTCCCTCTGTCCACACCTGGAGCCAGGGGAGACTGCCAGCTGTGGGAGGGCAGGGTCCATCTGGGCTGCTTTTAAGAAAGATAACTCCAAGTCAACATAGATGTAGAGGCGAGCAGGGGGCAGGTGAGCGGCTGCCTAGAGGCA
>VBSM01002217.1:6486548-6510344 GCA_008086735.1 Cheirogaleus medius
CAATTTATGCTGAGATTTTCTCCTCAAGGGGAAGCAGGCCAGGAAACTAATTAGCATTGCCCCCCAAAAGCTGACAGTGATAAAAGATGAAGTCAATGAAATTAGACAGATCAAGCAGAATCAGATTTAACTGGAAACACATAAAATGGAGTTTATGCAATGAAAACTCGTTGAGAGGACCCCATGTTTTTTTGCGAGCTCCTGACTGCAGACCTGCAGTTGGCATAGAGCCCCCAGGCCAGGAAACGATCCGCCACATCTAAAATGTTGGGGTCATACCTACAGAGTCACTTTATCACGAAGACAGAAGGAAAAAAATGAAGAGGAAAGCATTTATATGGGGCACAGTATGAGTGTATGTGTGTGTCTGAGAGAAACAGAGAGCAAGAGAAAGTTCTCACCCTTCTCCCACTGGGGAGACCCTCCTGCACATGAGAGACTTCCGAACCACTATTCTCAATTTGGTGGGACTCTCCCAGGGGTGTTTTGGAAACGTGGGTGGGGACACTTTTAGTTGTCACAGTGAATGGCTGTGTTACAATGTAGGTCTTATTTATTAGTCAGCAATGGTGACAGATCCCAAAGGGAGAGGGCATGACACCCCGCACAGGGCCACACAGGCAAGCGCCAGCTCTGTCAGAAGACAGAGGAAGGAGGGCGAAATGTGGACAAGAGCTTTTACTGTGGTTTCAAGGGAAGGAACAAGTAAGGAAGGGCAAGGAGGGTTAGAACTGACTAGTTTGTCACTTGCAGCAGACCGTGAGGTATAAGGGCTGCCTTAGTTGTCTGGTCCTGGCCGTGGGCTGTGCAGGGCAGGTGGACAGTGGCCCTGAGTGGGAGGCCTTACAGAGGAGATGGTAGGAGCGTGGGCTCTGGATTGCGTGGTTTTCATACAAAAAGCACACCTGCAAGCGAGTGCTTTACTGCGGCTAGGAACTGGCTAGCCCTGGGAGGCAAAGTCCCTTCAGGGTCGCTAACTCTCCTCCCAGTCAAAGCATCAGAAATACATAAAATACAAAGCCATGATTAACACAAGGAGAATGGTACGATTGTCTCTAGTGTGCCGACGCCTGGGACGGTGGGCATCATACAAGGTTCAGAACAGCCCAGCCAAACAAAGCATTGGCCTTGACTTTCATTCTGAGACTCATCACGCAGCCATGCAAGTGAAAAGCCCTTGTGGTCACTGAGCTTTGGACATATAAACCCACAGATTCTCTACAGTTTCAGCATACTCTGAATTTTCCAGGAATGCAACCACTGTGGAAACCAGTGGAAGATTACTGTTTAATGTAGAAAATGTCTATCATTTCAAAAAGCCCACACCATCTATAGTGGTGCCACTCACTGTTTTTGAGTCTGCAGTGCCGCACTAATGTATCGGTCTTCATTTTGCCTGGTTACATGCAAATGTATGACAAAATATTTGGAGATTGCTTTTAACAAACTTATAACCAAATATTCCTTAAATTAGCAAAGATTCACAAAATGCACTAAATTTTATTAATGAAGGTTGCTTGAGAATTACTTTATACTAGTGATTCTATATATTTTTAAAGATTGTACAGCACACTTATAACCCTGACTCAAGCATTACAAAAGTGACCCTTGTAACCGAAGACACTTGTATAAGGATCACAATCTTTGTAATCAAAAGCATTTGTAATAATTTTAAATAACTAAAAAAAGGATTGTATAGCACAATAAGAAGCCCTTTTTGTAAAAATTGCACATTGAAATGATTAATACAAGGCCCCCTATTAGTTTTCAATCTGATTCTGATGCTGCTCCCAGATATCTACTCCTCTACTTTTCTAGAAACGTTCTTATATTACTGTTCCTTTGTCCAATCCAACCTGTTTCCTGCCACTACTAAACAATAGATATCTAAAGCCTTTAAAAACCTGGAGACGGAAAGTAGGGACTGACATGAGATGGAATGATGAGACAGGAGCTGCATCTTCTGTTACACTTTGCCACCACCTGTCCCATGTGATAACAGAGGGAATTATCTGATAGCATACTTTAAATAACGCCCAGGTCATTTACAAAAATACCATTCTTTTATTTACTTCATTCATGTCTAATATTTCTTCCCACATTTTTTCTACTTTCGTTGAAGTTACTACCATCTATTTTATCACACACAAAGAAGTCTGATCTGGTATTACTTATATGTTAATATGAGATTCTATTCTAGTGTCTACATTCATCTCCACTTGCACATTTCCTTTCCTTTTAGTACCAGATGTCTCCTGATCATTTTCCTTTTCTTAAATCCAAACTTACTCCACATAGTTACAAGCAGCTGAGTGTCTCATTCTGTGTTCTAATCAATCCATGACTAAGCATTGAGGATTACATATTATCTCATTATAAATTACTTTCTTTTCATTTAACTTTTACAATTAAGAAATTATATTACTTTTAAGAATCATATATGTAAGTAGTTTACATCATCTGTAAGTTTCAATTCAAGAGAGTACCAGGGGTAATGCAAAATATTTATCTTCAGAAGAAGGTACTGGGTCAGAGAACACCTAGAAATTGCAATGCTCCGTATGCATCTGAAGGCCCATCATTGTTTTCTAGTAATTTTATTCTTTGCTATTCTTAGCGGACTTTGTCAAAGCTGAAAATAAATACTTTGGGTAATTTAAACATATGTAAATTGACAACTCTAATTTTTTTTTTAACTTCTGAAATGGGAGAATCAGAAATTTCATGATAAATAAAGAAATACTCTGTCATTTTTTGACAACTCTATATAAATAAAATAAAATATTTTAAAATCTGTGTTATCAAGATTTTAGAGTTTTGATTTTTTATTCTAGAATAGACTCTGGTTTTCTTTCCTAACTAAAGTAGGTAAAATGGTTGTACAATCACAAAGGGGAAATATAAAAATACACCACTCAAATTCTCTAAACAAAATGTAGAGATGGAAGTTCATGATTCAAAAGTGGCTTAAGGTCCTCCCACCTTTGCCGTTGTGGGGTGCAGAATCCAATCTGGCTGGGAATCCTAACCCATTTGAGGTCACAGAACACCATGTATGGCCCAACGAAAGAGTGATGATGTTCCTTGGAAAAGGTACATCATGTGGATTTACAGGAGATTTAGAAAGTGAAATCAGTAGATTTTTGTCCTCAGTTGGATGTGGTAGGGAAAGAGATGATTTTGAAGTAGCTCAAGTTTAGTGTTCCAGGAGAAGTTCACCATGAACCATACAGTGGGGTTGCAGGTGTGGGTGCATGGAGACAGTGGGCTGAGGGTTTGACCTTCACCTGATCGGAGTCAGCGAACGCGGAGCCTGAATAAACGTAGGAACAGGAGGCAAGGAAAGAAGGAACAGGAGTTGATGGTTTCCCCAACTGAATACAGGTGAGTTCCAAATGTTGCAAACTACATCACAGCATGGCCCAGATGGGCAAGGTATTTCCAAAAGATTACCAAATTTGGTATTGAGATCTGCTGGTCCCCTGAGGAAAACAGCTTTTCTTTTTCCCTCTGAACCCCAAATTGACTTCATTTCGCTTTTAGGAGAAAAAATCTGAAAAGTCACAGGCTTGGCTGATAGTCCCCTGACTCCCACAATAAGGAAAAATTCCACACTCTCCCCCACCTGGAGCATTCTGCGCATTCTCACCATCACTCACCTTTCCTGCACCGAGTTACCTTCCTCCATGAGCTCACCCCAATTCCCTTTTCTTTCCTTGAATATAACCTAGAAAGTGGACTTTTCTGTGTACCAGACACCCACCTCAAGGCTCAGTCTCTTTTTTCAAATTGTGATAAAATATACATAAAACAATTTACCATCTTAGTCATTTTTCAGTGTATAGTTTAGTAGTGTTAAGTACATTCACATTGTTGTACCACCATCACCACCACCCAGCTCAAGAACTTTTCATCATCCCAAACAGAAACTCTGTCTACAATAAACAGTCTCTCTCTATTCCTCCTGCCCCAGCCCCTGGCAAACACCATTCTACTTTTTGTCTCTGTGAATTTGACTACTCTAAGTATCTCATATAAGTGGAATTGTACAATATTCATCCTTTCATGTCGGGGTTATTTTACTTAGCATAATGTCTGCAAAAGTTTCATCCATGCTACAGTATGTGTCAGAATTTCCTTCCTTTTGAAATCTAAATAATATTCCATGGCATGGATATATCACATTTTGCTTATTCATTCATTGATTGATAGGTACTTGGGTTGCTTCCACCCTTTGGTTATTGTGAATACTAGACTATAAATATGGTATGTAATTCTCTCTTCAAGACCTTGTTTTCAATTATTTTAGGGCTCAGTTCAAGTGCTTCTTGCTCTTGCCAGAAGTCTCTACTGGTGAAATCACTTTTCTATTCGGTCCTCCCCCAACCAGCTCATCCGTCCTCTCCAGACCTTCCTTGAGAAAGCCTGTGACCATGCTCACCTCTCCACCCCCATCCCGTTTGTCACATCTCCCGTCTCCCAGAGCAGTGCTTTTGGAAATTTTTATCATTTGGCCTAGTGATTAATCACCAGCGTCCAGAGCTGCTAGAAGCAGAAAGAATCAGAAAATTAATGAAAACTTCATTCTAAGGAGATCCAAGGGTCAAAACAAGAGGAGCCACATCTGTCTATAACCGTAAGCTGCAAAGTCATCATTGGAAGTGAGAGACAGAGCCAGGAAGTCTTAGCCTGAGAGATGCAGGGGTGGACATGGAGCCAACTATACAATGGAATACCACTCAGCCTTAGAAAGAAGGAAATCCTGCCATTTGTGACAACATGGACAAACCTGGGAACCTGGAGGACATTATCCTAAGTGAAATAAGCCACAGAAATAAGTCACAGAAAGACAAACATTAATAACACATGATACCACTTACAGGCAGAATCTAAAATAGTCAAACTCATAGAAGGAGCAAGTGGAATAGTTGTAGCCAGGGCCTGGAGAAGGGGAACATGGGGAAATATTTGTCAAGGGATACACAGTTCCAGGTACAGAAGATGAATAAGTCCCAGAGATCTGCCACAAAACACAGTGCTTGCAGTTAACAACACAGTACACTTGCACACTTACAAATATGACAAGACGGCAGATCTTATGTTAAATGTTCTTGAAAGAAAGAAGGAAGGAAGGAAGGAAGGAAGGAAGGAAGGAAGGAAGGAAGGAAGGAAGGAAGGAGGAAAGGGAAGGGACCAGAGGGGGAGAGGGAAGTGAAGGGAGGAAGGGAGATGGAAAGAGAAAGGAAAACCGCCTCCTACCTGTTTATAACACACCTACATTTTACTTATACTTCTGTTTATTCAGTCCCTTCTAGGAAGAATGGAATGCAAAAACTTCACAATCTTTTCTTAAGGAAGAGTGGGAAGAAAAGATTATTCATCACCAAAACTATTAAGTGAAATTCTTTCAGCCAACATCCTGCTAGTTTGCTCCCAAAACATGTCTCTCTCCCTGTTATGTAGTTGTATACTCCCTGCCCAAAATATTTCAGTTCTTTTTCTTTTAGTAAACTATTTGTCATTTTGAAAAAAATAAAAAATATAGTTAATTTTTATAGTTTACTTGAATTACAAAAGAAATGCATTTTCAATGCAGAGAAATTAAAAACAGAAAACAACACCATAATTCCATATAAACTTCAATAATTTGGTACATAGACCAAATTGTGTATTTTTTTAAAAAATTCCAAACTGAATATTGTTACATTGTATGTCTTGTTTCATAGACAAGGGCTCATGGCAGCATATGATATACTTGCTCCATCACTATATATTCCTGTAAAATAAATTCTCTGTTATGTTTCAATTTTTTCCACCTATGGCTAGAGCTTTCATCTCAGTTAAACTTCGCATCCACAACAAACAGCTCCAGGGACGCCAAGAGCTACAGGGCGGCACTGAGGCCCCATTGCCTCCCACCTGCACCGTCCCCACTGTGCTGAGAACACAGGTGGCCCAGGAGTGAGGAGTGAGCGTCCCAGCTCCAGGGGCCCCAGGCCCTAAGCCGCATCTGTTAGCAGGGGGGGCTCACCAGGATCCTCGATGGAGGGCCCTCTGTGTGTGCCTTGTGCCCCAACCTCTCACGACACCATGCAGCCCTCTTCCCTCCTGCTCCAACCATGTCAGGGTCTCCTTGGAGACTAGATCGTTCTCACAGGCACACAGTTATGCCACCATCTTAAATAATAATAACCCTAATAATAACCATCATCAGACCCTGAGGCCCACTTCCCCGGCAGCCACAGCTGCTGCTCCATTGCAGTCAAGCTTCACTCAGTCCGGCTTCAAAAGCCGCGGAGTTGGAACAGAACTCTTCTTTGATCTCTCTTTCCTCTCCAACCCATCCCTTTTTCTCTTTCCTGAACCTTGCTCTCCCTGGACCAGGGCCTCCCTCTCTGCTCTGGCCCGACTGATCACGCTTTTCTGCCTGCAGTCTAGACGAAAGAATTGCTCACATAGGGCTTTGGTCTATTGATTGGAATTCCACAGTGGGATGTAGGGGGAAAGCCCCAACTCAATATCAAGAGTTTCTTTACTCTCTATATGAAAATATTGCCCTGGGATCCTCCTGCCTTAAGTCCTAATGGTTGAGGGGGAATCAGATCATTCTGGGTCCCTGGACATATTTCATTTTATCTTCCTCTCAACATTGCCAAGGGTAGCACATTTTTATTCATCTTTGTCCTTGTAGGAATCTTTTTCTTTGTCCTTGGAGTTCAAGACATCCAGAATTTTACATGTCGATAAAGGTTTCTTCTTCTCGAGTTCATGTGTTGCGCAGCGAGTGCATACTCTGCAAATCCAGGTGTTTCTTCTCCCTGGCAAACGGCGGTTCCACTTTGCCTTTTGCTCCTCTCAGGGGCAGCAACCGTCTGCACGGCCCATGGCTGTCCATCACCTGCAGGCCAGGTGCTGCCACCGGCTCACCTCCATCCTGAGGACTTCCTTTGTCATGGTCCTCCAGGTCTCAGATGCTCTGCTGATGTCAGGCTCTGCCTCTTGTGCTCATGACTTCTGTGTCATGCATCTTAAATTGGCATCAGACATGTGTTTTATAACATCCCTTTCTTGTTATTTAGCTTCTTTTCAATATCCAACTGCTTCTCATCCAGTTTCCTTGAAACCTTGGCCTTCTCAACTCATTTTTTTATAACTTGTTTCCTAGAATCCACTTTTTCTTAAATTTTATTCAAACTGCCAAGATGATGCAATCTAAATTTTTAAAAAATCGATCACATTTCCAATGTATGCTCTCTCTATCTACTCTTGAGGGCCCTATATTCCTACTTTAATGTACAATAATCTTTGCAATGATCTGCATTATTTTTATGGTTACCCATCTTTAAATGAGGCATGACCTCTCCAAGTCAGGAATGTGTTTGTGCAAACAGAATGAACTTAGTTTTTTCCTTCTATCCCTCCATTTTCATTTGTACATGATAGAATCTCTTTCTTTAGTTCTTAATTTTAAAAGTTAAATGCCAGTTGCTTTGGAAAGTATAAGACCTGAGTCACAAAGTAATTTCAGCAAGAAAATGTAATACCATCAAAATCTTATTTCTAAATAATAAAAAAAAAACATTTTTTAAAGTGCTATTGCAGCTTTATTATGCTCTGAACCAAAAAGGTAAAGGTACACTACCTCTGTCCCTACTAACACAGCAGGGAAAATCCTTTATCCTCAGTGGCCCTCCCTGCAATCCGTACACTCACCCCCAGACCTCCAGGGTGTGTCTGTCACACCAGGGAAGAAGCACGCCACATCACATCAGGAGAAATTACATACTTGGGGCACCATCGACAACCCTGGGTTTGGAGGCGGCCCCACGCCCAACCCACGCACTCCGGCTGCCATCGGGCTCTGCCTGCTTCTCTCCGGGTTCTGCCGCCCGCTCACCTGCCGCTGGCTGCACGCTCTACCCCTTAGCTTCCACTGTCCGTCCGAGGTGCCCTGAGCTCCCCACGCACACTCTTTGTTGCCTGGGGGCCCCGAGACCCTCCTGCCCTCACCCCCTCATGCCAACCTTCCCCAAACACTCGATCTTGGGAATCAGCATCTTTTCTGTGCAGTGAACAGAAGGCCACTTGCTGGGGAGCCTTGTGGTGGACCGAGCAGGTTGTCATAGGCATGCCACCCTGGCTAACCCCTCCTGTGGCCTTTGACCTTCCACCCTGGATGCAGAAACATCATGTTTTCTTAAATATTCACAGCTCTTTTTAAAATATGTCCTAAGAGATTTCCCTTTCTGATGTCTTCCTTAAGGAATAAACAATTATTCTAATATTCATATATATTGGTTGAAACTGTCTTTAAAGTTAATTTTGTTATGTTATGAAGTGCAAAATTCTTACCAGGAAGCAAGTTGCTGAAGTACCATCCACACAGAAAATAAAGGCTTGAATCAAACAGAATCATCCAGCAAACCCAGCCAAATGTCATCCCCCCTTGTTCTGGAGCCTGGTACATGTTATTCCACTGAATCCCTGGTAGGAAGAAAAAGGTCAGAGTTAGAGCTGTACATCCTCTTTTACTGTAGATTTTGGTAAGATGAATTGATTAACTCTAGAAGCTCCAGTAAAGCTGAATACAGATGAAACAAAAGGAAGGTCAATCCCATTGGCCATAACTCTCCAAAGGAAATGTTAACTTGTACAGTCTTACATCTATTTCAATGATATCAGGTGGAATGACCATTAGCGACATTCAAATATCTAACATTTGAACATTTTTAAAGGTCGCTTTACTTATATCTAGTTTTATTTACCCAACTAAAAAAGACTTCATATTTTGGTAAAATAGCATATTTTCTTAAAAAGATAAAGAAGGTTCCTTGAGAACCCAAACTCTAAATTATATAACTCTCTCCACTTTTGGAAAATATCTGAATAGGCTATATAAGATCTGGGGTGAGAAAGAATCATTCTTTTCTGACAATGTTTGTGATTTATTGCTGGATTAAAATATAATTTAAGAAAAATATCCCTCTTTCTAAATTTCCCTAGCGCTAGGCTCCAGCTCATTAAATTACATGTTTTAATCATCGAGTACTTGTTGGAAATCGGAGTAAAATTTTAGAATGATCTAACACTGTCCATTTTTCATTTTATCTTTTTGATCCAATTTATTTTAGAGATTGGGTTGAAGAATACAAAAGAAATCATTCAGGATTACTCATCTGTTAAAGGACATTTAAATATGTTTTACAGAAAAAGTCTAAAATTCTAAGACCAGTGCAAATTAACTGGCTAACACAACAATAGCTGGAGCTGAGTTTTACTTATGGCATATGTTTTTCCTGTGTTTACAAAACACACCCCAAAAACCATATAAACATGTAAGAAATACATGTCTGTTCTAGTTTGGGATTTTAGTTGTCGAAATCTCAATATAAGTAAAAAATGCTGCCAACAATTTTTAAATCATTTTAAGCTGTATCATGAAACATGGAGGAGATCATTATGCTCTATTCTGTGTTGGTTAGACCTATTTCTGGATACTGACATTCAGGAAGGCTCTAGAAAATATGGGGGCAAAGATGAGAGCCAACAAATATGTGGACAGCTGTCATGTGAAAGAGGGAATTAGGAAGAAGAAACTAAAAAACTGGGACCCAGGAAGATGGATCCAAATTCAATAATAGCCTAACACTGAAGTCGCCAAGCCCCAGGCCACGGACCAGTACCGGTCCACAGCCTGTTAGGAACCACGCCGCATCATTGCCTGAGCTCTGTCTCCTCACCCCCAACCCCGTCCATGGAAAAATTGTCTTCCATGAAACTTAAACCAGCTGCCCAGTAGGAGGTGAGGGGCAGGTGAGCAAGCAAAGCTTCACCCGCATTTACAGCTGCTCCCCATCACTCGCATCACCCCCTCAGCTCCGCGCCTCCCTCCCACCCTGTCCATGGAAAAACTGTCCTTTATGAAAGCAGTCCCTGTTGCCAAAAAGGTTGGGGACCGCTGATCTAACAAATGGATGTGTATGGGCTCCTCATTCTTGGAAGAATTCTGAAGGTCCTGAAGTTGACCTTATACCAGGGGTGTTATAAACAAGACCCAAGCATTGTCTGGGTGGCTGACCTGGAAAATATCTGAGCAAAGGATGCCATGATCACTCTTGGTTGTTCTCAAAACTGGGGCAAGTAGATGGTGGAAGGTGTTTACATCAGCAAAACCAAATATCCACAGCTCATTCCAAATGTTCCACTTGGTAATGAAGACTTCCTACTGTATTGCTTGCAGCATAAATATAAATTTCCCAAAACATGAGTCACTCAGAGTCCCTTTTTAAAAATGTATTCTCTTACCTGCCTCTTGTCCTTCCAAGAATGTAATGAAAAATACTCCTTGTCCAAAGGCAGTTGTTGAGAGGAAACACTACCCGCAGATTGATGGAGTGAGGAGAAAAACAGCACATTAGTGTTAGATTGGAACCCCAGAAAACCCGCAACGCTAAATTCACAGAGAACCTGCCACACCTTCTGATGCTAAAGCCAAACCATTGCTTCAGGCGGTGATTTAAATATTTGAACCTGAAAGACTGAGCAGAATATCAGCCCACTCTGAAAAGCATGATAACAAGCTAGTTTTTAACGTTAAAGGGAATTATTTCTCTTTACTACGATGTTTGAAGTGTCATAAATCCAATGCACTGTATATAGAAACGTGTAACACAAAACAGTGGAAAATGTAATACAGCAATTTACTATTTTTTATTATTAAATGAATGCCCTGGAGCACACTGCAGGCAGACTGGTGGAATATATACACTATTCTACACTAGAAAGAAAGTGTATTGAGAAAAAATGTTATTGTATCTCCAGTAGAGAGGTCCTATGTCAGGGGGAAAAAAAGCCCATTGAAAAAGTATCTTATGTTTAAAAATACAATGTACCAGAGTTAGATTTTCTTTTTTTTACTTGCTAGAAAACATTTGAATATGTAAAAGGAAAATCGAATTTTATATGCATAGAACCCTTAAATATAAGGACTGAAGTAAAAAAAAATAACAGCATTTAATAATCAGGCCAGATCATGGATGATTCCTTTTCTATGTGTAAGGAGTGTGTGAGGGAGAGGCGCCAAATGGTCCCACTTTGGTTAATTATTCTGAAAATGCCTAATTAACACTCACATGAAATTATTGGTTCTCAGTTATTACAGGTGTTACATAAGCTAATTAAAACTGATAAACACATATCAATGGACAAAATACTGATGGAATTTAACTGCTTTTTCATTATGAATGAATACCACCATATACACACAACATAGATATGATTTACTGAAGAAAAATCATTTGGCTTCCACAGAAATATTTTACTCTAAGTCTTCAAATAAGCAGAGAAGGCGACCCATTCCCAGTGAGTGGGTGATACACTGGGGCTGTCATGAGATCTGTGCTGGATGAACTAGTTTTTAAAGGCCTTTAAACATCCCTTGGCAGCCTTGTGAAGCTAAGTGTCCTTGACCCTGCCCGAAAGTCTCCCTTAGTGATTTCAGCCCTACCTCCCAACACACCGATACTTGGGGAAGTTACCTGACCTGCTGACCAAAGTAGTCTTGAGTGTAATGCAAATGTCTGCAGCTGTGCCACTGGCTCTGTGAAAGGGACCATTTTAATGGTGAGTTGTTCATCCCTCCTACAACGATTGAGTTCCCACTATGTGTCAGGCACGTGCTTGCCAGGAAATAGTCATAAAAGAATGAATACATTTCTATCTTCTGCATATTTCATGTAACGGACCCAAAAGTATTGTCATACACTTTCAGGAGGTACATTTTAAATGGATGAGCAACTCTGACATTGCTAAGGAAGAGATTTTTCCACTTAATGTGATGTAATTCATGGTGCTTCAAGAAAAATGCTTATTTTTTTACTTCTAAAATAGCTTTAGAAATCTATTTCTTTCCATGCATGAAACAAAGAGAAACTAAAGTTATATGCTTCTTTAAAGATGCCGCTGATTTCCCAGAGTCTGCAAAGCGTCCCCATTCCATAAAAAATGGCAATTCTCAATGGCCTGCCATCCAGCAAGACCATTGTAATTTCAGTGAACTACAGCTGCAAGGTTCACATCTGTGGGCAGGATAAAGAAAGTAGAGATCAAAAAGCCCGTGGATATCTGAACGTGATAAATTAAAAAGTTGAGGGTAGTGGTTTTGATTTGTTGAAGGTGTGGCAGTTTTGTTTTATTTTGCCTTTTTAGAAAACAACTCACTTACCAGAAATGTCTGAATGATGAAACTCAATTGGTTACGTAGGACCAACAGAACTATGTAGGGCAGAAAGCTGATCATGTAGGCCAGGCTGGTACAAAGGGCCGCTGTATTGGCTTGGCTGAAAAATGCACTCAAGAAGTAACTCAGCATGACAACTGACACCCCAAAATCCAAGAGAAAGAGGAAGATAATAAAGGCGTTGCTATGCGCAAAGATGCCACTTATTTTCAGAATGATGGCCAGAACGGCACTGCTTATGGTCAGGGCAGCCGTATTCTCCAGAAACCAGGCCAGGAAATGGATCGTTGGGTGCACACCCATCATCCGCATGTACTGTCAAAAGAGAAAACCAGGAGTCACCACAGCAGCGGATACTTCAGGAAGAACAGGTCAGAAGGGGGGAGAGAGAGAGGGAAATGAGCATTGTTTGCAAAGTCAGCTCTGCATAGGGTATTGGAAAGAACATGCCTTCCTAGAGCTCAGCATTTCCTCATGAGCAATTTAGGTCGTTCACCAGTTTCAGGGAGAGAGGACTGAACTAGGAGATGTTAAAATAATCTCACTGGCAAGAACACACAGCAGGAATGGGTAGGAGCACATATCTTAGACCTTAGGCTTAGTCAACTGCAGTCTCCTTTGTGTTTTCACGTTTATTTGGGGTGCACTGTTTTTGTTTTAATTTTTTTTTTATTTTTCATTTTATCTATGTTGTTTTTTTTAATAAAGACAGAAAAAACAAAACAAAACAGGGAAATACTGGTCCTTGAGCTCTTCAGTTTGGAGGGTTATTGCATACGTCTTAGAATGCGTTTTGCAGAATAACTCTGTTCAAAGTAATAAAACAAAATTAATTCATTCGCTAAACCTACCATTTGCTCATCTACCACATCATGATATCCTTGAGTATGGGGCTGATCATTTGTGATTTGAGGACAACTGGTTCTGAAGCGTGCAGCCTGGGTTACCCTGTCAGTTATAGCCCAGCGAGCCTAACATTCACCAGGTCCCTGTGTTGAGGGGCTAAACTGCATTTAGGAAGAAATGCACAAGTCTGTAAGTAAATAGGTTGTAAATAGGTAAACAACATGCAGAACAGTAATGCAAGTTCTATGCGGTGCTTGTAAAGTTGAATGAAAAGCACATTTTATTTTACCACACTGCTTCTTCACTTTAATAAATATAAAATAAGTAAACAGTGCACACCCATTGTCTCATGGCTTCTCCTTTCTGCAGGATAGATGGGGAGTCAGGTCTTTACCAAATACTTTTGCAAACTTTCCTTCTTAAAATTAGCTCTGATAGTTTCAAGTTTTAACAATATTAGGATGAAAACAGCAAGCCTTTACATGAAGAATTCTTTTATTTTTCCATTTTTTAATTTCAAAATATTAAGAGGGTACAAGTGTTTTTGTTACAGGGATAGCTTATATGATGCTTAAGTCAGGGCTTTTAGTGTGCCCATCACCAGAACAGTGTCCATTATACCCACAGGTAAGTTATTACCCTCATCGTCTCTCCTCCTCCCTTCTTCCTGGTTTCCAATGTCCTTTACATCTCTCTGTGCCCATGTGTGCCCACCATTTAGCTCCCAATTATGAGAGAGAACATGTGGTGTTTGTCCATTCCTGGGATACTTCACTTAGGATAATGGTCTCCAGTTCCATCCAAGTTGCTGTGAAAGACATTATTTCATTCCTTTTCATGGCTGAGTAGTACTCCATGGTATACATATGCCACATTTTCTTTATCCACTCATGAATTGATGGGCACTTAGCTTGATTCCACGTATTTGCAATTAGAAATTGTGCTGCAATAAACATTGGAGTGCAGGTGTCTTTTTGATAAAATGATTTATTTTGGGGGGAGGGGTAGATACCCAGTAGTGGGATTGCTGGATAGAATGGTAAATCTGCATTTTTTTTCTGTGAGGAACCTCCATACTTTTTTCCATAAAGGTTGTACTAACTTGCAGTCCCACCAACAGTGCATAATAAGCATTCCTTTCTCTCTGCATCCATGGCAGCAACTACTGGTTTCTGACTTTTTAATGATCACCATTATGACAGAGATAAGGTGATATCTCATTGTGGTTTTATTAATAATTTGCATTTCCCTAATGATTAGTGATGTTGGCCATTTTTTCATATGATTTTAAGCCATTTGCCTATCTTCTTTTGAAAAATTTCTGTTCATGTCTTGTGCCCACTTTTTAATGGGGTTGTTTTTATCATGCTGCTTTGTTTGAGTTTTGCGTAGATTCTGGATATTAGCCCTTTTATCAGATGTATAGATTGTGAATATTTTCTCCCATTCTATGGGTTGTCTATTAATTCTGTTGATTATTTCTTTTGCTCTCCAGAAGCTTTTTAATTTAATAAAGCCCCATTTATTTATTTTGTGGTTGATGTTGTTGTATTTGTCTTTTGGGCCTTCATCATAAATTCTTTGCCTAAGCCAATATCTAGAAGAGATTTTCCTACATTTTCTTCTAGAATTTTTATGGTTTCATTCCTTACATTTAAGTCTCCTTTCACCTCCTTGGTTAAATATATTCCCAGGTATTTTATTTTCTTTGCAGCTATTGTAAATTGATTGAGTCTTGATTTGATGCTCACGTTAACTATAATATTATTAATACATAGAAATGCTACTGATTTTTGTATAGTGATTTCGTATTCTGAGACTTTGCTGACTTTATTTATCAATTCCAGGAGACACTTGGTGGAGTCTTTGTGGTTTTCTAAATGTAAGATAATATGGTCAGTAAACAGGGATAGTCTGACATTCTCTTTCCCAAATATGGATACCCTTTATTTCTTTCTCTTGACTGATTACTCTGGCTAGGACTTCCAATACTACACTGAATAGAAGTGGTGACAGTGGTCATTCTTGTCTTGTTCCAGGTTTTAGGGGGAGTGCTTTCAGCTTTTCCCCACTCAGTGTGATGTTGGCTATGGGTTTGTCATATATGGCTTTTATAATTTTGAGATATGTTCCTTTTGTGCCTAGTTTGTTGAGGATTTTTATCATAAAAGGGTGCTGGATTATGTTGAATACTTTTCTGCTCTATTGAGATAATCATATGGTCTTTGTTTTTGCTTCTGTTTATGTAGTGAATTACATTTATTGACTTGCATATGTTAAACCATCCTTTCATCCCTAGGATGAAAACCACTTGATCATGGTGAATTATCTTTTTAATAGGTTGTTGAATTCCATTCGTTAGTATTTTGTTGAGGATTTTTGCATCTATATTCATAAGGAATATAGGTCTGTAGTTTTCTTTTTGTTATTTCCTTTCCCACTTTTGGTATCAAGGTGATACTGGCTTCATAGAATGAGTTAGGGAGGATTCCCTTCTTCTCAATGTTATGAAGTAATTTCTGTAGGATAGGTATGATTTCTCTGTAGGTCTGGTAGAATTTGGCTATAAATCTTTCTGGTCCAGGGCCTTTTGTTGGGAGACTTTTTTATTAATGCTTCAGTCTCGCTGCTTATTATTGGTGTGTTCAGGATTTCTAGTTCTTCCTGATTGAATCCTGTAAGGTTGTATATTTTCAGGAATTCATCTATTTCCTTTATATATTCTAGTTTGTATGTGTAGAGGTTTTTACAGTATTCACAGGTGATATTTTGTATTTCTGTAGTATCAGCTGTAATGTCTCATTTTTCATTTCTGATTGAGGTTATTTGAGTCCTTTCTATTTCATTTCTGTTTAATCTGGCTAGTGGCCTATTGATTTTGTTTATCTATTCAATGAGCTAACTTGTTTTTGGTTGATCCTTTTTTTCCTTTGGTTTCCATTTTGTTTAGTTCTGCTCTAAGCTTTGTTATTTATTTTCTTCTGTTGGCTTTTGGTTTGGTTTGCTCTTCTTTTTCAAATTCCTTGAGATGTGCCATTAAGTTTTAATATGTAATCTTTCTGTCTTATTGATGTAGGCATTTAAGGCTACAAACTTTCTGCTCAGGATTGCTTTTGCCATATCCCATAGATTTTGAAAGCTTGTGCCTCATTTGTGCTTCATTCAAGGAACATTTTGATTTTTATTTTAATGTCATCATTGACCTAAGGATCATTCAGCAGCAGTTTGCCTAATTTCTGTGACTTTGTGCAGATTTGAGTGTTTCTCTTGGAATTGATTTCTAGTTTTATTCCACTGTGGTCTGAGAAAGTACACAGTATTATTTTGATTTTCTTAAATTTGCTGAGACTAGTTTTGTGGCCTAAGATATGATCAATCTTGGGAAATGTCCCATGTGCTGATGAGAAGAATGTATATTCCATAGTTTTTAGGTAGGATGTTCTGTAAATATCTGTTAGGTCCATTTTTTCTAAAGTCCTATTTAAGTCCAATGGTTCTTTAATGGATCTTCTTGTCCAGTTCAGTCAGTGGGGCATTGATGTCCCCAGCAATTATGATGCAACTGTTTATTTCTTTGCTTAGACCTAGTAGAGTTTGCTTTATGAATCTGAGAGCTCCTGAGTTAGGTGCATCTATATTTATGATTGCTATATCTTCTTGTTGAATTGATCCCTTTACCATTAAACAATGACCATCCTTGTCTTTTTTTTTTTTACCATTGTTACTTTAAAGTCTATTTTATCTCATATGAGAATTACTATACCTGCTCACTTTTGGTTTCCATTTGCATGGAATATTTTCCCCTCCTTTTACCTTGAGTCTGCATGAGCCTTTGTGAGTTAAATGTATTTCTTGAGACAACATATAATTGGGGTGTATTTATTCATTCAGCTAGTCTATGTTTTTAAGTGGGGCATTCAGACTGTTCACATTCAGTATTGGTATTGATATGTGGGTTACTGTTCTGTTTATCATGTTGGATGATAACTTGTCATTTTATTTTCCTTTTTGTGTTATTGTTTTATGAGAGCTGTGAGTTTTAACTTTTTGGTGTTTTTACACTGCTGGGTATCTACTGTGCTGTTCCAAGTATGACACAGTTCTGAGTATTTCCTGTTGGGCAGCTCTAGTAGTAACAGATTCTATTAGTGTTTGCTTATTTGGAAAGGACTTTATTTTCCCATCATTTAAGAAGCTTAGTTTCTTAAAATTCTTGGGTGGCAGTTGTTCTGTTTAAGAAGACTAAAAATGGGGCCCCAATCCCTTCTGGTTTGTAATTGTCTCCACTGAGAAGTCTGCCATTAGCTGATGTGTTTTCCTTTGTAGGTTAGTTGTGACTTTCGTCTTGCAGGTTGTAGAATTTTCTCCTTCATTGTGACTTTGGCTAGGTTGATGACTATGTGTCTTGGAGGTGACCTATTTGCTATAAATCTTCCTGGTTTTTGATGACCATCTTGTGTCTGGATATCTGAATCTCCAATGATACCAGGGAAATTTTCATCAATAATTTCCTCAAATATGTTTTCCATGCTTTTTGCTTTTTCTTCTTCTCCCTCAGGGATATCAATAATTGTTATATTGGCCCACTTTGCATAGTCCCATACTTCTCCAAGTGATTGTTCATTCTTCTTTATTGTTTATTATATAATATTGTTTGAATGACTGGGTTAGTTACAAAGCCTTGCCTTCAAGCTCTGAAATTTCTTCTGCTTGATCTAGTCTATTGTTGATACTTTCTGCTATATTTCAAAGTTCCCTAAATGACTCTTCCATTTCTTTATGTTCTATCTTTTCTTATGTTTTCTATCTCTTTGGTGAGTTTTTCATTTTTTTAATTCATGTCCTAAAAAAATTTTTTTTGGCTTCTTTGTGTTGGTTTTCAACTTTCTCTTCAATCCCATTCATCTTACTTGCCATCCACATTCTGAATTCCATCTCTTACATTTTGACAATTTGTTTTCAGATTGAGGTCTATTGCTAAGACCTTTTGTGATTCTTTGGGGCTGTCAAAACAGCTTGCTTTTTCATGTTGCCAGAGTTCTTATTGTGGTTCCTTCTCACCTGAAACCTCTTCTCTCAGCTCAAGACTGATAAGCTTACAGTGCACCTGTTCTCCTCTGCTGGGAACTCTCCTACTTAGTGCAAAGAAGGCAAGATCCCTGGGTGGTTCACCTGTGTCCTACTCTGGAGGGTCTATCCAGCATGAAATGGGCAGAAGAACTGTGAGCATTTAACATTGTTTCTCTCCTGCCTCACTCTTCCCCTGTGGTTGTCACTGGAGGTCCCCATGGGCATCGCAGAGTGAATGAATGCCCCACCTAGTTCTGTCAACAGTGGCGACTGTCAGTCTGGGCCAACTTGAGGGCTGCCCCACTCAGATCTACAGTCAACAGCATTTGTTGGCAGCTGCCGACTTAAGCAAAGCCTTGCCCATGCCTGCAGGTAGTGCTGATTGTCAGCTTGCACTGGTTTGAGAGCTGAGTTAGATCTGCAAGTGGTGGCATTTGTTGGCTGGGCTCCAGCTTAAGCATATCCCTGCCCACGTTGACAGGGTGCAGCGATTGTCCAGAACCCCAGCGGCAGTGGGGGCATGTAGCTCCTGCCCACAAGACTCATGAGAGTACCTGGCTTCCCCACTCCCTCCTTCCCTCCATCAGACTAGCAGGGGTGATGGGGAGCCAGCAACAATGGATCTGACCCTTTGGTAGAGGCAGTGCTCTGGGTCTAGGATTTTAAAATAGCAGCAGCTTCAATGCCCAGGGTTTGTGAGCCAGTGGGTCCCCACTGTGGCATCTATTCTGAGAAATGCTGCTGCACAGTTTCCAGATAGCTCCCTATATCAGTCCTGCAGATTTCTGCAGTGGAGGGTCCCTCCTGCAGCTTGGATAGGAGTGATCATGGGGGGAGTGTGGAGCTCCAAAATTCTCCCCTCTGTGCCTTCCCCATCTGTGTACCAATTTTTCTTGAATACCTCCAAACCACAGAGAAGGTCACCTCTCTTCCATCTCCTTCACTTTCGGTGTCTCCTGTCTCCTCTCTTTAGATTCACGATGCTCTCTCTTAGATGATTGCTCTGAAAGTGGGTATCCATTCACCACCTCCAGTCCTCTCCATGGGAGTGGCATGTGTAGGTTGTGTCCAGTCTACCATCTTGGCCCCCTCCCTCTACATAGAGAATTCTAACAGTAAATTAAGATGAAAAGTTGTTAGGTTTTTCTGGGTTTTATAAAAAGTGCTGAATGAGCAACATTGGCTTTGTTCTTGCAATCTCATGTTATTATTCTTTGATTCTATTTCATCGCAATAGAAAATATCTGTTAAACTCTAGCAATACTTCACAGACTTTAACATAAAATTGTTTTCCTGGGAAAGGGACTCAGTTGGACTGTGCACAGGAACCCCAGCAGAGGAGAGGGAGGGCACAACAGAGGGGATCAGGTCAGTTATGGAGCAAGATCAGTTTCCAAAGACCCCAACCTGCCCCTCCCTGTCTGCCAAGCAGGGTGTAAGTCTATTTACCTCTTCTATCTGGATCTCCCGCTCATAAACCAGCTTTCGGACCATGCTGGCCACAGACACCATCCAAGTCAGCATCATTATCAGTGGAAAAAAGAAACCAACGTTGTTCAGGAATCTGTAAGGGCATAATTTAGTCAGCATTCAACGCAAGAAAAGTGAATCTACTAATAGCCATGCACATGATAAGTGCTATACCTGCGTATGCTTTTTTACAGTTTTCTTATGAGTTAGAAACCACTTTTAGGAACAACATCTCATTTGATTATTTCTACAGGCCTGTGACTTAGGCAGGACAGTTGTGATTGGTGTGTTGATTTTGTGTGTTTATGAACTCACAATGAAACCCAAGAAGTAGACACAACTGGTTCAAGGTACCTCAGGCAGCCATAGCCCAACCCCAATCCTCTCTGACATCTGCCATAGGCAAAGCAGGTCAGAGGAAGGAAAGAGGTCATTAGTTCATGACTATAATTTTCTCCACTTAAACAGGGTCATTATGCATCTTCAATCATTGATATCAATTGATCCTTTTTTATTTCCCCAACCCTCACATTTTAACCCACTCTATCTGGGCTCCATTTCTAACACACACTTGAAATTACTGTTATCTAGGGCAACAATGACAGTCATGCCTCTAAATACAATGGGAAATTTTCAGTCGCTTTCCTTCTTGACTTCTCAGCCGTGTTTGATGACACTAGCCATTCCCTCCCCCTTCCTTTTCTCTTAGCTTCCAGAACAACTCCTGACTTTACACCCACTGCTTGGCAATTCCTCCTTTATCTGTCTTGAAATATGAGCATTTTCACCCTAACCGGGACCCTCTGTCTTCTCACATCATACTCTCTGAGCATTAAATCCATATGTTAGTTATTTTATTCACCAACCAAATGTGCAAGCATGTTATTGGGCTTGTGATACATGAATGAGTCAAACAGAAAAAGGTCTTGCCATTAAAGGATCGTCTATTCTAGTGGGGGCGGGACATAAACAAACCAATAAACAAAGAGATTGCTATGTCCCCACTGAAACTCATGGTGAATGTTAATTGCCAGTGTAATAGTACTGAGAGGTAGTGGGGCCTTTAAGAGGTGTTTGGGTGATGGGGGCTCCAGCCTCATGAATGGATTAACGCAGTTCTCTTGAGGCTGGGTTAGTTCTTGTGAGATCTGGTTGCTATACTGTCAGTCTGCTCTTGCGTTTGGTCTCTTTGTGCACACCTGCTTCCCTTTATACTTTCCACCATGAGTTGAAGCAGCACGAGGCCCTCCCAGAAGCCAACTAGATAAGCTTCCCAATCTTGGACTTTCTAGCCATTAGAATCATGGGCCAAATAAACTTCTTTTCCTTCTAAATTACCCAGTCCTGGATATTCTGTTATAGCAATACAAAAAGTACTAATACCGAGACATATGGTGTCAAATAGTGATAAGTGCCATGAGGAAAAAAGAACCATTTTGAGTAACAGTGAGGAGGGATGCTATTTCAGAGAGGATGATTAGCTGGCCTGACTGTGGAAGAAATATCTGAACAGAGAGCAGATGAAGTAAGGACACGAGTCATACAGGTATCTGAAGGAAGACTGCTCCAGGCCAAAGAGTAGCAAGTGCAAGGGCCAGAGGTGGAAGCATGCTGAGCACAGTTCAGGAGCGGACAAGGCCTTTGTGGGTTAGCAGAACATGGAGTCGGAGCATTAGCTAGGGCCAGAACATGCAAGGGTTTTGCATGTCAGGGTGAGTTCTGATCTTAGTCAATGGACAAGAAGATACATTGAAAAGATTTTTAAAGGGGGAAAGGGATACAGAAAGATGGCATAATCAGGTAAATATCTTTCAAAAGACCACTGAATGCATGTAGACAATGCCTCCCCACTGTGCCTCCTCTCCCTGGCAAAGGCCTGCCTCATAGTACAAGTCAAATATTTGTCAATGAGTACATGAATGTCTAAAAAAGAAAAGAAAATTAATCTTTTTGTTTTCATGCACTTTTCTGCTTAAGACAATTGTTATGAGCTGTCAGCTTGGTGAATCACATTTTAAAGTTAAATATGGTTAACTTGCATATTATACAGTGACTGTTTGCAGAGGGCAGAGTGCTTTAAATGTTCACTTTTGTGACTTTCTGGGTTTTTTTAATCACTTTTCTTTTATAGTTTCAGAGCAGGTAGAAATCTATGAACAGGTAGTGCCATAAAATCTATCAACTTGTATATCCAGCAAATGCCATCTCTTCCCAGAGTAATACAATTTACCACAGAGATGAAGCATAGATCACCTGTAAAGTTAAAAGAAATTAATGCTGAGCTTATTTGGGGTGTTGAAAGTTTGTCTATTTGTTCATGAACTTCCCCTTTTTTACTTAATGGCAGTGGAATTGATGGCTATTGAACTTTATTCTTGCAGTAACTGAATCTTACAAAAGAGACAGTAAGTATCACGCACAAATATTATCTAAGTTTCTACTCTAAGCTATAATCTCATAAGTCATGTTGGGTCAAAATTCTGTGATATATGTGTGTTCTGTGGATCCCTTAAAGAAAGCTTTTACCTTTACAAAGGAGAGAGTTATGAGAGGCTTGGAATTGAATCAACCCAGCTCTGATATTCTTGGAACAACTCTCTCAGATCCAAAAGAATATTCAGACACATTGCACGAACTTGTCTTACTGAGGTCATTTGGTAGAAATTGAATAGAATAAGAAATTGGAGGTGAAAGATTACAAGACAAGGCTATGTAACTTAGTCTTTTTCTTATCTGCTCCTGGAAAGTAGTTCAAAATCAACATGAGAAGAAAAAAATACATACATTCCAATTTTGATAAATATTTGAAAGAGACACCCAAGAATTTCAAAAGGCTGTTAAAAAAAATCAAGTTCATGTGGGAGTCACACAAAAATGTAAAAAGGAGAGGTGTTAGTAATAAAACCCCACCCTTCACGATCTCAAAATGCACCATCAAAAATAAACTTTTTACAGGCAAGTGGCACACTCTGAGGGGCAAAATATGTACAAGAGCACGTGTCAACTGAGTGTCAAGCTGCATGTTAAATTGGACAGTGTGTTACTGCTTCGATCCCCTTATTCGTTATTGGTCTGCTGAGGCTTTCCATAATATTTCTTCATGGTTCAATCTTAGTAAGTTGTATGCATCCAGAAATTTATCCGTTTCTTTGATGTTTTCCGATTTGTCAAAACATAGTTGTTCATAACAGTCCCTAATAACCTTCCCTTTTGGGGCCCTACAGCTGACTGAGGAGTACTCAGACAGGGAGCTTCCTATCTGCCAGCCCTCCCAGGTGCTGCTGGCCCAGTCATTCCAGGAGAACGGGGCAGACCTTGAGGCTGAGAGACATCGACCCAGCTTGGGCTCCCCATGGGGGAATTAGGACTGGCACTCCTCTCCCTGGTGGGGTCAGGGATTGAACTCTGGGGCCCAGAGGTCAGACGTGCGGACAAGATCCCGCACAGCCAGGTCTCGCATTAACCGGGGCACAGAAGGAATATTGGGAAGGAGCCTACTAAGGTGTGTGTGCCTTCAGGGGCAGATCAGCATGCTTGAGAGCAACCCTGCTCCCAAAGAGGGGCTGTGTGCCCAGCCCAGGCGGCCATCCTGCGCAGGGAACGTCCCGGCCTGCATCACAGCCAGGGGAGACCTGATGGCCTGATGTCTGGCCTGCTGGCAGAAGCCCAGAAGAAGCCGCAGAGTTGGGGAGGGTGGAAAGGAGCGAGGCCTGCTCCAGACTCCAGGTCTTTGACAGCCCCACCCCCACATGCAGACTTTCTGACTGAGTGGGGTCAACCCAGCCCCTCCCTGACAGCTTTTCCTAGAAGCAGAGAACAGGACATTGACCCCTGCTAACAGCATTTTTGGTGCTCAAGGGCAGGCTTACCCAACCTAGCTCCACCCAGACTCACTCCCAAACCAGTCCTCACTGAAGTGGAGAATAAGGACACACCTGGATATCCCAGGGCCCCACCCACCACCTGAGTGCCTCTCCAGAGGAACAAGAGAGAGTTACAGGACCCAAAAACAGCAGTGTAGCCTGCTCCTCTGAACAAGCGCCACCTACTGACAGGGAGGACATTCTGCACGCCATTTTATGGCATCTACTGACTCATCATACAGGGTGTGGTCGAACCTCATCCACAAACACCACCTACTGGCTCAGAGACTAAACAGGGTGTGTCATTAT
>VBSM01002217.1:6512469-6546289 GCA_008086735.1 Cheirogaleus medius
GGTGCTTGTCAAGAAAATAATCCATCACAACTAAGTGGGCTTCATCCTAGGGATGCAGGGATGGCTCATCATACGCAAATCTATAAATGTAATTCACCATATAAACAGAAGCAAAAACAAAGATCATATGATCCCCTCAATTAGTGAAACTTCGTGAGACAAAAACCCCTTCCTTTCGAGCCTGCCCACTGCCTCTCTCATGAGAGAGTGTACTTTCACTACCAGTAAAGCCGTTTGCTTTTGGTTTACATAGTGCATCCTGAAATGCTTTTCTCCAGCAATCACCAAGAACCTGAAAATGCCTCCTCTGGGAGGCCATTAATATTAATAGCAGGACTACATCTTTTTACACTACCAAGTATGTTGTGCAACTACAGTGCATGACACAAAGCAAGTGTTTCATAAGCAGTTCTCAAATGAGTAAATATCACAAAAACTTTCATGCTAACTCTTGGCAAAATTTTCCCATTTCTAGTATGTAAAACATGCATCACAAGGACAAAGAATGGAGCAAATAGTCCCCAAACAAAACATAAATAGACAAACAACTGTCATTTTAGAACAGGATATTAAGCATGATATTTTTTCTTTACTTTCTCTACATTGATAATCATTTGTTTACAAAACTAACAATAAAAAAACAACATTAAAATCAGGGATGTCTTAGTGACCTTATAAATAACATTGTCCTATTATCAGAAAGTATGAATCAAATTAATATGTTCCAGAATCTTCTCTGTACGTATCCCTTCTCTGGAACTTGAACAAAAGCACTATCAATAAACTTCACAACTAGGAAATTAAACTCTCTTATTTCTTTAAGCCTTTTTAAAAGGATACTCTGATCTTCAGAAACATTTAATTGTCACCATTTCTTTTTCTGCAGGTGGCACATCCTTGATTTACATTTTAATGAGTCTTTGTTAATTGTGTTTTATCTGCTGCTGGTCTCTATTAGCACCATCAGTGAGTTCAAAGACAGAAAAGTGATGAGCATGTTAAATCAAAGTCACACTAAGGAAGAGCCTCCCTGAGAAACTGGCTTTTGTTTCGCTCAGCACGCAGGACTTTGACTGGAGTGTAGGGAGGTGGGAAATTCCCAGCCCCCACTTCTCACATCAGCCTGGCCTCTGCCTCTCTCCACCTGACCCCACCACCACTGCCACCCGGGACCAGCCCTCACCATCCTAGGAGAGCCCAGGGCACCACCGGCGGCAGCCACTGAAGAGAAGGGCCGGGGAGTCTGCCCTCTACTCTCCCACTTCCCCACCCCCTCGGGAAACCGAGTGAGCAGATTCACGTTGCTCCTGCTGCTTGCAGCTCCCAGCTTCCACGGCCTTCCTCAGCACAGCCAGCTGGAGTCTGTTGCGATCTGTGATTTGGATGGGGAGGGGAGGTTGGGGAAGGAGTGGAGTAAGGGGCATTTAAGACTCAAGTGTGGGCTGTGTGCCTGACTCAACCTTTGCCAGAGCAACGCAGGAAGCATGCACACTTCCCCAACTATAAACAAAGGGGACTGTGCAAGTTCGTTCTTCATTGTATTGTTCCAGTTCATGTGACTCACTTGGGACAGTCAGGGAGGAGGGGGGGTACCACCTGCATCCATACCTGTTTGAATACACCACCATCCAAAAACATCAGACCCACCTTGACTTTCAGCATTAGTAGGTGAAAGAACTTTCTGACAGTCAGAGCTGACCGGAAACAGAGTGGGCTGCCACTCAGTGTCCCATCTGCTCACAGTGCCTGGCATTGCCCCTTCTTGGGCTTTCCTTAAGCAAGATGATGTGCTGTGTACTACAAGCCAATGAGCTGGGCAGGTGGGCAATTAACATCCTGCGCGAGGTGATGAGACTGATACCCAAAACTGTCAAATAACTGGCCCACGGTCCTGCAACCAGAAACTGGCAAAACTGGAACCCAAATGCAGTTTTTTCATCCCAGTTCTCTCATTAGCTCAAGTCTGAGATTCTAAGGGGATCCCAGAAAGACATTGTATAACCCTAGAAGGTAAGACTCACTGACCCAGTATGTCTGAAGAAGCAAACTTTGGGAACTGTAATTCAGACTTCTGGGTAATAAAAATTCTTTTTATCAAAAAGTTCCCCTCTATTTTGCTTGGTAGGGGAAGGCAGGAAGCCAGTCAGCCACACCCACAGTATCTGTACCTTAAAGTCTTTCTCCCTCTCCCTTGTTAGTCATGAATGCATGTTACCCTGCATGCTACCCTCCCTGTTTTAAGCAGGGAGTTTTCTAAGCTCAAGAATTGCCTGGTGTCCATCTCTGCATTCCTCCCACCACCTGGAAAAGTCCATGTCATACAGTGGGCACGGAGAAAATCGTTTTTGAATGAATGAATGAAGAAATAAATATATGAGTGAATGAAGGCACTGAAATAATGTATCAGAAGCAGAGCACACAGTACTACATGAAGGTGTTTTAGAATTTGGCTAGGACTATTCTTCATTGCAAACCACTGTGTGGTTTATTACAAAACAGTTGTCAACTCTGGCCCTCAGGCACTAAATACACGTGCCCCATGTGACCATCAAAACACCCTACACATTTCTAAACTCCCACGCACCCAACGGTAAGAATGACTGCTGACATCTGAGCTCTGATTAGGATGTAAGACAACATGCTAGACTTTCTAACACAGTGGAGAGAAATGGCAGCCCAGTGACCAAGGCTCCGGCACAAAGTGCTTAAAAGTAGCAAGTGGCAATTAATAGTTCATGAGGAGTGAAGGGCACTCAGATACCACGAGACCTTGGGGGAGATAACCTAACCTATCTGGGTCTCAATTGCTTCAGCTGTACTTATAAGGTACTTAGAGGATAAAGGGGATGATCTTTTGAAGATGTGATACAATTTTAAGAGAAATATGATTATTGCTGCTGTTGAGGAAAAGAATGTGGAGAAATTGATTAAACAATGCCTGAGGTTTTAACAAGATACCATCCTCCTCTGCCCAGAAAGGAGAGTGAGTCTGCAAGAGCTGTGTGGGGCACCGGAAAGCGGAGAATTAGAAAATTTAACGAGGATCTTTCTTCTGCTTCCCACCGAAGTTTGTGCAATTCCCTGCGGTCAGGTGTCCCTCACTGGGACAGGGCAGGGCCTGGGGCAGGGAAGGGGGCTTCCAACACTGAGCTCTGAAGGACATCAGGAATGGGACTTTCTGCCGAGAACAATGGCTACTGACCGCATAGGAGAGAGGGTGTTTCATAAGCTCACTGGAAGGAGAGCCCGAGGAAAAGAAACAATCAAAATGTATGAAACGAGGGGTCCTCTCACTGGGCTGTAGTGGATCAAGCTGACTTTTTAAAGAAGGAATTTGACATTTCAAGTGTGAATCGCTGTCAACCCTTCACTCTCCACTTCCCCCAGGACACGACCAAGTCCAGATGCGGCAGCTCCCGGGAGCGCAGCCATCACTCAGCCAGACCCAGCACGCGCCATTTCTCCCTGCCTCGACCCGTCCCAGCGTCCTGTGAATCAAAGCAGCCAAAAAGCAGCAGGGGAAATAACAGGTGCCCTTTCAAATAATATCCTTTTTGCATATAAAACAATTCTAGAGGATTGTTATATTTCTGTTTTCTGAAAACCTTTTCGGTAAGTTGGCTTACTCTTTGAAGCAATACATTAACCTTTGAAATCTTTATATTCATGAAGTACACCACCGTTCCAATCATAAAAACGTCCTGTGATAACCGCCTATGAATCTTGGGGCTCTTAGAAATAACGCATTTCACAAAGCCCCACTCCCTATCCAAGCCTGCAGTCTCAAAGCAATATTTCCCAGTGCATGCCCCTCCAACATCAGTTCCGTGGGATGCTGACAGATATTATATGAAAAATATGAAAAAATAAAAATAAAGAAGGCAAGAGAGAGAGATCTGTGCACAAGGAAGAAGGGAAATTCTTGGTTAATAAAGTGAAAGCGGTTTGGTTGCCGTGGATGCGCTGCCGTGTCACTCGCTGAGGTCTCTCCCCTTGGCTACTCGAGGGCACAGCTCCACCTCTCTCTTTATACATCAGTTTTCCAGTTTTACTGGACTATTCTCACTAGCATCCTATATTAAAAAATGAACAAAAGAACATCTTCCCAAATTCCCCTATATCTACTGCCCATTTCTTCCCACTTACAGCAAAACTCCCGAGAGATTTTGTCTCCAGTTCTGTTCCTCCAAGTCTCCCCTACGTCCGTGCACTCCAATCCCACCACGTGATGGAAGCTGCTCTCTGTGGAGTGTGTGATGACGTCCTCGCACTGCTAGACCCAGCGGCCAAGTACCTGTCTTCACTCGACAGGGTTGAGCACCCTCCTTCCCGGAGTCACTTGCTCAGCGTGGCCTCCACGACCCCACCCTCTGTAGGTTTTCCTCCTGCCTCAGTGATGCTTTCTCAATCTCCTCTTCTCCCAGACTCCTTCGGGTGGGGGCCTTGGACATGGCCTTGGCCTTGTTTGTTTCTCTGTCTATTCTCCCTCCCATGGTCATACCATCCAGTCTCAGAGTTCTAAACACCATCAAGGTGGTGAAGACTCCTAGATTAATAGGGCCAGCTGGATTTCCCCAGCCTCCTAAAAAAATATGCCTCCTTAACATAACTTTTGAGTTTCTAAAAGGCAACTAGGCATGTCCCAAACTGAATTTCTATTCTTATCCTCCAAACCTTCTCCACCCACAGTTGTTTCTATCAGTTGGTTCCAGCCAGTTACTTGGACCAAAATAAGGGCGTCTCCCTTGATGCCCCTCTGTCACACTCTCATCCAGCCTTTGGGTAATTCTGTTGCCTCTGCCTTCTGGATGCAACCAGACTCTGACCACTTTTCTCTGCTACCACGCTGAACCAAGCCACCATCGCCTCTCACCTGGGTTATGACACCAGCCTTCTAAAGGCCTTCTCTGCTCCCACACCTACCCCTACAGGCTCTTTTCCACGCAGCAGCCTGAACAAGCCTTTTACAGTTTATGGCTCAGATGATAACATTCCTGCTCAGAACCCTCAGCACAGCCTCTTACGTCACTCAGGTGTCCTACAACCACACGATCTGCGGCCAGCTCTTTGACTTCATCTCCTGTCCTCTCGCCCTTGTTCACTCTGCTCTGTGACCCTTCACATGCACCCGGCCACTCCTGCCACAGGGCCTTTGCTCTGCCTGTTCCTCTGTTCCCCTGTGTTTCTGTCGCCCTCCAAGTCTTTGCTCAAAGACTTCCTGGCAGGGTCTGCCCACCCAGCTCCCCTCCCAGCGTCCCTGACTTTGCTCCTCCTCCTGCCCCCACCTGCATGGCTCTTCCCGCCTTCAGACCATCAGGGCGGTGTTCTTCACTGTGCTGTGGACGCTGCTTCCCTGGACGGTTAGTGCCACAGGAGCAGGGTCTCCACCTGTTCCCTTCATTGATTCACCCCAAGCCTTGAGACTCACAAATAGCATGTAAGTGTCACTGAATAAATCCATACATTAATGAACATGCAGCTCATTCTGTAAGCAGCAGGAAACCACTAAAAAATGTAACAAGTGTGGTCTACGGTCTAAAGTGTACTTAGGGATTTCTCCTCAAGTGGCTGAGTTCTTGCAAGATCTTAGACTGTCTCATGCACTGAAGGTACACTAAGCCCTCAAGAAAGGGAGACTTTTTGAAACTAGACATAAAAGAAAGATATACAACGATGAGAGGTCTCAAAGATTTAAGTGTTTCAAAGAACTAAAATACTTCTTCACCTTTCTCAAAGAAGTAAAAGAGTATTTCTGAGGAGTTATGTTGTGGTATCCCAGAAGTAGACTAAGAAGTAATTCCATGAATCATACCTGGGCGTTGCACTAACCCCAACTTCCTAGGCAAAGATGTTTCTCATACACAAGAATTTGCCTTCAAGGCGTGAAAAAGGCATCTTCATCTATCTCACTCAACGTCTCCCTGCTGCCCTCTTCAATGTCTGCTGACCAAGCGCCGTGGTCAGTAGAAATGGAAACCTGACTGCTCCGGCCACTGGCTTTCCGTCCGCACATCCACAGGCGCGTCAGCTGTTCTCCCCAGCACACCTTCCTGGGAAACACCTGCGTCAGGGTGGGCAAAGCAAACCCCTATCTTCCTCCTGTGAGCTGGAGCGGAGGGAACTTTCTCCTTCCCACCCACATAGCGTGATGCTGTCTGCCACGGATGGAGATCATAGCACACGTTGGAGATAGAATAAAACTGTCAAAATGGGACATTTTTTGAGATTCACCTTTTTAAAAAATAGCACCATAAAATGTTGACTTCCCCAAGTATCTAACACAGGTCATTAATTCTCAGAACTCTCGGGTGTCTGAGTTGGGTATGAAGCATTGTGCATGACACCTAGCCAACAGCAGCAGCTCTCTTGGTTTCTGCTCTCAGTCCTGTCACCTCCAAGCAAAATGCCTTAGAAGCAGAAAATCACTGGCTGAAAATGTTCAAAGCCAAAAATATCATCACTCTGAAATGAAAGAATAGCTTTCATTTTATGAAGAAGGAGGTTAAGAGGCGTACCAACAATCTGCTACGGATGCAGTCCCTGGGTGAAAGTGACACCTTGGTCTCTTTCCTCCTGACCCTTTGTTCTCCCCACCACACAACGATACCCTGAGAGAAGCTCAATCAGGCCGTCTTTAGCCTTTTTCCTTCTAGATTGACCAGCTATTATGTATGAGTCATATCACTAGGCAGGAAGGAGGGGATAAGACATCAAGTCACCTGTCCTTGCAAATGTGGCCCCCAATCACCTGGAGTGGCAGTCCCATCTCCTGCACGTGGCCCACTGCTCTGGCGAGTCAGGGATGGGATGTACCATCACTGCCCTGTCTCGCTGAACAACGAGGGTCTGTCCCTGTTCTCAGAACACGCAGGCCTGTCCCTTTAACAACCTCGCATTCAGCCACTTTTTCTTAGTATGCTTTTGATAGAGCTCAAGAGAGTGGCACCCTAGAGCCAGCACGCAAGGACTGCAAGTGACCTGCATTAGTCAGGGCCAGGTGTGGGAGCAGGATGCCCATGGTAACAGCACCCATCATGCAGAAAGGGAGGCATCGAGGCTGAGCCAGCAGCAGTATGGCTTGTGCCCTCTGATGTGCTTTGATGTCCTCCCACCCTTGATCCCACCCAGGTGTCCAAGCTCACCCTCGTGTTCACTGAGCCCCAGTCAGACCACAGCCACCTCTGCTACACTTGGCCAACGCCCACTGCCTGGCCCGGCCTCCCTGATGGTTCTCCACCAAGTCTTCCTGTCCAGCTGGAGCCCTTCACTGAGCTTCCCCTTTCGGTCCCCATGCAGACGTCACCAGCCAAATCACACGATTTGACTACTAAGTATCCTCAGATTACTTCATGGGTACCTAAGCCACGCCAAGGCCTCTGTGGAATCCCTCACCACTCTGCACAGCACGCTGCCTATTTTTTTAAGGATTTGCACTGAAGAGGAAACAGCCTTCCTTTGTTCCCCCAGGTTTATATGAGTGGGGTCTTTTCTCAGACACGCACAGCCCTTGTGAATATTGTTCCTCAAATTTATTCCAAGGGTATTTAAGACTGTAGATGCCTGATGCCAAATTTAAAACTCCACCACTTGTTCACATTATCTCAACCACTATATTTCTCCTACCTAAATAGTTCAAGCATATAACAAATGAACCTTAAGAAATTCAAAAGGAGGTTGGACTTTTAAAAAAAATGCTCTTTGGAATGACTACAGAACGAAATCAAAGAGGTTTCTCCACTCCTCTTTCCAAACGCAAAGCCCTTCCCACTGCAGGCGGACGCTGCAGGACAGTGTGGCCCGACTCCAGGCTACTCACAGGTCGCTGGTGTGGCAGGGGTAGGGCATCGCCTGCGTCTGCGCTGCGGGTTCCAGAGCTTCCTGCCCGGTCTGCACCGCAACGATAGCTCTCTCGATCATGTCTTGCAGCGGGACGAAGATGTAGTTATATTTGAACCCATCGGCTGGTAGACTCTGAGGGTGGAACTTCCAAGAAGGGTTTTTTACCACATCTGTCCTCATGCTGTATAAGACACTGGTCCGAATTGTGTATGTGACATGGGGCGGCAGTTTGAGGCTCTCTGATCTGAAGTTCTTGCCTAATAAGGAACTGTTGAATATGACACCTAATGGCAGAAAAGGAAAAAAATGAAGCCACATCACAACTTAGGGAGTGGCTGACACCGTGTCTGCGCTGGGTCACAGTGGAAAGCTGGCGGGACTGCGGGTGGGACCCCACTCCTACACATACGACCCAAGCCCCAGGGCGGCAAATCAGTCACACAGGCAATTGGTGGTGAGCTTGAATGAAGATCTCCTGACTCCTGGTCCAGTGCTGCTTTTTATTTAATAAAACCATGCGGCAGTGTCATTAACACAAAGAAATTATTTGGTATCTTTTGTAGGACTTCGAAAACTACATGAGGCTGTTCAAATCAAGCATTTCTTCTCTTGAGTTGCAGATAAAACTCAATGTGCAGAGTCCATCTCTTTGAGGTTACTTATCATTCATAATTTAAATATATGGATTCTGTTTCCTGCAACATGCATTCTTTGAATTTCATGCATAAAGCTTATTATGGGCTGAACTGTCGTCCCCTTGCCCCAAGCTCTGCCAAATTTATATGTCGAAGTTCTAATCCTTAGTATCTCAGACTGTGACCAACCATATTTGGAGATAGCATCTCTAAAGTGGTATCAAGTTAAAACAAGTCAATTAGGTGGGCCCTCATTCAATAAGAGGGAGCCTTATGAAAAGGAGACATTTGGGCACAGCGACGTAGGAGGAAGATGATGTGAACACACACAGAGGACAGTCGTCTGCAAGCCGGTGAGAGTGCCTGGAGAAGATCCTTCCCTCTCAGTCTGCAGACAAACAACCACGGAGGCCTTGATCTTGAATATCTAGCCTCCAGAACTGAGAGACAATTAAACTTCTGTTGTTTAAGTCCATGACAGTTTGTTACAGCAGCCCTAGCCAACGAATACAAGACCTTAATTAAAAATAATTAAATGTTCATTCAAAAAGAATATGAGAGCACACATCATGTTTATCTTGAATAGGTGAACAATTAATAATGGAGTTGAAGTGACCATTGTCTTTTCTCCTCGTTCAATGAGGGTATCAAGATGCTATGATAAAAATAAAGGTGATGGAGGAAATTAGAGTATAAATTTAATCAGGAAAAGTATAATTTATCATGTGGGATTTAACTGTGGCATGATATCATGAAGCAGTAAGACCAGAGGTAAGGAGTGGTGCTGGTCTTGGGATGATGAAAATGCCATTAGTCATTACAGTAAATATACATTTTTTTGTTAACCCAATGCAAATATTTCTGTTTTATTTTATGTTTTACCTGGAAAGGACTGCTTTTCTTTCTGAGCCATCATAAGGCACCCTCAGGGAGAAATATGCAAAATAACAATGTATTAGAGCTGGCACCCTTGCAAACATATTTTTTCATTGCATACTTACTGGCCAAGAAGTTGTTCTGCTGCATGAGCTCCTGTGCTTTAGTCTCCAGGATGTCAACAGACTCCACAGCCTGGAAACGGTCCAACGCCACACAAGAAGAGAGATTGACCAAGATGCTGCCCAGGAAGTGGAAGCGCCCAGCCCCTGCGTGGTTGAACATCCTATCCAGCATCCCTCCTAAGGACAGCAAACAGATTAGGACAGATCAACTTCTGTTTCGCCCCAGTGCTTCCTGCTCATAGAGTGGAGATTGTACAAATGAATTTGGAAATGAATAAGAATTCCCTCACTAAAAAATGGCTCCAAAGAGTCAAATTTTCTTCACATGCAAAATTTGCCATTTACTTGCTGAGTGTAAACTCTTTCATATTATAGACATTCTCTGTGGCACTGATATTTACATGTAAATAAAAAGAAAACAGTAACAGCACAAAAGGCGGCACTGCAGACCAAGGGGGCGTCAGACTGCGGGAGGAGATGGCAGGAGGAACAGGAGGAGGAAACCTCTACAAGCGGTACGGAAGAGCCTTTCACAGACAGCTCAGCAGAGTTTCAGGGGGAAAAAAAGTAATGCTCCAACCTGGAGTCAAATAATCCTAAAAAAAAATGCCTTCCCTGAAGCAGCAAGCATTTTGGGAAAGTAATTTTATAACATTAATTTTGCAAAACCAATTATCAAGGAGTATTGACGCTAGGAAACCAAACCCTCGTGCCCTCTCTGTCCTAGACCTGCGCGTTCGAAATGGAAATAGAAATATCAGTAGATTAAAGTTGGCGACATCTTCTTGACTGTGGATGCTGAACAATAAACATTTTTCAGGGCAGAACTCTGAGGATGTCTCAATATGTTCACTCTGGTTTCAGGAAGGAGCTGAGAAAACCAGTTGTCAGGAGTAAGGCAGGGTCAGAAGAATGCCCAGAACCTGCAGAGGGAAAGCAATAGGAAAGATTCCAGAGTCCCTGGGTGGCAGAGCGGTGGGGGAGTCGCTCAGGGGGCCCTGCCAGCAAGAGATGGTCACAGAGCAGGGCCACCCCATCACTACAAGGTGGGGCGAGCGTGCCTCCCTCTGCGTGGTGCAAGGGGAAGCGGCTCTGCGGGGCCCCGGCCTGGGAGAAAGATTCTCTTCTAGCCAGTGATGCTCACAGCAGAGACGTCTGCACCCGCCCTAGGCCTGGATCCTATTCAGACCCAGAGAGTCTTTTTTTTTCTTTAATGCTCAGGACCTTATAAAGAAAATAGAAGAATTGAGAAAACCTGAACCTACCTGGAAATACACCAATATGTTTTCAGACACCCACAACATGCAAAATAACACAGCAAGTTGTAAAACTATGTAGACAAAATCACAGTTTGGGACAACTGTCAGCTGCCAGTGACCACTTTCTTGGCTGTAGGAGGTGCTTAATCTCATCTCAGGTAGTGGGGAGCTCTCAGCGTCTGACACATGGTCCTCTCATAAAGGAACCAGTTTACAGCTAGCTCCCACCCAGCCCCACATCTATCAGACTGAACATAACTGTCCATGGGAAATACAAGTAAGAAAGAAATACAAGCATGATTAGAACTTTTTGGAACAGGGCTTACAAGTATACATGACATGTAACCTTTTCAGCACCTTTTCATGTTACAGAAGAATATTATATAATTCTTGGCAAGAGTTGACTGGCTGACATTCTGGAGCTGTATTATTTTGCTCTTAAATCCCCGGGTGCATTCTCTACCCAACAATCCTTGATGGTCACTCCTGCGAGGACTGTCATCAGGCAACTCCACACCTGACTTCTAACACGAGCATCCCACTGGAGCTCAGGAGTACCCCAAGGAATGGGAGTTTCCCGGGTGCATCTTCGGTGTCAAACCTTGACTTTGTTCTTCTCCTCCATGGTCTGGGGGAAGCCTCTACCTTCAGGCCTTGCCAGTTGCTTTCTATTGTATGGTGGCAGACAAGGATCTATCCCTGCCTACCCTCTGTATGCAGACCCTGCCTCCCCAGCCTTCCTCCATCCCACTGACCTCGTGAATGCTCCAGACTGACCATGTGAGTCAGCTCCCCCCACCCAAGCCCACGGCCATCCTCCATCCCAGCCAGGGCCGTGCCTGCCCTCCCAGTGGGCATTTGTCCCAGGACATGGCAGCACTGGTCTCCACTGAGGACTGCCTCCACCTCTCACATCACTTTCCTCCTTGACTAGGCTTCTCCCTGCTCCAAGATCCTCCAGATTTCCTGGCTTTCTGGGCACTCTTCCTGTGTTTGAAAGGCAGCTTGGGTCTGTGTAAAGGGGCCAGACCTGAATGAGAAATTATGTCAAGATCCATCTCCATCATGCTGAGATGTGTGGAAAATTCACTTCAGACGTCTTGGCCTCAACTTCTTCCCTGGTAAGGAAAGAATCATTTCTATTCCCCAACTCAGGGAGCTGAAAACATGTAAGGCTCCAAACACCAAGAGGAGCCGGGGTTGTTCTGCCGTGCAATGCTTCTCCACCAGCTCGCTGTTTCTCAGAGGTCATTAGTCGTTACTGTGGTTGTTACTACTGTTGTGATGTTCCGGTAATTTCTAGATCTCAGGCCAAGACACAAGTGTGAGGATTTGGGAAGGCTGGATTTCAGATAGTTTTAAGCTTTTGCTAAAGATCTACAACAGTGAGATGGCATGGTCTGAGTGCCAGCCCTGTGCCAGGGACAATTCTAGGCACTTTCATGTATTGTCTCACTTAATCCTTCTATTTGTAGGAAACAGTTAGTAGCATGTTCATTTTAAAGTACAGGAATTAAGGCACAAAGAGGATGAGCAACCAGTAAGTTTCAAAATCGTGATTCAAACACGTGCCATCTAGCTTTGGAGGTCACTTTCTTACAAATGCACCAGGCTGCATTTATATTGGGTGGAACCATATAAAATTACGGTTCAATGTTATGCCAAAAATATTCAAACATTGGGAATTCCAGACAACTCTCCAGAGCACACAGTAGAAAGAATACATGATCCCAAGTTCAAAGAATTGGGTCCCTTGTTCCATCAAATATTGAAAGAGGCAGTCTCTAAGCCTCAATTTTATCATGTGTATTTCAGAAAGAAAAAAACTCTTGTTACTGTTTCCCAGGGAGAGATCAAATGGGGAAAAAAAAGATATGAAGCTATTTAGTAAACGTTTAATCAGAAGACCAATTAACTATTGCCATTGTAAAGCACACCACGCTTTCATAGAAACATCCCCTTAATTCACAATTTGGTAAACCCTGGAAGGTATGGTTAAGTGAAGACAGTCAAACTGAATGCATAGAAGGTTAAAACAAGCTCATGGGAAAATTCAGTGAGAAGAAAATCCCTCAAGCCAGAGCTCTCAAATGGCATCAACAACAGAAATGTGTAATTGACTGGCAGTTTTCATCTCTCATTTATTTCTTTCTATAGTCAACAATTTCTAAGATCTAAGGCAGGAAAGCACCTTTGGCTGTTCAGATGACACCATCAAAGAGGAGCTAGAAGGACCCACAGCATTGGGTCTTCTGTCACAGTGTGTTCTGAGTTCTCCAATTAGGACAGAGCATCTCAGAGGTCTTTGGAAAAGTCCTGAGCTTCAGAGCCACTGTGCTGGACACCAGCCAGCCTTCCCTCAGCACTGACATTGGGGGCTCAAGGGAGCAGCTAGTGGTCTGGTCTGGCCCTCCGGGCTAAACAAGAGATGCTGAACACCTGGTGTTGGGTTTAAAGCGTTTCTTTGGGTGTGGTGCCCATTCAGCCTGCAGATGGGGACACAGGGCCTCTGCTGTCTACTGGGGCTCGTGGACTAGAGTGAGACAAAGTCGAGAGCCTGCTCACCAACCCCTGGTGCACAGCTGAAGCTGTTTAATCCTCGACCTCTGTGAGAGATGAAACGAGATAACATGCTTGATAGTCACTGTGTCTAGCACATACTGAGCACTCAATAAATGCTTCCTAGCATCATAGTAATTAATATACTACGTAAAACTTATTTCTAGTACAGGAGCAGACAAAGCACACTGCCTTTATCTTGCTCCAAGACTCGGATTTCGGCTCAGGTAATCAAACTGTTATCCTGTTTGGACTGGCAGGTGGATTTCCAGATCTCCACCCATACCCCCACCCAACCAAGATGGAAAGCTGGCACCCTAATGTATCTGCTGTGAAAACACAGCTGGCTGGGGCTGGACAGCGGGGCTGGACCGGCTGATGCAAAGGCCAAGCTGACACCAGTAGTTCTTAATATTTTCTAGTCGGTTTTCTCTATTTCCTTCTCTGAGATGGCTCCATGTCTCGGAGACGGCCCTGGGCTGCTGACTCCAGCGTGCAGTGCCGACAGCGCTGTGCTGGGGGCTACTTCTCAAGTGATTCCACCCAGGGAGAAGGGGCGAGGGGCGTGTGTTCAGGAGAAGACAGTGATCCTGGATGAGCCTTTACAAGGTGAAAATTCTGTGAAATAACTGATTCTTTTAAAAATTTATATTGTATTTGTCTACTCCTCATTTGTGTTAATATAAAATTATGTCTCATTTTTCC
The DNA here is from genome assembly GCA_008086735.1 of Cheirogaleus medius. Classification (NCBI taxonomy): domain Eukaryota; kingdom Metazoa; phylum Chordata; class Mammalia; order Primates; family Cheirogaleidae; genus Cheirogaleus; species Cheirogaleus medius. Next base: position 6,526,468 of record VBSM01002217.1, read on the forward strand.
AAAAATGTTCAAGCAAAAGTGATGCTTTTGGGCAATTCATCATGTTCACTTCTATGGCCCTGGTACACTGCCTACCACCTGCTAGAAATATTGACATCATTTTTGCTGTGAAATGCAACTGGAAGGGGTGGCGTTTATGGGGTATGCAGTGGTTGTGATGACAGTTCCCTTAAGGAAGTACTGTTCTCTAAATATTGTGGGTACAAGGCTAAGCTTGGATATTCTTGTGTGCAATGATTCCCCTGGAAGCCACTAAAATGCAAGACCCGTGACAGATGTGTGCTGGGTAACCTGGCTTGGGGACGTAGGAGTGGCATCATCTCCCTGCTGCAGCTGCTGCAGAGGCACAGGGCCTGGTGCCCCAGGGCTGACGTGACGTGGCTTTGCTCCCGTGGCGGTTCTACCTTTATCCCATGGTGTACACTGGAAAGTTATTTAATCTGTCAAGGTTTTAGTTTCCTCATCTGTAACATATAAAAAGCAAAATTGCCAAGAGTTGTTAAAATTAAATGAAGTTTATATATATCTGTATTAAAACCTGATGTTATAATAAGTGCTTGCTGCACACTATTACCATATTTATAACTGCTAAAGGAAAGAGCTAGGCTCCAACTCATTATCTTTATTTTAATTCCCCTGCATGAAACTAAACAGAACAACTAGAAAATAGGAGACCAAAAAGTGTATTGTGGAGGGCTTTATTTTTTTTATGGTGAATTGGAGATTGTTAAATTTCACAGTAGGGGGCAAACTGGGGACATTTTCACATTGTGTTTTTATATTGTTGACATTTGTCACTCAGAATATGTTGCTCCATAAGCTTGCCTAGTAAGCACAGTCAGACGATTTAACTGTATAATTCCAGATGTTAAATGCAACAAAGAGTGACCTGGCCTCAGTACAGTGTGGTTTTAATTGTCTTCCAGGGGAAGAATCAAAGCAGTTTTGAAGACGGCCTTGAAGAGCTGAATCGTGTAATTATCGGGACACGCGCACACGGGCAGCCTTGGTGCCTGACTACCGCCCCTCGGCTACAAACCTGCACGGCGCGATCCTGCGCTAAATACTGTGCACGGTTGTGACGTGGTGGGCAGTATTTGTGTATCTAAACATACCTAAACATAGAAAAGGTAGAGCATAAATACGTATGAAAGATAAAAAATGGTACAACTGTACAGACCGCTTACCGGGAATGAAGCTTTTGGGGCTGGAAGTTGCTATGGGGGCGTCGGTGAGTGAGTGGTGACGGTGATGGCCCAGGACACTGCTGCGGACCACCGCACACTTTGCAAGCGCTGTGCATTCAGGCCGTACTAAATTTACAGAACAAACTTCTCTTTCTTCAACAATAAATTGATCTTACTTACTGTGACTTTTTTACATTATATGTTTTTAATTTCTTTTAACTTTTTGACTCTTTTGTAATAACACGGCTTAAAATACAAACATATTGTACAGCTATACAAAAATATTTTCGTTCTTTATATTCTTATTCTATAAGCTTTTTTACTTTTAAATATTTTATTTTTTTACTTTTTTAACTTTTCTGTTAAAAGCTAAGACACAAACACACACATTAGCCTAGGCCTATATAGGGTCAGGATATCAATATCACTGTCTTCCACCTGCACACCTTGTCCCACTGAAAGGTCTTCAGGGGTAACGACTCACATGGAGCTGTCATCTCCTGTGACAACAGTGCCTTATTGTGGAATATCTCCTGAAGGAGCTGCCTGAGGCTATTTTACAGTTAATATTTTTAGTAATGGTAAGTACATTCTAAGTTAATGATTAAAAAGTACAGTAAGTACATAAATCTGCAATATTTATTGTGATTATCAAGTATTATATACTGTAAAGAGTTGTATGTATAATAATATACTTCTGTGTGACTGGCAGCCCAGTAGGCTTGTTTACACCAGCACCACCATAAACGTGTGCTACAACGTGATGACAGCCATAATGTCACTAGGCATTAATTAAAAATCAAAAAAGCAGCTCCAAACAAAAACTCACTGGATCTCAGTATGCTGTACAGATCTTCTTCCTTTGAGAAGAAAGCAGCAATATCCATGTGGAATAATAGCTTCTGCACAATGAATTAAATATAATAAAAATAAAATGTGGTCTAGGATTAATTGCACATTCTATCATTTTGGAGACCTAGAGTGCTTGCTGCAACCTAAAGGGATGAGGGGCACTGGTATGGAGAGGATGGAATGCAGAGGACAGGACACAAGTGTGTGAAGCCCACTGTGAGAGGACTAGAGCCAAGGCTCTTTTGTCTTGTTGGATTGCTCCATCTCATCCATCTGATATGATGGACCAGCAGAAAAGCCATAGGGCCCATGGAACAACAGGCAAGGGAAAGACACATAGGCCTACTTTTAGTCCAGAAGGGCAACAAGAATAATGAGATACACATATAGATGGACATAAAACAACATAGTATAAAATTCTGCAATAATTTGGGGCCAAGCTTCAGATAATAATAAAAGTTGACCGTTGTTCCCCATTCAGTGTATATACCTGAGGACCTTAGCCAAAACAGACTAGGGGATTTGACATTCTGATATGTCTGTCCCTAAAAATTATTTTCAACAAATGACTCCATCCTATTGCTCTAAATGAGTTTCTTAACCTAGGCATTGTAGACATTTGGGGCCCATAATTATTTGTTGTGGAAGGCTGTTGTGTGTATTATAAGATGTTTAATAGTACCCCTCGCCTCTCTCTATTAGATGCCAGTAGTATCTCACCAGCTGTGACAACTAAAAATATCTCCAGACATGACCAAATGTCCCCTGGGGGACAAAATCACCCTCATTTGAGAACTATTGATCTGAACTGAGTCACAATAAGTGACACCCATGTAAAAAAACTTATAGTCAGGTTTTAGTGCTTCATTCATAACACCACCAAACATTTAAGGAAACCTTCCAACATGAAAGAGAGAACTCAAAATAAACAAATAGAAAATAATAACAATGATTTAAAAATAAACTAAAGTTAAAAATGACATTATTGTTTAAATAGAGACTAAAATGTGAAATAAATAATGAAAAGAATACTTTCCTTAATTGAAGGACAATAGTCTTCATATCAAAAGGACCTATTGAGGAAATCTCTGCTTAGAGTAATGGAAGACAATTTAGTGCAAATTTTCCTACCAAGAACAACTAGAAAATATGAATGACTTTTTAAAAGTCTATATGAAGGCTTTAAAGAGCTACCAAGGCAGCAAGGACTTGAAGCTCTGAGATCTGAGAAAAGGAAAGCACAGGAAGCCTGGTTTGTGGTACACCTCCAAGAACTGAGAGGCTAAGCTTCCAGTGATCCCAGGGGGCTTCAAGTTTAGGACCTACCAAGGCCCTAGGAAACACCAGCTTTTTAGTTGAGATCCCTCACAACATAAATAGTGTACTCCCTAAGAGTGGAGGGAAACTGAAAATTTCCCTTTTAAGACTCAAGTCCAGCTCCACCAACCATCTCAGTCCCAGATTAGATTAGGAGAATGTGGCCCCACCCTCACTCTCTGCCAAAAGCAGGAAAATAACATTATCTGCGGAGGATAACACCATCAGTAGACTCAAATTTGTTTCTACAATTTTTCATTCACAATGTCTGGTATTTAATTTAAAAATACTTAGTATTTCTGGAGATAAGACAGAATAGTGAAAAAAAACAAGAGAAAAATAGACTATAGAAAAAGACCTACAAAAGACTCAAATATCGTAGTTTACAACATGAACTTCAAAAGTGTGACTGCATCCAAAAATTAGATTAAAATAGTGAGACTTTCAGCAGAGAACTGAATACTATAAAAAAGAATGAAATTTAAATTTTAAAAGGAAAACATAATAACTAAAATGAAGAACTCCATGGGTAGGTTTAACAGCAGATTAAACCCAGCTGAAGAGAAATTAGTGGATTAGAAAACTGGTAAGAAAAAAATCCACAAACTGAAGCATAAAGAGAAAATAAAAGGTTGGAAAACACAGAAAAGGTAGGTATAAGAAGCATATGGACAATGTGAGAAGTTATTTAACTAGAGTGGCAGACAGAGAAGAGCAAAGAGAGAGCTCATCAGAAGCAATATTTTAAGAGATAGTAGTCAAGACTTTCCCAAAATGTAAGATATTTACTCACTGATTCAAGAAGTGCTATAAAATCAAAGCAGTATTCTCATAAAAGAAACTATATCTAAGTAAGTCACAGTAAAACTGCTAGAAGGAAAAAAAGCAAAAGAAAGAGTGAGAGAAAGAGAGAGGGGAAGGGAGGAAAGAAGGGAGGGAATTTAAATAATTTAAGTACAAACAGCCAGGTGCTGTGGCTCACACCTGTAATCCTAGCACTCTGGGAGGCCGAGGCAGGCGGATCGTTTGAGCTCAGGAGTTCGAGACCAGCCTGAGCAAGAGCAAGCCCCGTCTCTACTAAAAAATAGAAATAAATTATCTGGACAACTAAAAATATATAGAAAAAATTAGCCAGGCATGATGGTGTTTGCCTGTAGTCCCAGCTACTTGGGAGGCTGAGGCAGGAGGATTGCTTGAGCCCAGGAGTTTGAGGTTGCTGTGAGCTAGGCTGATGCCATGGCACTCTAGCCAGGGCATCATAGTGAGACTCTGTCTCAAAAAAAAAAGTACAAACAGAAGAAAATACGAATATCTCAAACATGTTCTCAACAGAAATTAAAATGTAGCCTCAAAATATATAAAGCCTCAATTAACAGAACTTTAAGAAAAAAGGTACAAATCCACAATCATAACAGGAGACGGTAAGAATACATAGAATTGCACCCAGCAATTGCAGAATCATTGTATGCAAGAACCAAAATTGACCATCTGTGAGAACATTAAGTAAGTCTCAATAATTTTCAAACAAATGAAATCATATTGATGACATATAGACTCTGACCACTGTGAAATAAAGTTAGAAATCAGTAGCACAAAGATAAATAGAAAATCCCAAATATTCAGAAATTAAGCTATGAATTTTCAAATAACCTGAAGGTCAAAAAAAAAAAAAGAAATTACACTATATATTAAAACATGTTTAATTGAATTATGATGAAAATACAACATATCAAAACTTGTGAGATGTGGTTAAGGTCATGCTCAAAGGGAAATGTATAGTCATGAGTGTATGTTAGGGAAGAAGACAAAGTGGAAATCAACCATTCAAGTATCCATGTCAAGAAGTTAACAAAAAAAGAAACAAATCTAAGATTAAAAATATAGTACCAATTAAAAAAGAATAGAAATCAATGAAATAGAAAATAAACATAAAATAGAATAAACAAGGCCAAATATTACGAGGTTTTTTTTTAAAGACTAATGAAATTGATGACCCTCTGACAAGACAGATCAAAAAGAGAGAAGATACAAATTTAAATTACTGGGAATGAAATAAGGGATATTTCTACATATACTTCAGTTATTAAAAAACAGATTTTACTGAGTAAGATTACTCAGGAAATTTTTTTGTCATGCTTTCTTTTTCAGGATGACATTTGTGAATATGAACCCACAAAAACATGACAATAAAACAAAAGTGTGGGGGAATGTAGAACACAGAAATCACAGTATCCACCCCAGGAGAGCAGAGCATTCCCAGCGAAGAAGCCGAGTGGTGGCAGAGGAGGTCAGCACCCAGATGGGAGCGTGAGAGAGGGGTGCTGGGGTTGGGGGAGGGGGAACATCTGCACAGACAAGAGGACGCAATGCAAAGATGATCTGTTGGCACACTGGGGCGAGAGCAGTGGATGGCAAGTGTTACATGTAAAAGCAAGAGAACACGAAACTCGGGGGGAAAGAGAAACATTATAAAAAGGAAATGTCATTACAGTGTAATAGCCTGGCTCTGCACTGAACAATATTTATCTAATCATAATGTTTGATGACAATTAAAATGGTCTTGTAACTATAGTGGGAGCAACTGGTCAGGAAATGATACAGTGCAAAAACTAAAACTGCATCTTTCATAGCAGGCAATCAATTGATATTTCCTACAACACATAAATCAAGAAATACTACTATAGGCATATTGTTTAAGGACATAATGACCGATCCAGAAGAAATTGCTAAATAAATTTAAAATAATTCAACCTAGCAAGTGAAAATGGAAGCAGGAGGGAGATTAGGGGACTCCTCCTTAGTAACGGAATCGATATTTATAGATGTGAAGAACCTTCGTAAGAGAGTTAACTTTTTTGCAAACAGGTTACAAAATGATATGGACAGTATGATCATTCTTGAAAATACATACACCTATGCTTGTATTAGTACATATAGATCCATCTAAAAAAGAACTTTGAGGCTCTTACAATAGATATAAGTGGTGAGAAGATTATGGGTGGATTTTTTTTCTGGATTATTTGTATTTTCTAATATTTCTGCAACAGACATATACAGTTTTTGCAGTAATCAAAATTTAAATATGTTTATAATGAATAAAAACAACAGCATGATTGCATAAACATTCTTAGGAATTGCATCAAAATAACTTCAAGTGGTCATTTTACCCCAGTCTCCAGATACTCATTATGGGATGAAGAAATGTATGTAGGACCTAGGTACAAATTTTTAAAGGATGCGTGCAGGAAGGTGAGGTAACTCTTTAGCTAGGGAGTTACAAACAGAGATTTGCATCTAGTCAGTGATCCATGGCCCCCTCCCCCTGCCCCCACCACTACCCCAGCTGTGAAGAATGCCTGGCGCCACACTGTCTGCTCACAGAGGCTGTGCACGGTCGGATGGACAATAACCACCATCCCCCACCACTGATGACAGGATCTCCAGACTCCAACTTTGGAGGGAGCAGGAAGAAAGGAGGAATCACACCTTGTGAATTTCTAAATTCCATGCATGGGATTCCCATATTCTGAGTTCCAGCATACTTATAGGTCTAAACTTCTGGGGTTTTTTCCCTTAATTTTATAATACAAGTTTCTATGTGGGAAAACCTATTCAAGAGTGGTGCTGCTTTTCGGCAGCATGTTAAACAAACGTGGCTCAAGTACAATTCACACTCTGAGACACTGATATTAACACCAGGACCACTGTAGATGCAAACTAATGGAGCCATCTGTGTTCCAGGCAAATGTCTCTCAGACTCATGTCAGTGCCTGACTCCCAACAGCACAAGATGGGGACTCTGCCATAACAAGCCTTGCAGTACTACTTCATTTTTAAAAAAAAGATGTTTTAATTACTTGAAAAAATTGTTTAAGGCAGTAACATTTATTTTAAAATATTATTAAATTTTCAAAGTGGTAATTCACCATTTTTTTTTCAGAAAAGGGAAGTATTGTGCCTAAGAAAATGCTTTGTCTTCCTCTAACCCTCATACTTCAGGCAGACCATGCCCCTTTCCTGTGCACAAGCAGAGCACCAGGGTGCCAGGGCCTGAGACAGCCTGACACCTTCCCTTCCCCTGTCTCCAGGTCCCTCCAGCTGGGTTCGTCTCCTCACAGCCTCCCTGGTAGGCCCTGACAGAGAGTGGATTGTGCCACAGTGTCGCGGCTGGTAAGCATGTTCATCTTCCCCTCTGCGCTGCATGGTGGGACAGGATATGTCACATCCCTCTCCAGATTCTTGCATGGAACCGGCTCTCCTTGTGTGTTCAACAAATATTTGTTAAACACCTAAATGAATTCATAGATTCATCAGTTGCAGAGGTACAGTAAATGTTTGCTCATTGATAATGTTTTTATCTGAGCTCCACATTTTCAAATCAGTGAGACTCCTTTCAATTTACTGTTAATTCTATAATCGTAATTTTTTTATAAACTTGCTTTGTAACTCCAGTTCTTATCTTTGAATAAGGCAGCTTCCTTGTTCACTAAGTTCTTTACTGGTCAAGCCCTGAATCAGCAAATCAGAAAACTTCAGGTATAAACAAACTTTAGAGTGTGTTTAGTTCAAGCCCTTCATGTAACAGATAAGAAAACAGAAACTAAGAGAGGAAAAGTGACTTGCTGGAACTCACCTGGCAACCTCAGGGCCCACAGATTAGGAGCTAAGCATCAGAGCCATTGGGCAGATGGACCCCAACACACCCATCAGCACACTTACCGTACGTCTGGAGTTTTTCAGTAAGTTTGTCTACATCAATGTGCAGCTGGCTTTCTACAAAGTTTCTTATAAATTTGTTTCTCAGGGCTTCCTAAAGAAAAATAATATAGCTTAACAAAAACTGCATCATTTTCTCTCATTGAATAATACTTAGGAGACTTATTCGGAGTTTCATCATACAGAAAAAAGACACATAAAGTGAATCCACTTAAAAGAAGTTTTAAAACATCACAACAAATAATAAAGTAACATTTGATTAGGACTTTACCTTGAAAAAATTATAAAAATTTAGGTTGTAATTATAATTATGCCTTAATACTGAAAACAAAGAATGGATTAAGTGGTGACTTAATTTTCTAGTGAACCTATATGGTTACTTTCTATAAGATTCTTTTCTTTTTTTTTAACATTACCTTTTCCATGGGCTACTTATAAAGAGAAGTTTAGTGTTACAAAAACACTGAGGAGGGGTTTCAGCATTTCCCAAACTTTCTCTTAACGCTTTGATTTTCAAATCATCATCTTTGGAAACATCTTTCATTGCATCATCTGTGCCATCCTTCTCTCATTATTGATGGTTCTAACTTTGCCTCATTTTACTGTAGTTTTACTGTGGAGAGCATTTCAAAATTATTTTCATCAACTTAATGACAATTTGCATCTTTGCTTTGCAACTGGTATGCGTTTATTTACAGCCCCTGACAGGCGACAACAAGCTGAGTGGGGAGGGTACTAGTGCATCAGCACTCGGCGTCAGCATCAAGGAGCGTGTTCGTTTGGGGATGTGCCAGTGCCTTGGAGTCTTTGTAGGTCATCCAGACTTGGTTTCAGCACATCACCCGATAACATGAGAGCTTCACATAGGAATTCCCCAATAATGTATACCTTCTGTAGCTCCTTTAGATCTCACATTCGCCTCATTACATGGGATGACTTTATCTAATCTTGCCTGAGAATGACAAGACTTTATTATGAAACCTTGGTGCTCACTTTTTTATTGCAATCTTATCTGTCTCGTTTCACTGAGCATTAGCTATCCTCCAGACAATGTGCAGGGCACTTTGCTATGCATTGCGTCATTTAACCTCAATAACATCCCATGAGGAAGTTGCTGTGGCCTTCACCCAAAGGCACTAATGACTCCACCTAGTGGCACAACCAGGCTGGTTCCCCAGCAGTAAAGGTAACAATCTCACAGGAATGTTGTTGAGATTAAATGACATAATGCATAAGAAGGTGGCAGCTCTACTACAAACTACAAACCCAAAGACACTACAAGCTCTCCCTGAACATGATCCCAATGCTAAGAAATAGAGTAACAACGTATAACATTTTATCCAATGTAAGATGAAAAATTCTTCGAGTGATTGAATAAGTGGCTTTAATTTCTGACATGACTGCTTAGTAAACAATACTCAGCTAAACTGTAGACTTCTTAAGGGGCCACCGAGTTCTTGCGGCAGGGTTAGGCACTCCTTTCTGTTCTCATAGTACTTTGTATTTTTTTTTTTTATTTTTTTTTTTTTGAGACGGAGTCTCACTCTGTTGCCTGGGCTAGAGTGCCATGGCGTCAGCCTAGCTCACAGCAACCTCAAACTCCTGGGCTCAAGCAGTCCTCCTGCCTCAGCCTCCCGAGTAGCTGGGACTACAGGCATGGGCCACCATGCCCAGCTAATTTTTTCTAGATATTTTTAGTTGGCCAATTAATTTCTTTCTATTTTTAATAGAGACGGGGTCTCACTCTTGCTCAGGCTGGTCTTGAACTCCTGACCTTGAGCAATCCTCCCGCCTTTTGGCACTTATAATATTGCATGTAACTAATTATTTGTAGCTGCAGCAGAGACTTTATCAAGTCTAAACTGCATACTATCCGGCCCAGTAATAGCAAAGATGTGCTGGTGTCTGTATTAACAAATTCATGAACAAATAAATCAAAGGAGAAGCATATTACAATAATAGCTAACACATATAGCTGTGGCCTCTGTGATGATGCACACATGGCAGACCAACTGCCAGGGTCCCCTGCTGCACTCTGAATCCATGTCAGTTTGCCCTAAGGCCGCACCTCCCACTAGCTGCTCCATGCCTATGACGTGCATATCAGATGCGCTCCTCAGAGTCACTGGGCTCTGCTGACGCAGGACTCCTCCCTCGATAACTGACGTCAGCTCCTCGCCTCCCTCGCAGCCTTGTCGGATGTCCATTAAATTGCAGGGCAATCAGGATGCTTCCACCCAACTCCTCTCCCTCCTTCCTTTAGGGTCTGACTTGCATCATCGCTTGACGACCTTGCCCCCAGCCTCTCTGGGTCCCTCTTCCTTTGCTCTACTAGCCTTTTCCCAGAATAAAATTCTTGCACATGTAATCCCGTCTTAGAAAACCCAGACTCAAACAGTAGCATCTCCTCTGGGTGAACCTTATTCCAAGGGCTTTACATATCCTAACTCACGGTAGTTACACCTCATAACTACCACCACCTCCTCATCTTTCAGGTAAGGAACCCAAGGCACAGAGAAGATCAGGGACTAGTTCAAGATGACCCGGCTGGTGCGGCTGGATCTCAGAATCGGACTCAGAAGATTCTGGCCCCTGAGTCCATGCTCTGAACTACTCGTCTAGTGGGTAATAAATAAGCCAAACAAGGATAAAAGTGCAGGGCATTTTTTCTAATCCTATCAGATTTTAGGTAAGTTAGAGCTACATAAATGCCCCAAATGTTATTAGGTGATCTACCTAAATCAAAGTTTTATAGTCAATGATTGCCAGGCTCTGATGGAGTTGGGTCATTTTAAACCACAACCCACTTAATTTTGTAAATATTAGTCTGTCAATACAGAATATTAGTAAATGGCCATTGGTCATTGTCATAGACCCCAAAATTGAAAAGTATACAAACCATCTAAAAAGCATTACTTCTAATATTGAATTTAAAGCTCAGGTAAATATTAACAAATTATTCATCATTCTCACAATAGTACCATATTGCATGAGTAAAACACTAAAAATTCACAAAAAGCTTTCACACACCCAATTTTATGTCAATCTCATCGGCCAACTGATAAAACCATGCCTGCTATGACCTTGTAGAATCTTCTAAAGGGCTGATCCAGACACACCCCAGCCATCAGCTCCCAGTCCTCAGTGGCAAAGGCGGTCCCCACTCACCTGCAGTTGGTTGAACATCTGCCTGTTTCTGCTTCTCTGGAAAAGACTGAACAGTTTCAGCAGTGTTTCTGATAAAGTTTTTAGTTTGTCCACAAAATGAAAAGTGTAATTAGCCTGCAAAATGAAGCATATTTGGATACATCTCTTATTCAGTTGTTTTGTTAGGATGAATCTTCAGTCCTGTAGCAACTACAACAAGAAAATTCACACGCATTGCATAGATGTGGGCACCAGAGCTGAGATCTGCCACGGCCACCTACAGGTTGGCTGACACCTCCCTCAAAAAGGTGAAAGGCTCCAATGTCCCCATATATAAGGTGAATCCTCCGACGCCTCTCTTCTCGACTCTGCCCATCCAAGTGCACCTGCCTGTTCATCACTGCCCCCCAGTGTTAGGCTCAAAACACAACTGACCAAATTAAATAATGTTGCCCATATTTCTCCCTCAAAAATATGTTTTCAACAAATATCTATTTATTTGTTTTATGGTATCCAACACTATTGAGGGTAGAGTAAAAGTGGTATTTTTTTTTCATTTATTGCTGCTGGAAGAGTACATTGGTGTAAGATTTTATAAAATAATTTAGTATCATAAAAATGCTCAGAGTCACCAATCCATAAAAAAATGAACATGCCATTTTCCCTCAAGATAAAAGGACTGTATTCTAAAGAAATAGTTTAAATAAAATATAAAGCTATTTCCATGGAAACATCTGTTGCAACATAATTGCATTTAATACTGAAAACAGTCTAAATGCCAAAGAGACAATGTTTAAGGAGGGTTTGGGAATCCAACCACATCTCCCTTGGGTCACCAGGAGACCCGGCTGTGGCACAGGCAGCCACTACAGTAAATAGATGAAAAGCTCACACTCTCGGCTTCAGCCTTCAAGAAAAATAGTGGTAGAGATTGCATAAGTATTAAGACAAATTAATATTCCAATATCTTGGTACCAGACCTGGCACATACTAAATGATCAGTAAATGCCAACTACACTGGTTAAAAAATGTATACAGATATGGAGACCTTGAATAAAGTCATTAATGCAACCGATTTAGAAGATCTTTAAAATATGTTAAAACTACAAATAGAGAAAACACACACACACAGACACATACACATACTACATATTACAACCCTCATCCAACAGACCCCGCATTCTTCAACCAACAGTCTAGCAATAGAAGGCAGTGTAGCTGGGCTCATGCCTTTCCAGTTGGCAACACCAACAACGGGACACCCACAGAGAGTAAGCAGCCAGGGGGCGGGCAGGGGGGAGACAGAGGGGGCTTGGGGTGAAGCTCCTGCGACAAGCACCCAGGCCGGACCCTGAGCAGCCAGAGGACAGGACAAGGGGATCCCACCACACAAGGGGCCTGGCCGGACACGCTCCCTGCCCTGCAGCGGGAGGGCCCCTTATGTGACAGAGGCCTGACCTACCAAGTCCTGTCCTTTCCTAGCTGCCCAGACGCCCCGTGTGGACCCCCTTGGAAGCTGGGCCTAGAGAAAGCCCTTAAGCAGTAGCGTCAGGGACCAGCGGGAGTGCCAGAAGCACCCTCGTACAAACCAAGCAAATCAAAACCACACCACAAGCTGTCTGAAAATCAACTACCACTGGAGCTGCAGCCCACAGGCTAAGTAGGAATCTGTACAAATAAAACATTCCTGCACAGGCTCAGTCTCCTCACATAAAGCCAAAGTACCCAGGATATAATTGAAAAGCATCTCTCATAAAAAGAGCCAGAGAAGACACAGCAGGAATAAAAAAAGCAATCGATTGGCACCAACATTGCAATAAATCAGATGTTGGTGTGATCTGGCTAGTACTTTAAAGCACCCATCACCAAAAATGCTTCAGTAAGCAATTATAAATTGTCTTGAAACAAATGAAATGCAGAAAATCTCAATAAAGAAAAAGAAGCTATAAAAAATAACCACATAGGATACTACAGAACTGAAAAATGTGATAATACAAATAAAAAACATTCGCTGGATGGTCTCAGCAGAAGGGCAGAGAAGGCAGTAAACCGGAGGACTGCACTCATCTGAGCAACAGGGGGAGACAGGCTGACAGAGCAGCAAACAGAGCCTCGGGGACCAACAGGACAATAATAAAAATTCAACCGTGGTATCACTGGAGTCTCAGAAGGAGAGGAGAAACCAAGTGGGGCTAAAAGAGTATTGGAGGAAATAATGGCTGAAAAACTTCTTACAATTGGGAAAGTATAAAAACTTGCACACTCAGAAAGCTCGGTAAATATTAAATTAAATAAACTGAGAGAAATCTACACCAAGCCACACCATAATTAAACTTCTGTAAACCGAAGACATAAAAATCTTTAAAGAAGCCAGAGGAAAATGACATGTCACCTGTAGGGAACACCAACTCAAAGGTTAGCAATCTCTCATCCAAACCCTGGAGGTTGGAAGGAAACGCCCCAACACTGCTCATGAGGGAAGCAAAGAAGTGTCGATTGTGAAGCCTCTGTCCAGTGTACATGTCTTTCAGAGATGAAGGGAAAATAAAGACATTCTCAGATGAAGAAAAACTAGAAAAGCTGAAGTTCATCAAACAAAAAGGAAACATAGAAAAGAATCTTGGAGCATTGAGAAGGAAGAAAAACCAACAGAAAGAGCAGCAATGTGGGTAAATGCAATAAACTATCCTATTCCCCATGAGTTTTATAAATCATATTTGATGATTGAAACAGAAATTATAACACCATCTGATAGTGATGCCGACGATATTTAAAAGTGGGGAAAGTAAAGAGACCTAGTGAAAGTAAGGTCCCCATACCTGACTCAGAGTGGCACAGCGTCGATGCCCACAGACTGTGGCGAGTCACGGTGTGTCTGCGTGTACTGTGGTACCCAGAGCCACAACTAAGAACATCATTCAAAGAGATTTACTCAAAAGCACTAGTAATAAACACTTTTTTAGGGTGGTGGTCCTAAAATTATTTTTTAGGATGAGGATCCTCAATTATCTTCAAATAATCCACAGAAAGGCAAAAAAGAAAAAACAAAGAAAAGAAAAGAAACAGAAAACATGGTAGTCAAAAATCAGGAACCCAGATGCCCTGCAGTGTGTAAATGGTTGAACAAACTGTGGTCCATACGTGCCAGCAATAAACACGCGTGAACTATTGGCCTCTGCACAGTGTGGATAGACCTCTAGGGAACTGTGCTCTGGGGGAAAAGACAATCCCAAACGGTTATATACTGCATCACTCCACTTACACAACAATCTGGGAATGGCAACATCATAGAAATGCAGAAAGGACTCATGGCTGGCAGGGACCAGGGACTTGGGAGGAGCAGTGTAGGGACAAAAGGGTGATGCAGACATCCCACAGGGACGCTACTACTCTGCCTCAGTTCTGCTGATGGGCACACAAACCCACACAGGCAATAAGACTGCATGGAACTAAATACACACACGTGCAAGTGCAAGTAAAACTGGGGAAATCAGAGTAAGATCAGTGAACCACATCCGTGTCAGAATCCTGGCCATGCTATTACACTACAGGTAGAATTGTGACATGTTACCTTTGAGAAACTGAGTAAAGAGCACATGGAATCTTTCTGTGCAGTTTCTCACTAATTCATGTGAATATACGACTGCCTCAAGATAAGGAGTTTGCTTTTTAAAAGAACATGGAAGACTGATTGAAGACGGGCCCATTGACCACAGATGGGATAATTTGAATGTCAAGAAGAATATTTTCGGTAGACTGAAATATGGCAAATAGGTTTAAATCTGAGTTCAAAATAATATATTTGTAATTGATCACCTTTGGAAGATTGTAGGGAACAGCTGAGGTTCAGAGCTCAAAGCTCCACCTAAACATGGTCATGATTCTCAGACAGCCTGTGATTAAAATCTTATTTTCACTTTTATCTCATTAGAGAAAATGACCTGAGTTTTGGTTTCACCTATATACCACCTACTAACTGCTGATTTTAGAAAATGGCCTATTCCTCTCTTATTTGCAGTTTATCTTTTGTTGAAAAAATACAGGAAAAAAAATTAAAAGGTGTCTGGGTCATAGCACAAGATATTAGCTCTCGGTTTATTTGTTCTGCTGTATCCATTATGTTCTTATTTATATCACCCTCTTCTCTCCTCATTCAGACCTTTGCTTATTACTTCAAAGGGGTGCAAGGCAGAGATTTAAAAAGGAAATAAGTGGGATATACAGAGTAGATAAAAGGAAGAAGTTTCTTTTTCATTTAGCCAAAATCAGGAAGAGCAAAACCCAGGGAGGGAGTATCCCCTCTTCCCCTCAACCCACCTCATACTAGAAAGAGACTGCTTCCTCCCCATCTTCAAGGGATGGACGAATGGATGGTGGATGGATGGATGGGAGAAAAAGAGGAAGGGGCTGGGTGTGGTGGCTCACGCCTGTAATCCTAGCATTCTGGGAGGCCAAGGCGGGAGGATCACTTGAGGTCAGGAGTTTGAGACCAGCCTTAGCAAAAGCGACACCCCACCTCTACTAAAAATAGAAAAATTAGCCAGGCGTGGTGGCGCACGCCTGCAGTCCCACTTACTCAGGAGGCAGAGACAGGATGATTGCTTGGGCCTAGGAGTTGGAGGTTGCTATGAGCTAAGCTGATGCCACAGCACTCTAGCCCAGGTGACAGAGTGAGACTCTGTCTCAAAAAAACAGGAGAAGGCTGCCCTATGGCCCCAGAAACAGAAGGGACTTGTTCCCTGACCTTCCCAGATAGAGGACATGGCTGAGCAGGTCATCTGGAAGACATGTGGCCAGTTCCCCAGGATGCTAACACTCACTGCCAAGGCCTTGTGTCTTCAATCCAACACACAAATCTATTGCAATGTGAAATGATGATGTAGAAAGACTTCCTGGGAATTCTTGTGTACATTTTTTGCTCCCTGTACAAAATTCCAAGCCTTTGAAGGGGTTTGTGAAGAGATTCTCTCCATTTCTACTCTGTCCCCCCAAAACTCAGTTCTAAGCCCAGAGGGAAAATTGCTATTGGTTCTTCCTGCAGTTTCCCTGAGGTCATCTATATATTGACAAGAACAGGTTCATACATTGATATTCTGATTCTCTTCACTCATACTGTCCAAGTTTTTCTTCACTTTGCCTGAAATTCATTGAGCAGTAAATGTTGACGATCAGTTTGTATCTGAAGATCACTTTATATCTAATTCATTCTTTGTAATAAGCTGCACATTTTTCATTTCCTGGATGTACCAATATTTAACTAATTCCCTATTGGTGGCCAGGCAGTTTCCCATCCCTAATGCTTACAAACAATGGTACAAGAAATATAGTCTTTTTCCTATGTGAATAAATGTCTCCATAATGTTGATAGGTATTCCCAACATGCCTCAAAGTCATATACTCCCAACAGCTATGTAGTCTTTCTCCCAATACCTTCAACCACCAAAATATATCACATTTGGGGCCTTTATTATTTTGGTAAGATATCTCATTTTTGAGTATCTTATTTTGGAGATTTGCATTTCTCTTACTACGAGTAAGTTTGAGCACCTTTTCATTTGTTTAAAACCCATATTATTTTTTGTTCCCCTTTTAAACTACATGTTTATATTCTTTGCTCATTTTCTAATGTACTGTTTAAATAATTAATGAATTAAAATGTTGTCTAATAAAACTCCATTCCCAGGTGGACAGGATCCACTGCTAGGCAGCTCAGAGAGGAGGAGGAAGACAGCATAGGTGGTAACCGGCCACGGGAGCCAGGAGAAGATGGTGTGAACTGAGCCTCCCCTTCCCATCACCTCTCCTGGTCATTTTTTCTCTGCTCCTCCCTACTCTTAACACTTTTAAGAGTAAAAGAAATGCTAACCCCACCTTTATGGGCTCTCCTTCATCAGGGCCTAAATGACCTAGAGGGGCCCAAGAGGGAGTTTGAGTCCAAGGATGTGAGCTCTAGTCCTGGTTCAGCCACTGACTGGTCGCAAGAACTTGAGCAAGTTGTCTCAGCTCTCCAGGCTTCGAGTGCTTTATTTGCACAGTGGATACAGCAGTAACACCTGTTTCTTGTGTGGAACACGGCTGTTTGTTCATTTTATGCCTTCTATCTCATGGTCATTAACATGAACTGGCAGGATTGGATTTGAAAGCTAGTATGATGGAAGTTCACAGACATCCAATGTCAATAAAAGAACAACATCCATGCCCATCTCAGGGATTGGATATTATCTAGTCTCACAAAACAAGTATATTCACAGGCCTACTGATACTGATTTCTTAGAGAACTTCTGTTTTATAGGGGATTATATCGAACAAGGCTATTCGTAAAATGTAATTACTTCTACTCTGGGCAACTTCGCTGAGTTTTGATAAAATGTTCCATGTCGGGCATTTTCATCTACCTGAGAGCCTCGCTCCAGGCTGAGCCACTGACAACTCGCTTTCAGACCACTGATCAGATGCCTACAGTCAGAAAGCAGATTGCGATGAATTCCATTCCCTCTGCAGGGATCCCTGGGGGTGACCTTGACCTGCCTGGAGGTCCTACCAGTCCCCTTCACTGCTGTTCTGCTATGTAAACACCCTACGTATGTGCAGAGCCTTGTGGCTTTATGTAGACTCCAGGTCTGGGCAGCTTCTACTTCTCTAGCATTTTTCATCTTTGATAAGTAACACAGAGCCAAGGATTTTCATGTCTATTCAAGTTAATCATCAGGCTTTATGTCCATCTAATGATAGCAATAGCAATAAACTTGTGCTCATCTTTAACCTGTGTGACTTCAATTCTCATCCTCCGAAAGGTGTCCCTTTGAAGGTAGTCAGAGGTCTGAGGATGGGTGAAACACATTGCCACACAAAGCTATTAAATATGCAGTAAATGTTTTAAATTAGGTACTTGGTATCCCAAGCTGATGATAGTAAAGGAAGCTTTGGTGTGCAGGATACTTACTATTTGATAGCTAGCACTATAAATATGGCCAAAGAGAAGAACCCATTTGGTGCTGTGGAGTACCCCAAACTTGGATTCGAACCATGAGCTATTGTTTACCAGCTAATAAATTTGTAAACCTAAACCTCCCCAATTCTTAATATTGTAATCTGTGAAATGGGTCTAATAATGCCTACCCCACCTGGTCCTTGTGAGAAGTAAATGAGAGAGGATTTGGGAAACTGTCCATGATGGTTCCAACAACCTTGTAGAAGTAAGTGCTCAATAAAGAGTGATTTGGTGTACACTTACGACAATGGAATTGTTAATGTTAGAGTCCCAGGACCATGAGCAAATGTCAGACTCCCCATCTGTCCTCCTCTGTTGCTCCAGATTCAATCAGAATCCACTACACCAGAGAGACGAGATTGAAAGCCAGCCTCTCACCACCATAACCCGATATTCCAGCTCTAAAGCTTGGGCCCAACTCCCTCCACAGGAACCAGTCTCCCCATGTCCTCTATCACTGGGACTCTGGTCTCCGTCACACCATGATCAGTTCCCCTGAGGCAGAAACTGAGCTTTATTCATATGTGAATCGCTAGTTGGAGAATATAGTAAAGTGTAGCAGAAAAAAACAACAATATTGGTGTTGGAGTTAAACAGACCTGGGTTTGAATGCCATCTCTTCCACCTGTGGAGAAATTTTGACAAGGCTACTTACCCCAAGACTCGTTTCTTTACCTGCATATTGGGTATGACAATTACTAATTCCTATCATCCTTAACCAACATGAGATCTTAGCATTGTCAGGAATTCCTCTCCAATATCTCTCCTTCTACCTCTATTCAATTTGTTTGATAAATTAAAGCTTACACTCAAGAACTGACGAGTTTTACAGGAACTCTTCATACCTCAATAGTCTCATTTTTCTAAAGTAAAGAAACAAACTTACAACTGGCTGTGCCAGTTATTAATTTACCATCTTGTAACTCACAATATTGTAACAGCCCTTCTTTGCCTGCGCTGCAATATGAAAGATGGGCCTTTTAATCATTCTCTTTTATCAGCTGACATAATGTTAAGCTTTGCCAGTAGAGGGCGCTGAAGGGACAATAAAGGAGGAAGGATTTTCTCTTCCTCATTCTGGTGTGCTACTTCTGACAGGCTGCCACAGAGTGAGCCCCTACATTCCCCCTTACCTAGCTCCTCCTCTAGCTCATTCGAGCGCAGTGAGTGCAGCAAGCATAGCACCTTCTCATGGGCAACATCCATAGCATCCCAAAGAACGGTTTCCCAGTAATACTGCTGGTGCAATATGACCCCTTGGGTGACTCCCCCAGGCATGTTCTTTTCTAGCTTTGCATAGTTAAGAAATGCAGAACTTCTCCCAGCACCCAGAGTGCAGATTCCCAGCAAGAACCACCAAAGTGGCACCTCAGTGGCTTTCTCCACCATTAAGTGGTCCACAGCTGCGCCCTCTCCAGTGAGGTCTGGATAGCAAGCATGGATGGGGGGGCTGCTGCTAGTTTTGCTGCTTCCTTGGGTGCTCAGACCCAGCACTAGGGACAGGAGCTGCTCCCTGCATCTGCCATTGCTGCATTCTTCAGAGTTCTCTTTACTGTTTCTAACAAATCCCCTGTTACTCTAATACCTTTCTTTTTCTTTTTTTCCTTTTTTT